>OX637260.1:8797629-9405129 GCA_951799465.1 Leptophobia aripa
GAGCAACTTTTTTTTCAGGCTCGCTTTGGTCCAGTAAAAGAAGTTATTGTAAATTATGTTGTAGCCTAAATTATCTATAAACATTTCCAGTCCCAAATTGTTTGATAAATTTTATTTCTGTTACATTATTATTAATTCGTTAGGTTAAGGTTTTTATAAATAATTCGATGAGTTCTCAAAATATATAATTTAATTGTATGAGTTGTTTTTTTTTCTGTGCAACCTTGGGTGCCTGTTATACGATGTGTACTGTGCTCATACAAAACATGAGTGTTTCCAAGTAATTAAAGGATAAAGAGGAATTTGAGTAAAGCAGTCGAGATTGTTGTATATGTCGGTCGCAATAAAAAAAGCCAACATCACGCGGTGTTCCCAGGCGGTCACCCATCCAAGTACTGACCGCGCCCGACGTTGCTTAACTTCGGTGATCGGACGAGAACCGGTGTATTCAACGTGGTATGAACGTTAGCATACTGGTTACCGAAAATGCACAACTAATTGCACTATATTAGTTGAAGCGATTAAGTAAAATATTAGAATTATTTTAACGTTTCAACTAATAAATCCCGGGAAACATGGAAACTTATAATGACACACAATGTGATTTGTACCTTATTTTTTATGCGTTTTTATTATTATTATATTATTAAGCTTTAAGGCATGCCATAAAAAATAACGCAATATGGACTGTGTTAATGCCCCAAAAAGGAGCGGTGAAGTCACGATTCTACGGCCGGTTCCCCTACATACTAGCAATTAAATGATTCTGTATTTTATTAGCTAGATTCAAATAATTACCCAAACGTAGCTCTTCTCAACGTAATAAAGCCTAACAATTAGTTTAGTAACCATTTAATAAAGTTATCGATAAAACCCAATCTATAGTCTCCTTACAATAACTAGATCCAAATTTGTAATATAATAAAAACAATACATAAAAACAACTATAGAACTTTACTATTATAACTACGAAGTATATAAGGTTGCAGTTTAAAGTAATGGACAATTGACGATCGGCATTTTGTTCTCTCGTCAATATTTCGTTTCACACCACCGCGACCAAAGCTAATTTAACTTTCTTAACTTGACCTCAAGAAAGCTAAAACGAAACCAAAGTTGTGAATCACAATTTATACCGCGCTTCCATACATAAACACTTGTTACAAAACCTGTTGTGCTATCATACCTGTTGAGATGGGCGATCATAACATTGAATGATAAAAAGCGCTCATAAAAAATATAACATCTTGCTAAGTATCTTGAACCGAAGACTTGTAGATAGTTTTTAGTACAGTTTTTGTTCTGATTTTGACTATACGTTTATTGTTAATGAAATGATTTTATGTTATGTATTAACATTAGTTATAGTCACTCTTTTGGTTTTATTTTTCTGGAAATTTATATGTGTGTCAACTAACTGTCTGCGGTTAAATAAAAGTTAACGTACAGTGGTATCTAATTGGCATGGTATATGAGTATGCTGTCGATTTGAAAATACGATAAATAACTATATAGTCTATTAAGATTATTATAAAGATGGTGCTCTATAAAGGTTTTATTATAAGCGCTCATGTCTTTAAATGTATCTTTTAATAATAAACTTGATAGCTGTGATGGTTTTCTATAAATTCACAGTTTGCAAATTTATGTGGTAGTTTGGAATAACAATAAAATATATACCGGTTTACGCAGACTAAGTTTAAATTCAACGCAAACACTAAAGTATAAGTTGATATAGTATACAGTGTTAATTCCATGTAACGTCGATTTAACTCTCAAAAGCGTCGAAATGATTTTTCTTCTCTGCATTTAACGAACACTTTCTATAACGTCATAAAATCCACAGTCCCTTCAGTGTCGTTATATAGTGTTAACACTGTATTTAATACGTAACGGTCTGCAATTGTGACAGATAATTCGTCAGTGACAGTTAGATTCCAGCTAATCTTACGATTTCAGGTTTTTATACGTTTCTACCATATACAAGTTGTTCGCTAGTCAGCACCGGTGATCCAAGAGCTGGTGCTTTTCTCGCTCAGCGTACTGTCGTATATTGCCACAAAGATCAAACTTTTTGAATTTGTTTTAATGTTGTGGTTTGAATTGTTTATATTATTAAGTTTATTTAAGTTTCATTATAACAAAATACTTACTTAATTCAGTATCGCAGTCAGTATGCTCATGGTTGCAGTCCACGGTGTAACAGGCGGCTCCGGAGACCAGCACCGCGCAAAGGACTGCATACACGACTAGCGCCATCACGCCGAATACGCCATCTGTATAAACATTCTTAGCATTAACGAATTCTAATTACAAGAAAACTTCTAAACATACGATATATAGATTTAATTTTTTGTATTATTAGAGTTTTAACTACGCTCTGAATGTTTTTACAGACATCGTAGTAAAAGCCTCTTAGATATATTTAATGATTGAACTCGACATTAGAGAAATATGTATCTCTTATGTTCTATAGAAATAACTATAATCATCTAATGATGCTATAATTTTTATTATAATAAAATTAGTATAATATTATGTTTTTTTATTTATTTATGCGTATAAAAACCTCTCTGATTTTTAAAGAATTAATATAATGTGCAAAACTTGTTTTGTAGACGTGTTTAAATGTTTATTTTTAAACCTAGAACTTCACTCGAAGTGACCCGCCTGCTCGTTTGCCTCCTGTTACATAAAAAAAAAAATAACCTTGACACAAACTTATAACGTTCATGACCAACTTGTGTTAGATTTGGGGGAGATTAAGACTATTGTTTCTCATTTAAAAAAGTATCAAGATTTTTATTCTCGATAGCTTCGTTTCAATTATTTTGTGTGAAAGCGAGATCCAATGTTAGAAATATTGAATTATGATGATAAGTGTTATATTTAAGTATTAAAATATATTCTAGTATACAAATTCCATGTCACAATGTTAGTTACCGTACTCCCCCGAAACGGCTCGACCGATTCTCATGAAATATTGTGTGCATATGGAGTAGGTCCGAGAATCGGTCAATATCTATTTTTCGAGATATTTAAAAAAAATATTATGTCGCGTTATAAAATACATACATCCCTCAACATTTACCCTTTTATCACCAACTCCTATAGCACACATAATCCTATATTTCAGTATTTATTAGCAGAATAACGTTTGCCGGGTCAGCTAGTATTATAAAGATTTATTAATTAAAAGGACCGTACGTATTAAAAAAATAAATTTATTATGATTTACGTTCAAATCGTTATTTTTTTTACAAACAACATACTCCTTAAAGTACACAAAATTTCAATTTTCTCATCATGTTCACTAGTATTTAAAACACAGTACATGTTCGAAGCATACATAACTGTAAGCCGTACAAGTAATAAATGTTAATACTGTTATAACTACCTCCGGCTTGGACATAGAAGCATTTTAATGTTACATTAAGTACGTATGTCCTACCGTGATAAATACGTAAAAAAATGGAGTCAAAAAGAACTAAGAAATCTTTTCTTTGTGAAATTTTTACCTGTTTACGGTAAGAAACAAGCATTCAGCCCACACTGAACATCTTCGCACACAAGCATATTAGTATCTAGTTTTGCTATGTTCTTGTATGGAGAATATAGTAAAAGAAACCCAAGTAACGAAATTTATATGAGTTGAACGTAGAATCGCAGAAACTACAGGTATTATATGCAATGTAAAATGTTGAAAAAAAAAAATGGGAAAAAATCCATTCCATTTATATTTTCACAATAAAATATACATTATATACATAAAAGTAAAAGATAAATTTGGAACGAATACACGAACATTGGCACACACACAAAGTAAAACTCAAAGTAAAATACATTTTAAAACTTAACAGCTAAATTAAATTACATGTGTTAAATATATCTATAGTATATCTTGTAAAACACAAACTACATAAAATAGCCGAAAAATCGATCTCAGCGATATATATATTATGCATATATTTCACTATCACAAAATCAATATTCTAGTGAATATGTTTTAGTTATTTAATTTTACATAGCAAAAAGATTGCTATGTCACAAAATGTTTAAGAACTTTATATAATCTGTTAATAAATTAATCAGTAACTTTGCTGAAATTAAAAATGAAGGAAACTGATTAAGTAAGGCTGAAACTGGTGGGAACATTAGTTAGTATAAGTAATAATTACAAAAATTAGTCTCACATTCGGCACGCACATTATTAAGTATGCAGGTGCTATATGTATATTGATATGGTACATATTAATATACATATAACATATATGGTTAATACTGATGTTACATATAGTATGACGATGTTATATATATGATGATGTATAATCATATCTTTAAATATGATTATACATGAATTTGTTAAAACCTCTTTTGTGAAATAAATTCATTAGAACCTCTTTTTGGTTAAATGAATTGATTAGAAGCATTTTTGAATAATGTTCGATAGCTTTTGTCATTTCTGTAGTAAGTTGCCATTCTGGGTCCGATTGGCAAAGAAGATAAACGTAAGTGTTATTCCTTGATTGTATTTTTGTAAAATTATTATTAAACAGTTACTTTTAGTAAATACAACTGTTATGACAATGATTACTGTGTTTGGTTGATATTGCTTATTATATATGTATTATAATCCTGACAATAGATAATTAAGCATAATATATAATGATGCAATGAGATATATAAGTACTAAATAGTTGATTAATATAGAGAATAGTACAACTATTAGACAAAATATATGTAACGCTAACACAGGCAACTAGAAAACGGTATGACGACATTCTGACGTAATGTATCGTTACGTACGCGCTCCTTCTATTGTTTGATATTATAATGTCACTTTCGTTGGTCGTATCGAAAAAACATATCAAACTGTAAAACTTTAAAACTATAAAGTAATGTTTACCGGCCGAACCATGCCGGAATACCGAGCAGAGAAGCGAATCAAATCAAAATCAAAACATATCTTTATTCACATAGGTAACTGTATGGTACACTTATGAATGGTCAAAAAATAAAAAGTTATAAAAAAATGTTGACTCTACACTGCCAGTTTCTAAATCCTGTGTCAAAAGCCCAGTTCCCAGAGCCTGGGCTATGTTACGGTAAACATGTGAACACATTTGGTTGTTATATATTAGATATATCTGATATATATCTAATATATAAAATTCTCGTGTCACAATGTTCAATCCAGTCCTCCTCCGACCGATTCTCCTGAAATTTTGTGACCATATTGAGTAGATCTGAGAATCGGCCAACATCTATTTTTTTTTGGCAAAACAATGTTTGTTCTCGTATTTTTTTAAATATTTTATATACTTATGGCCGAAGCCAAAACATACACACGTAATTAGCTTTTAAGCTTACATACAATTATCTCTTATACACTTCCACCATCATTCCTAATATATATGCGCTTATGACTGATTAAAGGTTGCGTGCTATAATTAATAAATTATCTTATATTTGATTAATGATATTTGTAGAGTTTTTGTTTGGTTTTCATAACATATTATTAAAACTACGCTAGTCTATGTTTAATACACCCCTCTTTTCTTGCCTCATGATACTATAAGACAAGAAAGAAACTAAACTCAATCCGCTTAACATAAATTTGCATTAAACGTTGAACGGTATGAAATAGAAATTTTACACGGATTTATAAAATTGTGCAGTTAATATGTTTAGAAATGAAGAAATTGTCATTAGAAAGTTAGCTCTGTGTTCTAATTTGAAGAAAATGTAACAAGAACATCTCTACGTCCATACGCTGCTATTGGAAAAGTATACCGCATTCCTCATTATGTCAACCGAACACAAGGAAGCCGCTCCAGACAAATCGACGATAAATTCCTTATGATTCGTTCTGCTACATGTACCTTATAATACATATTAAAAATATAATATCCATTATATTAAAAGAGTTGAAAACTGACTTGAAGGAAATATACACCTATTCACACGTTTTGTATAAGCTTTATATAAAATTCTCGTGTCACATTGTTCGTTCCTGTACTCTTGACTGATTCTCAAATTTTGTGAGCATATTGTGTAGCTCTGAGAATCGGCCAATATTTATTTTTAAATACAATTTATTACTGTCGCATTAAGAATGCATACATAAAAATAGGTTACACCGCTATTCTTAAATAATTTTATGGCAAACCGTTTGCCGAATGAAACATTGTAATGCGCTGTTAATCTAATTTATATTATCAAACGTCTTTGCAATTTGGATGATTGACCAGTGTTAAAAAGTTTTAAAGCTAAAAGCAACGTTAATATTTTCTCACAGTTGTGTGAAGTGCCTCGTTGAACCCACTACACGTGATGTGAAATCGCTAACTCCACATTTCCACATACATTCTCAAGCCATTGTTTTATTTTACCGCAAAAACTTTAGGCTTCGCGTTTTATTGTGAACGACATTATTGTACAAAGTCAAATTCATTTTGACTTTTAATTACGACCACCATAAGTATTAAAAAAATGCATTAATATAAGATGGTCATTTAAATAAACTTTATTATAGAAACCGTGTGTTTAGAGGCGGCCGATGTTTCAATTATTATTATAACATTTATTTCATTCTTAAACCAATTGCATTTTGTAATCAAAAATATTAATTCAAAGTCAAAAATAATTATTGTTCATATAGGTAACATAACACTTATGAATTGTTGATAAATTATAAAAAAATCAAAATCCACAAGTTTGTTTTTTTAATGTTTATTATTTTAGAAAAGGTCTAATGTTATATTGCAATTATATATTTTTAAACCACCAAAATTAGTACTTGTCATCTATAATTAACATCATGGCACGGGGATAAGTAGAACTAGTAAGAAACTATTCTCCACTCCTTTAAATCACCTGCCGCCAACCAGCTTGCCAGCTGCCACCATGCTTCAGCAAATGTGTCAATTTATAAAACAATAAAAAAGCTTTATTTGTGTTTTTATTGAAATAGCACATTTACGTAAAAAGTTACCTGAACTGTTAATATGACAAAACATCTATATTATTTTATATCCGTTTAAAAGTGAGATTAGATTACGTTGTACAAGCAAATTAAGGTTTCCACTTTCAATGTTCACACGCCTCAAAGGCTACCGAGGTTTTTTTCTAATCAAAGTTTCGTAACTTATTGTTTGGAAATGTGCATTGTTTAACATGATTGCTTATTACTCAATTGAATTAATACGATTTGTATGTAAAAATATTGTTATATCCATAAGCGGATTGCGATGTGTATGTTTTTGAAAGATTACGCGAATTTTTACAACTTTTTTTTAAGTGACATGCAGTCAGCGAAACACTCGAAAAAATATTTTAATATATAATTGGTCATAATTATAACTAATACAATACAGCGAGGAAATGCCGCCAGTACCCATAAGGGTACTCTGACACAAGGACTTTTTAAATATTACTTAAAAAAAGTATTAGTATAAAAGTATAATTTTAGTTTACCGTTTTAGTTTTATTTATCTATTTAATACTATTGATGATTTTAAAGTAGTCTTGAATTATATTTGTATTTGATTATACATACACTAATAAATACACTTTTATATACCTAGTAATCTATAGAAATGCATATATTATAGAATAGTATTATAGTATTTAAATAGAATTTGTAATTATTCAAAATTGAACACAACGAATAGTTCAATGAACAAGGTCACTTTCTCTGGATCGCACACTTTCAATGCTCGCGTGAACTAGCATTAGACATGGATTTTAAGGCTTTAGTCATAAAGCTTGTATGTATTTATAAAGAAATTAATATATGAATTATGCCTGGACTGTTTTAAAGGACAGATAGTTAAACTTTATTCAAGTTAAATATTGTGTAAGTATTATCTTAATAGAATTAAATACTCGCGCGAAAAGTATACAAGAAATTATTATAATTAATAATACTCCTTTGTTTTTTGTTATAGTATTTTTATAACTAAGTTCCTAGGTAATAGAACATGTATGTCTTTTTTGTGAGTTACCTGTAGTCTAATGTTTAAGAACTTATTTGTTAAATAAAAAATATATATCACCCAACTTCATTTTGAGCACAATCAATCAAAGGCTTAACTAAAGAGACTATAGAAAATCTAAAATACAAGGAGATCAGAAAGCGAATGGGTTTTTTCTTATAAGACCATCATCCTTTCTATATACATGGGATTAAGAAATAAAGGTTAGATGTTTCTTCGGGTGTCTATTTTAAAGTCAAATAAAGAATTTAATTGAATTCGTGTTAGCAATGAACGAACACTTTGAGTATTCAATTTGGGTTCTCATTGGCAAGCGAATGTTATGTAAACTTGTATGGAATACGTGATAAGGCTTATTGTGTTCAGATATTGATTCCGATGGAATTTATATTGTTAAGTATTTGTAACAATATTTCATATCAAATATGTAAAAATGATAGATATTTTTCGATAATTTTGTCGCTAACATGTCACATGTGTTTTCAGCGATTACTTTATAGAAAACTTTATAAATATAGATCAAGCTTTCCATACAAATCTTTTAAATCTTCACACAGAAATCTCTGAATTTATCAAAACAAAGCAAAGCTTGTAACCGACCTCTAATTGTTATATCTCCTGTTCTAACATCAAACAATTATTTTACGCGGATTATTAACTTCTAGTCTTGTGTATATGTTTTATTTAAATAGTCTATTTAAATGACATTTTTTTTCGTCTAAACATACAAATTAAGTATACCAACATCTGTTTAAATTAATACACGGCTTGTATGACTAACACAAATTAGTTGTAAATATCAAATTGCAAATAGGATCAAGTCGCGTGTTACTTGTTACGCAAATTATCGAAAGATATTTCCTGTAATCCTGTTTACCAATTATGTTTTTGATATGAAAATGTTTGGACCATTATTAAGTTATAATTTTCTCTAATGTCTGGTATGAAAAGCATTCGATTAATTGGAATAAATATTGGAAATAAAGCAAAGAGTTGTTATAGAAATACTTTGAAATTTATTGGGATTTCGAACACATTTTTATTTGGGACATGCCAGTTTCTTTTTGATGTTTTATAAAAACCTTTGGCTATATTAAATATGCTTCTGATGGTGTTGAGACTTAAATAACTAACTAGAATGTATAATGCAAGAAGAGAAAGAGTAGAATAGAAAATGCTTGAATTGTAAATAATAGTCTTACTTGACGAGCATTTTTTTTTGCGTGTCCCATATTTTATATAGCAGAGTGAAATCTCTCAACTTCACATTTGAAACCGCAGCGCAATCGTTGAACTCTATCGTACGGAACATGAAATAATCTTTTACCTAAAGCGTGATACCGACATTTTTTTAAATATTAACACTCAACATTATTATAATAAAGAATATACATGTATGTTAACCGTAAATCAATATATATAAAAAAAATCTTAATTTTCTATAGAATCCAGGAAGCGTACAACGTTTACAAGCAGACGGAATGTCGGAACTATGAAAGCATAATGCCGTCATACCATACCGTGCTACTATTAACCATACCTGATATTGAAAAAAAACAATCCTATAACAATCTCTATAATAAAAGTCACACACAACACAACACAATGTTTCTCGCTTTAATAGGTCGGAAAAAGTTTATTCAATTATAAAGAAAAACACGTGCTACCGACATGAAGCGACGCGCGAGACTGGCTTGCCTGCTTGCCGACCGGTCGGAGATTTCACGCCGTAAACATCGGCCTTTCTTTGACTGGCGAAACTCATCTCGCACAGTACTAATGGTTCTCGACTGGCCAGTTTATAACATATTATAATAGTGTTCACATCGCTTGTAAGAAACTCGACTCGAAGGTAGTATTATATAAAATTTTATGAATAGCAAGTTTCTTGTGTGTTCTTTTTAGCTGAGGGCTCGCAGTGAACCCATAAATACTTAGTTTTAGTGACGTTCACAAATGGTTGTGAATGATCCTATTTTAAGTAAAGAATCTTGACTTTGACTTGACCTTGACAGTAAGTAATGTAGTAAACCTTACACAAGTTCTCATTTTATTTATCAGTAAAATGAAAGAAAACTTAAAATAAAAGCTAAAACAATACAATTTATTTATTTAAAACTAAAATTTTTGGTGATTGTGTCAATGTGATAATGCTGACGTGATACTATTGAACGTTAAGCGAGAAAACCACCAGCTTTTTAAGCAGCTGGTTTAAGCTATAATATAGTTGACCCATGTACTGCACACTTCTCTGCTTACATGCTCTTTCTTGACATCCGCAAGTGATATGTATAATGACATTAATGCCAGAAAATCATAATTTTCTGGCATTAATAATAAAATTATACAGTTACTTTTCATATTAGAAATGGATGCAAGTTTCTATAACAATAAAACCGATAGTTGGGGACATCGAAGGCTTTCTTTTGATTCATTTACCGTCATGACGTGTGATGTGGCCAGGATATAAGCCGAACGTGGTCAAGGTTTTTTTAAATAGGATGCAGACTGAGTCATTAAATGTATTTCAGATTTGTATATGTGAGGCTTTTATGTCTATGACGAAAATACTAACCTAAAATTGTTTAATACTTGCTAAAATTTCCAGAGTCGAATGCGTAATTGTTACGAGGGGCTTTTTGCAAGTGTAATGGGAATTCAGTACTACAATCGCCAACGTCCATACCACGTTGAATACACCGGTTCTCGTCCGATCACCGAAGTTAAGCAATGTCGGGCGCGGTCAGTACTTGGATGGGTGACCGCCTGGGAACACCGCGTGATGTTGGCTTTTTTTTTGCGACCGACATATACAACAATCTCGACTGCTTTACTCAAATTCCTCTTTATCCTTTAATTACTTGGAAACACTCATGTTTTGTATGAGCACAGTACACATGGTATAACAGGCACCAAAGGTTGCACAGAAAAAAAAACAAGTCATAAAATTAAATAATATATTTTGAGAACTCATCGAATTATTTATAAAAACCTTAACCTAACGAATTAATAATAATGTCACAGAAATAAAATTTATCAAACAATTTGGGACTGGAAATGTTTATAGATAGTTTAGGCTACAACATAATTTACAATAACTTCTTTTACTGGACCAAAGCGAGCCTGAAAAAAAAGATGCTTACTTACCAAAAATCTAAAAAAAATCCCGTCTATACTTAATTTCGCAACAAAATAATACACTTTTAAGTTAATTAGTGAATAATCATTTGAATATGATATTTATTAATTTATTATTTTTATTTATTTGTAATGATAAACAGAGACAGACAACCAAGAATCAAGTATTAATCGACGCTAGATTTTACAAAGTAAATAGAGAATTTAAAAAAAAAATAAATAAATAAATAACATTTACGTAGATTTGTGAATAAAATTAAGATTAAGAAGAAAATAAGAAAAATACCTCGTCACCAATCAGTCGTCAATTTCCTTTTCAAAGAAGAAACTCCTCGGTTTTTTAACAAATGTTGAGTCAGGGTGAAGATCGCTGAAAAGTCAGATCCTTTAGTATCTTCAATCTTTATTACGTAAAGTTGTTCATTCAATTTTAGGGCCGTGGCAGACTACAGGCTCGCTAACGGCCGATAGTTAAGTCGGCTTCTTAATCAGTATGACAAATCGATAAAAGGAGAAAAAAAAATCCGGAAAGTCGCGTAATTTATTTACTTATTTACGGGCGGCCTTATCGCTAATAAGCGTTCTCTTCCAAAAAACCCAAATTTAGTATGAATGTGTAAAACTTCCGTTGCATTAATCCGTTACTTTGTAGTTGGGCTGTACCCAACAGCTGTCTCGCTTCCTCATCTTCATTCTTTTTATCAAGTACAAAGCGATAATATTTTTGGGCTACTGGTCTCTACACCAGCTCTAGAAAATTGAATAAATCGGCCAACACAACTAAACTATCGGCCGATAAATAAGTCTGTAGTCTGCAGGGACTCTAAACATTCATAAAAAATACCTACGCAACTGTATAATAAGTTTAGCTATACTTTTCAGTGTTACTTGAAGTTTTATAAACGTTCCGTTTTAGTATCAAAATGTTGCCATTACAACGAATTAGGCCAACAACTTTTCCCAAAGATACGTATTTAATGTGTCCACAGACAGTACTATAATCTGTGGTACGTCAAAAAAAATGCAAATCTAAGTCGTTATTATTTATTGTCATTGCATCAAATAAAATGCGTTTTTTTCTTTTAAAATTAAGAGCGCAATTTGATTAAATAATTTATAATGTATGCCTTGCTATTATAATAATTATGCAGGTGTTAAATTTTATTTATAAAATTCAATTTTGAAAGTTTGACAAAACACTGTTCATCATAATCAGCTGTTCGTTGTCGGCCATATTTACAACACTGTTATACTAGGGTCTGTGCAATTATAAAAGTGTGCTAAAATGCCTTTTTTTTTTAAAAATCCTACCTAAAATGTGCTATAACTACATAATAAGACCGTTCATGTTTGACTACTTATCACAACTAAAATTATGTAATCATACGGCTGTTCTAAATCACCCAGAATCCAACTCCTATCTACCTTTATATGAGAAAAGGCATTCAACTATTGATATTTTTCATTCATACATTACTCCACGATTGCTACTCACATAGTACATACTACTAAATGAAACTAGAGTGAAAAAGCCCCGCAGAACTATGCACTCACAAATTGTATTAAAAAGTCTCCCTCCTTTTAAAAATATGCCAAATTCCAGACAAGTTCTTATAGAACGTATACTTTTCCGTATGCCTAACGGGGAAATTCGTAATTAGCGTTGGAAAAATTGAAAATTGTAAGAGCATAGTCCTCAAAGGCTGAGAATAACCTCTTTAAGTATAAAGTCGATTAGATTCGACACCACATTATATTTGGCAGCGTCAATTCCATAGTGAAGGATGCTATTAGCGCAGTATTGGGACATTGGGGCAACACATGTGTTATATAACAGGATTGCTAACATCCACTTTTGCGTGTTGGAACCCCCAGCGACTGGTTCGGACATTGGGCGTACGGGGCGTTTAGTTAATTTCGCTTTTACCGGCTCGTTCAACGCATCTTTCAGCTCCTGAGACATTTCAAAACTAAATTCGCGTTTAGTGTGCCCCAAAGTCCGGTTTCTGTGAACACGGAAACCGGACTCGAGTTGACCCATTGCTTGAATGCGTGTCCGCACTTGAGTATTAAAATATTTATTAAAGATCAGGTCAAACGTCGCTTAAAAAGCATATTTTTTAATACTTTTAACAGCAGTTCATTCGAGCAATGTAAAAGTAAAAAAAAAAGTACCAACCGTTTGTCGAAATACACTGGGGTCGTGTCCGAGTGCGAGTCGGACGCCGGCTGCAAAAAGAAACCAATATTCTATACATTTCTATAATACGGGATATTAATATAATTTTATTGTATATATATAGATAGACATCTTAAAATATTATTGATACTGAATGTGGCAATAGAACAATACTTATATATTTATTATTGGAAAGTGTAAGTTTTTAAATCTTCAAACAACAAAACGTACGTATTTTTTTGTTTAAAGTAAATTTGGTTTTACATTCTAGAATTTGTGTCAGAGCACATTATCATGCAAGTCTTACATTGTTTTCCTTGTCGTCACTATCGGAGGAGAGCCGTCGATTTTTGCAGATCTGCTGCGAGCACCTGCACTTGGGGTGGCAACCGCGGTGCGTCTTCACACACCCGCACAGTTTGCTGCTGCAGCTGCCTCTGCACGTGCAGTAGGGGAGGGACTCGCTGCGACGGGTGGGCTTCACGTTCGACTCGCCGGGAATATCGAAGTTCATTGTTAGGCGTTGACCCTGGATTTTAGAGATTGGGTCTTTTTTTATTTTACACAACATACATAATTTGGCTAAGATAAAAACAAAGGCAAAATGGGGTTTAAAACATGGAAAAACAAAGTAATCCAACATATGTCAGATTGAAAACAATAATAACAAGAATACGACCAATTAATATGAGTGTGTTTTAGTATATGATGCTGCGGAAGGAGTGGATTCTCTTTTTAGACTAAATATGTCCAAGGACAGAAGTACAGGTCGCGCGAAACAAGACTGAGATAAAAACACAATCATTATTTAAGGCTAAGAGCTATGAGTTATAACTAGAAGTTACAAATTAATAACAGGTGAAGGCCGTCCATTAGAAAAAAATCTCTCACCCGAATCCGCTTAGTGAGTGGTGAGGCGCGCCAGTCCGGGTCGTTGTCATTGTCCTCGGTTTCATCCTCTTCATCCGTCGGCTCGATGTACTCCACCTTCCTCACGGCGTCAATTGCCTTATTCCGCTTCTTCGCTTTGGAACTGGCTGCACGCAGCTGGTCCAGCGCGTCTGACAGCTTTTTCTGAAACATTTGTGCAATCAATTTACAGAATATATAATGTTCGTGCTGTTTAAGTTTTTCAAGCACCGTGAAACATAATATGGAAACTGGGTAAAGAACGAAAAAAAATGAACCACTCACATTCTCCTGTTCCAATAATTCCACTTTATCTTCCTGGAACTGCAGAACCGTTTGCATATTTCGACACGCGTCGTCCCTGTCCCCGCGGCCCATCACCCCGCGCTGCAGCTCAAACAGGGCGGACAACTGGAAGACAAATGTCAGTTCATCATTCACTTTTTCCAAATGTGAAGGTGAAAAAATAGTAACTTTTACAAAAAAAAAAAGTTAAATGTCATACATATAATTAAAACGGTATAATAAGATTTATATATGAAATAATTATTTAAACAAACGTTGTAAAATTAAATATTTCATCATCAAATGAAACCAGTGCCGCAATCACTCATCACCTTTTCATCATTCTCCGCCTTGAGGGCTGTCATCTGCCGGTCAAAGTCCGCCTCGCTGCTCTCGTACTCCACCTTGAGGCGGTCGTAGGCGTCCTTGACCTCCTCGTACCTCGCCTGGAACCCTTTCTCACTCTGGCTCTGGAGGTCCTTCTTCGCATCAACGAGCAACTCAAACAGATATTTGAGCGCCACTTTGGCCTCGAGCATCGACTGTATCTTGTCCCATTGGGTGCGGGCTTTGTTTTCTAAAAAAATTATAATCAATCTTTGTACATAATATAAATGAACCAAGCTGAATCCATTGCCTGCTGTCAGATTTTGTACATTCAAGACGGAAATGGTTCTGTACCCTTACAGAATAAAAAAATATAATCAGTGGGTAGGACCAGCCTTCTGTGAC
The DNA here is from genome assembly GCA_951799465.1 of Leptophobia aripa. NCBI lineage: Eukaryota > Metazoa > Arthropoda > Insecta > Lepidoptera > Pieridae > Leptophobia > Leptophobia aripa. The sequence continues at coordinate 8,812,870 of OX637260.1, forward strand.
CTTTAAGCTGTAATTAATATTAGCAGTCGGTTTGAAATTTTTGGACCCAAAATAACGTAGACTTGCGCTGGTTTTAATCTGATTCTAATTTAAAGTAACACCTTGTGTTTTTTAATTAATTATCAATTAATTGTCTGTGCAAAAAAAATATTATTATTACCATGCATGTGTAAAATAGGAAAATATTTGTTAAGTAAATTAAAAACCTGGGCAAACAGAGAGTAGTGAGAGTATGTACAACGACAAACCTTGGTCAGCGGTGAGTATCTTCTGTTGAAGGTCAGAAATCTGTGCCTTGCGTAGGGCTAAGTCGTCTTCGAGCTCCTCGAGTTTGGTGCGATTGGCCGCCGAATCGGTGCTGTTACGGATGAACTCAATTTGCTCGGTTATCCAGGCTCTAAAAACAGAGTTATATTATTTATTTTGTGTGTAAACCATGTTTTCTTATATACTCATTGAAATCTATATTTACAAATTATTATATATTATAGACATGTTTAAGAAAGCATTTTAGCTTCCAGTGTTTGTTGTTCAATTGGTTTATATTATTTTTTCTAAAAATATAAACCAATTGAACAACAAACACTGGAAACTAAAATGCTAAATACTTAACTAACATGTATATTTATTGTTATTTTGCACTAAACAGTTAAACTAACCCTTATCAATCAATATTTGCAAATAATAATCAGTCATGCAAACTAAATTCACTTTGGCCAACGCAATAAAGTAGTTGGATAGATATATAATCATATGGGTCGGGAATGCGTTGCCGACCTTTCAGGAAAAAGAAAACAATGAAAACCTCATTACCTGTATTCCATAAGCTCCTCGAGAGATTTCTCAGCCTCCAAAATACTGAGATGCATCTCCAGCTCTTGCTCGATGTACTGCTGGACGGCGCCAGTCTTCACGTTACCCTTCGCGTTCCTTTTTATCGCACTCTGCTTTTGACGGTCGAGCGCTTCCTGAAATTACAATTATTAAAGTGAGAATATTATTTTGTTTATTTTTTTATAAAATCTTGTGATATTTTATGTGGAAGGAAAAAAAAAACAAACTAAATAACTACCGTACATTTCAAATCAATTGAAACCGTAATTTTCAAAATGACATTTAAGTCATATATATATATATATCGGCGCAACTACAACAATTAGTCTTAAATTAACTAGAATAATTAACTTCAACATCATTTAATTATCCTAAAATAAGTTTAAACACATAAGTTGAATACTTTCAGTTTGTTACTCTGTGAAATGTCATCTTTATTATTTCAATACGTCTTTGTAAACAAGTGCTAGATCACTATAAATAGGGTCGCATTGTAACCGCACGACACAGTCGCGCTCAGGCCGTTGCACGGAACGGACCTCTGTTCAAATAGTGAAATATAAATCTTGGAAACTATCAGTGATGTGTTTCTTTAAATAAGTGGTTATTATGACCGACTCAATCGACTTTGATGAAACTTAAATGAGAATACCTTCAGCCTCTTATTCACCGCCACAGCCTCCTCCATCTTCCTCTTGAGCACATTCTGCTGCTTGGCGTGCAGGGACGTCATCTTGGCCATGGCCGTGGCCCTCTTGCGGTCCTCCGTCTTCAGCCGCAGCATCGCCCGCTCGTTGTCCGCCTTCCACTTGCGGAACTTCTCACTCTCCTCTCTCATTTTGCGAACTATTTGCACCTGCAAAGAGTCATTCATATTTATTTGTAAAGAACGAGTTCGTTTTGGTATTGGTCTATTCATTAAATGTATATATATGTCTTCTGTATGAGGCAACAGATTTTATGAGTTCTATATACAAGCGCGTGGCTTAAATACAAAAGTAATTTGCAAAATCGGAAAATCTCCATACCACATTTTATCGAAATCGTTCCAGTAGTTTAAGCCTGAAAGCGTAACATTTTATTTTTTTTATTACTTAAACCTATACAGCTTATCACAAAAAGTTAACACAACAAAAATAGATTAAAAACAAAGCCAAAATAAGGTTAAAACATAGAACCGGAAATAGAATCCAAGATCAGAAAAAAATAATACAACAAAAAATAACACGAACAGAAAAAATATAAATATAAATATATATATATATATATATATATATATAAATATAAATATATATATATATATATATATATATATGAGCAAGTGCAGTATATTATGTGAAGAACGAGCATTTAAGCGTGTGTATTAGTGTGTGCAATGGTGTTTCTGTGTGAGTGAGTATGCGAGGTTGAGTCTTAGTTTTAGTTTATATATATATATAAATATAAATATCTTATCAAAATAATTAAATTTCTATACCTTAGCCGCCTTCATAGACTGCAATTCGGTGTTGAGAGACAAGATCTTGGCTTCGTTCTTCTGTGTCATCTTGATGACATTTGCTTGCTGTTGACACTTCTTCTTGAGGTCAGTGATTTCCGCTTCCAGCGCGGACACTTGCTTCCGTGTCTCATCGTGGTTTGGGTCTTTAACCTATAAACACATTTACAAATTAAAATATGTTTTGTTTTCAAAATTAACTAATTCGTATAAATGAAAACTCACCCGAGTGTTCTTCAACTGTTGCAAAAGCTCATCCTTTTCCTTCTCCAATTTGGATATCTTGTCTTCATTCTCCCGCAGGTTGTCGTGATTTTTCAACATATCCTGGTTGCTTTTGAGAATTGTTTGCACCAAACTGGCTTTGAACGCCATTTCACGGTTCAAATCTTGCAACTCTTGGTTTAGCGCCATCTGTATTCAAAATTGTTAAGTTCAAAAACCATAACATATATATAACATATTAATAAAACCAACACTGTTTGATTATCTGTCACTAATAATATGTTCTTAGCGCTGCAAATTATTATTAAATCATTTAATTTTATAAATTAATCTTTAATAATTAAAGCCACCCATAGACAAATACTGCCTTCATTCATATAAAACCAAAATATATTATTGTCCGCCACTTGATTTGCCATCTTCTTACCTAGCATTTTCTAAAGTTCTTTTGCTTTTTTATACACAGTGTACATACTTAAATCACCTATAAAAATGATAGCATCATACCTGGCCCATGGCCCGTTTCTCCTCTTCGAATGCAGCCTGATCTTCACTCATCACAACATCTTCCACACTATTATCACCATTCTCCTTTATATAAGATAATTTAATATCATGATCAATCATTTCTTCGTTTGTCTGTTTATTCAAAGATTGCATATCTTCTAAACGTGTCTTAATCTCTTTCAAATAGTCCATGACACTCGTCTTCTGTAAGTCGTCCTCTTCTTTCTCCAACGTCAAGTTCTCTATGGTCTGATTGCACTGTTCGGTTAGTTCATTTAGTTTCCTTTCAATTTTGTCTTTGGCTGCCTCAGCCAGGAGGGCCTTTTCGCACAAATTCGTATTCTCTATCAGTATGTTCCCCAAATGTTCCGTAATTTGTTTATGTTTTTTCAATAACTCTTGGTATCTACCCTTTTCTCTTTCTAACTCCTCTTGCAATTGTTCATTGTTCTGTTCGCTCAATGAAGGGACTTGACCGATGAGTTGTAATCTTAAGTCGTTGACTAAATTGTTGAGACTGAAAATATAAAAAAATACTATCGTCACTCAAACCATATAATAAAAACCTTTCGAGTTAAATATTAAAATGATAAAATTAATTTTCTTGAGTAAATTAACAAGTAACAACTTGAGTTGGGAATTCTCTCTTCCTATAAATACAATAACGATTTAGAACTATTTTGTGTGTAACACACATTTATTCATTTCTTTCAGTTATTTTACAAAACAAAAAATAACCATAATAAATTACACTATTTTATATTGATTTTCTTTAATACAAAGCCTAACTGATAGAATATATTAATTGCAACTAGTGACATCTAGTAAAGTATTTAAGTATTAAAACATGTTCCACGGATGTCTGTACTCAATATAGTGCTTTTGTATAAAACTTGAGTCGTATTATTTCACATCAATCGTTTAATTAAAACAAACCAATTTTTTAAATTATTTATAAAAGATATGTTATCAAATGACTTACCGAACAATCTCGGCAGCCTTGGCGTCCTGATTAATAACAGGCTTGTTGCGTATACGCCTCGCTCGGTCAGCATATCTCAGCGTAGACACTGTCTCGTCCAAGTTATAGTCAGCTGGACTCACACAGGCTACCATCAAAGTCAGGGAATTACCACCGAGACTGTCTGTAATAGTTAAAATACATTGAATAATGTTTAAACACAGAACGTGTTGAATAATGTTTAAACACAGAACGTGTTATATTATTCAATGTAAACACATAAATAATAGAGAATGTACAATGTGTCAAAAAATTGTTGGCAAATCTTACCAACAATAAATAAATATGGGACACATTTGACATGGTTGTCACAGTTTGTGTGTGGGGTGTGTGTGTGTAGTGCTAACCAAACAGATAAATATGCTTTTCTTGTTTTTTTATATAAAAATACATATAACATAGTAAATACTAATTGAGCACAAAATATATTATTGCTGCACACCTAAAATAATATTTCCTGCTTAAATCGCTTGGCCAAAATGTATAGTAGATTTGTTTCTTTGGATTACACATACATAAACTTAATAAAAAATATAACTTATCGACAAAAATCACACATGAATACAGTAGAATCCGGACATAACGACATTCAAGGGATCGGCTATACTGTGTCGTACTAACCGGTTGACGTACAAATTTGACGAATTATATATGAATATAATGTGATACGAAACAAAACTTGAGTTAACAGTATAATTGCTTAAGTCGTTATAAGTGAATTTTACTGTTTTAAAAAAAACGAAAATCCTTTTGTTTTAAACCCCACTCGAACGAAGTTGCAAAAGATAAGAGCTAGTATTGTTAAATAATTTCCACTCACCCTGAAGCAGCCTCGTCAATTTACTGTCTCGGTAACTGATAAAACTTCGATTGGTGCCATCTCCCAATGCAGATATCACATTGCCAAGAGCCAATAAGCCCTGGTTAATCTTAACACCTTCTCTAAGTCGTTCCCCGCTAGCTTTTGTTTTCTTGATGCGCTCGGAACCAGCCAAGTCGACGAGGTGGAATTTGGAAGATGTTGCCAGGTTCCTGTATATCAATATGGCCAGGTTAATGTTTTACTAAGATATAAATAAAAACTTCTAATATAGAATTTAAGTCCAAATTTAACTTAAAAGTACCACCCCCTATAAGGCCGGCAACGCACTCACGAGCACCCAGCCACGTGGGTGTCTATCGGCGGCGACTTCACCTTTATGGTGGGCTTCCTGCTTGTTCCCTTCCCCCCCCCTCTATAAAAAAAAGTCATCAAACTTACTTATCACTACGGCTCTCTTTCAATATTGTAATGGTGAAGACAGCATGACTACGACTGGAAGCCTGGTTCATAGCAGTGGAGCCTGTCACACGTCCTGATGATCCCCTCTCTAGAGCCAACATTGTGTCAGCTGTTGATGATACTGGCACTTCTGTTATGCCTATAAAATAAGATTAGGTAGTTATTTATAACCTAATCCTGATATTGCTTAGTTTAAATTTGGTTTGAATATCAGCAAAGCCCCATTCTGGGTTTGATCACACAAATCAATATATATTTTTGTATGCACCAGAATGTAACAGATATACCGTTAGTTGGTTGTTAACTGTTTTTGGCATCAAAGGAGATACAATATGAAATAAATGATTATATTCATACTATATAAAAAATATGAAATACATACCAGGTAAAATGACTCCCTTGTTAGCATCTTCTCTAATCTCAATAACACTATGACTCCGCTCTTTCCCAGAAAGTAGATCAAAGCACTGCTCTTGATATAATTCCATAAATGATACTGACACTTTAAATATAAATTGGTTCTCATGTGTTTCTATGAAGTCAAATATATCAGCTACAGCTTGGGGAATAACACCTAAAACGTTAAGTTTTATATTAGATTTCATATTATTCATTGTGTAGGGATGAAAATATAAACTACTTCGCCACTTCTTAATAAAATATGCCCTTTGGCTTCTTTAATGTAAAGGTTAATTTTACTGAGTGAGACTCACATAAACAAAAAAAATACCTAATTTAGTTGAGTCCCCATATGATCCCGAATAATTTGTACCCATTGTGTAAGTCTTTCCAGACCCAGTTTGGCCATAGGCAAGTATTGTGGCATTGTATCCTGAAAATAATGACCATAATAACTTAATTATGGTTGATTTAGTAAATTATGGTTACTAATAAACTAAACTTAATTTACACACATACCTTGATATAACTTTGTAATTAAACCCTTCACTGAGGTGTCATAAAATTCTTGTTGAGTTATGTGTTGTGGAAACACATAGTTATATGTGAATGCTAAATCTTTTATTGTGACTTGTGGAGATCCACTTATTACTTCAATGCATTCAACACATCCTCTTTCTATTTCTTGCTCCATTAAGGGTCTGATTCGTAGAGCAACTTGTACAGTGTCCATTGTAGTCTTATTAGAGTCTCCGTCAACCATGTTTAGTTATAATTTATAAACTCAAGAAAAAACAATCTTTACTAATTTGGGTATGTAGTGCAGTCAAAATTTTATGTGCAAGTCATCATAGTCAATCTTGACTTAAATCGGACTGAAAAAAATAAAATTATTGACTATTTCGACAAAATTGAGAATACTTTTGAGGCAGGACTTAACTGTCTCATTGAAATTGTAATACGAGCAAACCTTTTGTCCTAATTAGGTAGAGAAGATGATGCACTAGATATACTATGATTACTTGTTTAGGTATTGTTTAGTTTAAATCCCTGCTTGAGGCCGAGAAAAAAACAATTGTATAACCTTTGCTTGCCTTTCTGTTTAAGTTAGTTAAAACTGTTTTAAATTAAAGACTCATATTATCGTAAAGGAATAACTTTTGAATGAAGTCTTGTCGTTTTAAATGCTTTTTCTTACCTCTATCGATTTAGACTATTTCAGAATGTAGACAAAACACTTTATTGTCACGTATATATTATGTTATTACAATTTTTTCGGACATTTATCATAAATAATAACGAACATCAGGCAAATTTTGCAGAACTTCAAGTTTTATATTTTTGAAATAAACGGCTGGCCAGTAAGTACCACAGGTAACGAAATATAATTGACTATTAGTAATTATAAAGATAATATAATATTAGAAATAGAATGGCTCTTTCAATATTTTCTATTATCAAAATATTCATATAATCTTCATATAAATTCATAATTTATAAAAAAATGAATTATATATTATTATACTTTCTAAATAACTTCTTATGTAAAGTAAACATATTTAAGTTTAATAATAAATGTGAATGTATAACAGTTATACACTATTTAAATGATTACTAAAAAAAATGGTTTCGATTCTGTGGTATTTAAATTATAAGGATATTTAAAATTGATAAAATATTATTTATAGACTCTTTCCACCGTGTTTTGTATTTTGTGATGTCTTGTTCGCGACAGGTAAGCGTCAACTGTAAAACTTTGTCAATTGTCATTTATAGAGTATCTCTAGTTTACTGCGATAAACGTGAAGTAGAAAAAAGCAATCAGCATACATGGTTGTTGTTTTGTGGACAGTGACAAAATAATTAGTGATTTTATTATATTGACGAGTTGTTTTTGTGTGTCGAAAACAGACATCAGTTATTTGAGATAAAAACATTATTATGTCTAATTAAAGAAGTCCTTGATTTTCAATTCATATTGTGGCGAATGGAAACTTGTGACGTTAAATTATGCCGCCAAAAACCAGAGGAAGTAAAACGCTAAAGATATCAAAAGAAAATGTTTGTGTAACAAATAAAAATAAGCGTAAAGCGCCAGAAAAACGACAAAGAAAAGTGCTAGCTGATAAAACGAACTCTGCTTCAGATGACAATGTTAACTCGTCTCTAGTAAACTCAGTTAAAGCCTGTGAATTGAAAGAAAATGTTGTAAAAAAGCCTCGACGAGAAAGAAAACTTCCAACGCGATACCTGGAGAACCCCACGTTGGTTAGTTTATGTAAGAGTTATAATGAGCAAGATACTCCAATCTTAACACCTGTCCAATCTAAAGTTAAGAGAAATATACCTGTTAAAAAACCTGCTCCACAGAAATTGCTCCTTCCAACTGCCCCAAAATTAGATGGAAGTATATTAAAATCACGTCCAAAAAGAGTTTGTAGAATACCTACAAAGTTAAAAGGTCATTCAATAAGCCCAGACAAATATATTCCATTGGAACCAGTGGGCACCAGCACACCTGTTGCAAATAAAACTCTTAAAAATACTGGTCAAAATAAAAATACTTCACTTATAAAAACACTAAGTCCAGTATTGCATAATGTTAATAAACAAGCTTTTCCAAAACAGAATCATAAGAAAATTTTAACTTCTGTTGCTGACACTAATAACAATGCAAAGAAACAACAACAAATTGATAAATGTTTTGAGAAGCAAATTCTATCTGGTAACGTTAAAAAGATTCCATTAAAGTCTCTAAAAAGGAATTCAACTAAAACTGATCCATATGAATTTACTTTTGATCCTGATGAAGAACCATTACCTCCTAAAAAGAAGAAGCGTGTAGCTAAGCCTAAACAGCCAAAACCTAAAACTGCTGTCAAAGGTGCTTATGAGAAAAATTTAGCTAAAGCTTTGGCCACTTTAAAAAATACTATAGCAACAAAAACTCCTCAATCTAATAGAGATATGCAAGAAATTAGCAATCCACATACCGTAAACAATGTTGTAGATACATGCATCAAAAATGATACAGTTTTAAGAACTCCTGTAAATAAGAAAAGTCTTATATGTCCAAATAATTATAATTCTGTAAGGATTGAAGATATTGCTATGGACTTACAAGAAACAAATCACACTATAGATTATTCACCTGTGAATTCACCGCTTCAAAGTGTACCAAAAGCTACAGAAGATGTGCCAGCGAATAAAAAAGATCCTTTGAATCTTGGAGATGATTACAGTTTCTTTGATGATCAGCCTGTGGCCAGTAGTAGTATGAATGCCTCAATTAGACATCCCACAGCTAGTCCTTGGCGTGTTGAATTTGCTAGCTTACCAATAAAATGGCCAAATAACACCTATGTTAAACCTAATATGACACCAGCTGTTGAATGCTCATTTATAAGTTTCAATGATTCAAAAAAGAAGCATATTTATACAAACATAGTACCAATACACGATGCATTGCCCCAAGACACAAGTCTCAAACAAACAAGCATTATTTCATTTATAAAAGAAGTCGCCGAACGAAGCATTAAAAATAAATTAAAGTCAACTCCGGTCAAATCAAATTCTTTATTTGTTGATTTCACTAATACATCTGTAAATGTGAGTCCAACAAAAAGTCAGTCGAAGAACAATTCAAATGAGAATAATTCCAGTAATGTTGATATGATTAATGAGAATGTAGAAAATTCCACTACACCAAATAAAAGTAATTCACCAGGACATGGCACATTCTTTGGCTTTGATGACACTGAGGATGAAAATCAGGAGAATATTTTTCCACTTAAAAAGGACAAGAGGCGGCCATTGAGATCACGATCAAAGGCAGTTTTGCAGGAAATAAATAGTTTGAAGGGTCCGTCTAGAGCTGGTATACCTATTTCAGTGAAATCTAAGCCAACCGCTAATTCAGAGTTAGTTCATAAGGAGTTTGAAGATCCAAAATCTGGGCAAGTGCCACCACTATTTCCTGAAAAGGAAACTGTACATGCTTATCGTGATGGAACCGAAGTAAATGTTGCAGACGATGACTCAATTTCTGTACATTTATTTGAAGATATAGATCTGAAACACCATTATCAACAGGTATTTAACATACCTATAACTAAAATTAACTTTTTATCACTTAAACTTTATTCTTGCACACACTAGGTGGCTTTCCATACAGGACTACATACTAAAATCTTTGTGACTTTATAATATCACATTAGTGAATAAATAAGTTTAAATAGCTTAGGTTAAATTTTGTAGAAAGATATATTATTATATATATTGTTATTATATTTTATATATTTTTTTTTATTTTAATTGTAACTTTATTTACTTAAATTTTCAGCCACCTCGCAAAAGTTATGGAAAAGCCAAAAAGGTGACATTCCGACACAATTCTGACACAGACAGCGACGTTGCTGATGATGCTGATCAGGACTCCGCTGAAGAAGATAATCTTGATGATTTATCATTTAAGTTGCCCAGTGTTAAGCCAACAAGAGTACACAAGAGAAAGTTGACAAAGAAACAAAAAATGTCTAAGAAAGAGGTAATTACATTAAATGTATAAATAAATCTAATATATATATATTATAAAATAGAATTTTATAAAATTCTCGTGTGAGAATGTCCGTACTCCTACGGAAACGGGTTGACCGATTCTCATGAAATTTAATGGCCATATTGAATAGGACTGAGGATCGGCGGACATCTATTTTTTGAGACAAATTTTTTTATTTAGCTAGTTATTGATAAAATTCTTAGCAGGTACAGTACAGTCGAAATAAAATAATGAAAATTTGTTTTTCCAGGAGCAAGAAGTAGAAAAGTGGGCTGCGGGTTTCAACTCTATGTGTGAAGATATTGACGGATTCGATCTGATATGTGAATAACTAATAACAATACAAGATTGTATTATTTTGGATTTTTATGAAAAAAAAACACAACATTCAAATTATGGTTACACTCAAGTATGGTCTCACTTGAAATTTTAAGACAAAATTATTTTTCTCTTCAATCTATGGAATATAGAGTTCACCATTCTGACATCTAATATGGTGTTTTAAAAATATGCTTGCATTCACTTTTACATAGTCGAATGTTTTAACATATAATTTAATCTCATCGGAATGATCATCAAATGGTCATCGGCAAATAAACACTACTTAAGTTTATTTTTTTATCAAGTTTAGTACATTATTTTGTCACATAAGTGTGATATTTTTTTACTAATCTCTCATTGTCATGGTAATGCATCATGCAGAGCAACATAGAGTTCTGTATTATGTAATTAGTAGTACTACTATCTGAGGCTTGGGCGTTAAAAATAGAAACAATATTTTAAAAAATGTATTTTTAAATAATTTTATTGCATTTTGGGATTAAAATAACTCGGGGACCAATTAATAATTGATTGAAAGCTTACTTAGTAATACTTTTTTCATATATTAATAATTATTTGATATTAAGGATAAATGTGAAACTGGATATTCACACGAATTGTACAACTGTAGAGTTCTATAAATTTTATTAATGAGTTTTATGTCATATGAATGCCATTTGTATTAGGTGTATTTTTTATATATATTTTTATTAACATGACATAGATGTAATGATACATTAGTTATTTATTTGACTGCATTTTCATTCTGTAATTTTCAACAAACTTTTGTAAGCTGCGGTTCGAAGTAACGTGTCAAAAATGTTTGCTTTTGACAATGTCATACGGAGTTTTTTCTCAAGTATTTTCTCACACAAACTCATAGCTTTTAAGACAACAGAATTTGCATATTGTAATAACACTTTTATATTGCACGACAGATTTATTTTAATTTATAAACATTTGAAATTATTTTGATATATTATAGGTATGTAACATTAATGAATAAATATTTAAATTGAAAAGTGTTTTAATTCAAAGCAGTCCTGAATTGAGTTAAGCGCCATCTGTCCTTTTAAATTGATAAGCTATCTCAGACCAACAGAACACAAGATTTACCCCTAAACACTTGCTGATTACAACGATTTTCGTTGCTTTTTCAATTAAATAAATATAATTAAACCTAATACTGTTAATATAAATAGGTTTTATACTTTGGGATTGTGTGATTTCTCATACAAATGTTACTGCTAGCACAGTACTAACACTGTTTTTGCTCACACACAATATATAATACAAGTAAGTGGTACTGGTGCTTGTTTTAATAAAAAAAATGTTTGTATAATTGTGTATTTTTAAGATTAATAATAGAAATGGGGTGTATTTTCCGAAGTACAAGTAGGTTGTTACTTTAGCACTATCCTGATATTGTCACTAAACTAAAAAGCAATAAACATATTTTATATTTTTATTATTCATTTATTTTAGCTAAACCACGGCTTAGTGTTTTTACGATCTTATATTTAAATTGTGATGAAAATACAAACTCTTTTTAATCGATGCAATTAAACAAAGCTTTGAAATAAAACTCTATGGTAAAGGAGTTATAAAAATACGTCACTGAATCTTAAGATGGCGCCAGTCAAGAAAGTTTCTTCCTTTACAGAATAGATGGCATTGTGAGTACAAAAATACAGCAACGGACACTGTATAATTGGTATTTAATAATTCAGGTATCTTTAATTCACTCATAATTTTTGGTACATTCCGGTATATTACCAAATAAAATACAATGGACGCTTGGTAATCGTTTACGATTTACGTTGTGGCAATAAAATTAATGAGTAATTTTGTACGAAGTATGTACATACTTTTGTTAAATTCAAAAAAATATCTATTAGGTATGTAATTAATAAAAATTAAGTTAGTATCCCGTACCTTACTTCCACCATGTATAGATGAGTATATATCACTCCATATTGCCTACTTATCACGTATTGCGTTAACAAAATGTTGCCATATTTAAAGATGACAATCTTATTTTCTTATATCCATACGAAAATATAACATAAGTTATAAAAGGATGAAAAAATCTTTCTAACTCATTCCACACGAGCTTAATTAAAATTGAAAAAAATGTAATCCATAAAACAAAGAGTATCCGGCTCGGCCCTAATGTGATGCCTGACGATATTAAAATGATTGCTCTTTGGCAAATATGGTGGGCGGCTGAATTATACAGCAAAAGCAAATATTACCCTCGCAAACATTTGTCCCGGGAGAGAGCTAGCTAGTTCGCGCACTCAAAATTAAAAGCACACAATGAAAATACTGTACTGTGCCCCTACTAGATACCTATGTCGCGAAAGTGAGTGCCTACTTCAACCTCTCTCTTAACACTACGCGCACTTTGCATTGTTGCCAATGAAAACAGTCACAGAAGTGTTTTTTTTTTGTTTATGAACTCTTCGATGTTGCCACTTGAAAATAAATAGCGGCGGTAACGAGCAATATGCCCTAACAAGCTGTTGCGTTTTATAACAACCGTTTGTTTGCTATTGTTACGGAATCGCTGAATATTTCTCCTTTCATATCGGACTGATAATAATTGACGTAAACAATTAATTGCCACAGAGTTGAATAACGCTGTGTCATATAGATTTGTTGTTATCTGTATTTAATAATTAATGTAATTTCTCACGAACTGGTTGTTGATTTATAATTACTAAATACATCTGTTAATCATTCTAACAAAATAGAATCAACAATTTGACTGTTCTAGTCATTTAATTAAAGAGCGGCCGCGGACCGGCCCGAGTTGGGAATATTAACCGCAATTCTCGGTCAACATTCACAAAATTGACACGTCAAATATTTGTAACTTCGTCCAGGGACCACGTTAGACTGCAAACAGAATCGTGTCTGGTCCACCCTTAATTTCCAACGTTCCTACACTGCGATTCTGATAAACCAATTTCAGTTTTAATCCACTGAAATCTGAGTTGACATTAGTACGGAGTGTCCGACTATGGAGCCGCTTGTCAAAACAAAATGGCGCTGACTATGTTTGAATTGGACCGTATCAGTCGCGGAGGAGATTCATTTTGCCGCCTTGCTTAAGATCGCGCCGGAGTCACCTACATATTGTCTCTGTACACACGGTGAGTGTGTGTTGGGCTTGCATTTAAAGCTGGCTACAAATTTGTTGTTTCAGCACAAATACTATGATGATATTGTTTGCGGTTCGACTTTACGTTCGATCGAGGAGTTTACACGACGTAGTCTAACAATGTAGCCACACAAAACAAATAAATTCATTAAGACAATCACTACTTTGTTACTTGCTTTTAGCAAACACGGCGTTATGATTTGTAAATTAGGATAACACTTCGCTTTCTACGCGAACCACCTGATTCTGTGTTTAGTCACCAAATATGCTTTTGATTAAAAATAGTAAATATAAACTTTTAAATGGGAGTACACTTGACAAATATTGTATTGTTAACATTGGCGGGGTAAATATTAAATAATATTATGTGCACAGGTAAATAATAATGTCGCTAGCCTGCGCAGTCTACCTGATGCTCAGAGTTGCCATTATCATAAACCAAACATGTCAATATTTGTCCACACAAACAAGGGCGTAATTTTTAAATAAATTGTGGCATTTGGCAAAATTGTTTCGCAAATACATTGTGGACGTAGCTCGCGCGATTGTGTGACCAACCTTTTTTTCATACGGCTCCATGTCGCGAGCTAAGCAAATGGAGGGCGCTCGGATGTCCGCCGATTATTCCTGATCTATTCTTTCCTGTCCAGGGTTTTGTTGAATCGTTTAATAAAACGATTAAGCCGCGGTTGCGAAACGTTATTCGGAGTTTGCGGTTTTATTTCGAAGTTCTGCTATAGATATCCGTTTATCGACAGAACAGTTTTTTAGGACAGGTTCTTGGTATATCAACAGAATAGTTACAGTGTAAAGATCTTTCTTTTTCTTATATCATAGTTTTGATATGCATAGCCTAGCTTGTTATAAATTATAGGCTTATTAACTAAAGTTAGCCACGTTGGTATCCTACCCTTACTTTTCGGCTGCGTCCATTAAACTAAAACAACTTACAGAGACGTAACAGCCATAGACCCGCGATTATTTCTTATAAATAATGTGGTACAAAATAGTTGTTCCAAATTTAAAATTATAAAAGAATGCACTAATAAAACAAACCTGTGGTAAGGTTACAATGTTGTAGTCTGTGGTTACCCATACTTACCTCCGTCTATATATGAGTATTTACATAAGTTATCTACCAGGTCATAAAGTCTTTAAAAAGTTTTAAATTATTCGTCGCGAAAAGTAAGACTAATTTTCGTCCGTTGAGAGGTTTCTAGAGAAATGCGACAAGCTCCCCTTTCGTCCTATGCCCATCGAGGGTTCTATTTTTTCTTTAAAAATATCCTTATCGCTTAACGCAGGCTCAGGTGACGACAGATGTGTGAATATTATTGACATAGGCTGTACCCGTCGCGTAGAATTGTAATAGATTATACCCTATCGTCAGTGCCGTGATTTTTTTAAAGTAATATTAAAATGACACTAAAATAAAAGTACTTCTTTTATTTCATAACTAGTTTATTAAAGTAGTATATATTTCACTTTTAAACTCAAATTGTGTTTATATCGTCATTAAAAGGGACATATTACTCGGGAGTTACCTTTAAATAACGGTAAGATTTTCATTATCGAAGGACCATTTTGAATCGTCTCAAATATAAATGATGCCTGTTTAACAACCAAGCTGAGAAGAAGCAGGCAAGTAACTCAGTTTCATTGTTTTTGATGATACTATATATATTCTTGGAGCAATACCAACCTGGATCGAATTCATTCCCAAACTTCAGCATCAAAAAAAATGTTATTTGTAAAAGCTTCTTTTTAACTAATTATAAATTTCTTTACTGATCCTACCTACTCCCGAAATATCCCAAGATATCTACGTTAGCTGTCAGTAACTTATAAATATAGTATCCAGAAATTGCATAGAACAACCCCAATTATCAACCACCTTTGACTAGTATGGGTTATGCGTGACCGTTTTTAATCAGAAGGCCGAAACAAATTCACCCTAACGTATGTACTCTCTAAAGAGAATAATAATATTATTTATTAATGATAAGATTATATAAAATATAAACTAATTTAAGCCTCAATGGATAAATTGTTACGTGTATTTATTTTTTAATTAAGGCCGATAAGACAAGCTTTACGGGTTTTTACTTTATAGTAGTCATATTACATTATTATATTTGCTCCTAAGCCTTTACGAAATTTATAAGCCATTCCATATAAAACTTTGTTGCTAGTGACGTTTTTTTATGGAGAAAGCGGGCGGATCACAGAACAAAGCTCACTCCAACGACTTGCAAATGTGTTCGGCTTTAAAATTCTTCAAAATCAAAATATTCTTTTTGGGAAAAATTACTCCTTCCCAACAAACTACGACCTCTAAATGTGGTCAGTTGAGATAGGTTCCATCGTCACTTCATCATGGGACTGCTGATTGAACTATTGTTCTCCACTTTTGCCTGGCATCTACGCCACGATCCTCAAAAATAACATTTACTGCCGGCCCAAATCAAGGAACTAGGGCAGATAAGAATAACTTCCAAGTAATTCTGACACTCCATTCAATCACCAGGTCCTTGCTCGGCTTTCCTCTGTGAAATCTGGAGGGGGCAGAAGCGCGGGTCTTAAAAACTAATACAACCTAAAATTGGATATGTCTTGCGTTTTCTCTATAAAATTATTTAGAGTAGGTATTATGTAGACAAGGTTCAATTTGGTATTCTAAGAAAACGTCGGGCAGGCCTTCGTATGGAAATATTTTAAGATACGAGCGAGCCGATGTTTGTTCAGCGATAAGCGGTGCGGCGGATGTAATGTTTACATATCATATACATATAACTACAGGTTTAATATATTGCACTATACAAAGACATGTTGTTTTCTACACCGTATTCATTCTCTCTTAGTTATATTTTTTAATCGTATGATAAGACATTATCGTATATAGTCATCGCCAACATATAAAGTCGATGTCAAAATATCTTTATTCATTAAAGAACATTTTTAATTGTCTTAAATATATGTGATTCTACGCCTGTACGCGACCAAGTTAAAAAGAAGCAGGCAAGAGACTCGGCTTTGTTTGATTTTTGTTTTCGGAAATGATCCCAGTACACTTTTTGAAGCAAGGCTCAGCTGGAGCTAATTCGTTGGCAAATCTTTCATCTACTTTTTTAAATTTACATACTGATTAAGTCAATTAATTGTTTGGGAATTTGTTATGTAGCACATACATTGCCCGTTAATTAAATTACCAACATTATGTAGCCTAATAGTGGGAAAAGCAAGGTTCTATATAGTTACTTCAATATCCTATAGTCGGTGATTAAGTTATTTTATTTTAATTTTATAGCAAAGATGTACCTTTATATATAGAGCTGGTGCTTTTCTCGATCAACGTATAGATATCGTGATACAGCGAGCAAATTATGAGTACTCTGCCACAAGGACTAAACTTTTTTTTGTTGAGTGTTTTAGTTTATTTAAGTTATATAGTTAGTTTATGTATTCTAGTTTGTTATTTTAAAATAGTATTTAATAATATTCTAGTACGTACGTAGTTAAATGACATATATAACTTTAAATAAAAATGGATTCCGTAAACACAAAGCCAAGCTAATATTGTTAATAATATTTTTTGTTTTCATTTTCATAAATTCATTTTGAGTTATATATACACAGAATGTTACACTACACTTGCATTAAATACTAACATGAATCGTGATATCCTTAGCAGTATGATATTAAATTATGTACGTACGCATTTAAATCCCTAGCAGTATGATATTAAATTACGTACGTACGCAGTTAAATCCCTAGCAGTATGATATTAAATTACGTACGTACGTAGTTAAATCCCTAGCAGTATGATATTAAATTACGTACGTACGCAGTTAAATCCTTAGCAGTATGATATTAAATTACGTACGTACGTAGTTAAATCCCTAGCAGTGTGATATTAACTTTACGTACGTACGTAGTTAAATCCTTAGCAGTATGATATTAAATTACGTACGTACGTAGTTATTACCTTAGTAGTATAATATTAAATTCTATGTATTTTCAAAATCATCGGCCACAGTGTGCCGACGGCACGCAGTTGGTAAATGAATAATTCATTGTTTTATGTGCACACACTAAATGCTACTGACGGTTCGTTTTCTGTTCCCAACCGTGGTGTGTGGTAAATTATGCGAAATTCACTTAAGTTAAATATACCGGTACTTGGTAATTAATGCTTAACAGTTGTGAAGATGAGTAAACATTTGTGTATTCTCTTTTATAGCGTTGTATATAATTTAAAAAGCCACATGCCACATTGATTTTTAGTGAAAGTTGTCAGGAATCTACTTAGCGTAACTTTAGGTCCAGTTAGGTTTAGTCTAACAGATAATTCGTAACATAGCAAACTCTGAATAACAAAAAAAGTTTTTAAGTTTCTGAAAGTTAGATTGGAATCATTACTATTCACGTAATAGTACACCACTACTTCTAGAATATGCCCGCTACCAATTTATTAGCTATCTATTTATAACACAATTATTTTACTAGAATTTATATTATTATCAATAAATACTAAAACTAATAAGTATAAAACTGAAATAAATATATTAATTTAAGTATTTTTTTTAAATTTTTTATCAGCTTCAGACGGTCTTATACTTAAGCTTATTTTCTCGTGTATATACAAACAATCTATTTATGACACAATTATTTTACTAGAATTTATATTATTATCAATAAATACTAAAACTAATAAGTATAAAACTGAAATAAATATATTAATTTAAGTATTTTTTTTAAATTTTTTATCAGCTTCAGACGGTCTTATACTTAAGCTTATTTTCTCGTGTATATACAAACAATCTATTTATGACACAATTATTTTACTAGAATTTATATTATTATCAATAAATACTAAAACTAATAAGTATAAAACCGAAATAAATATATTAATTGAAGTATTTTTTTATAATTTTTTATCAGCGTCAGACGGTCTTATACTAAAGCATATTTTCTTGTGTATATACAAACAATCCCTATACCTGGATTGTGTTATTCAAAACCTAAGTAATACAATTGACTATCATAAGGATCAGCCATTAATTCGTAATTAACATCAATAAATGTCACGATAAATCGGCCTGTGCCAAGATGGCGGCCGTCACGTGACCGCGATGCGTTTTTAATTGCAATCATTCCGTGTTTTATGTTGTTTGCACACTTTCTATGTTTGCGTTGCCTCGTTTATTTATGGGTTTTTATGTTCGGTGGGAATGTTGGGACATTAAGGCTTACGTGGGTACCGGGGGAAACCATTATTTCTCGCCTTTCCCGATTAAAAGCTTATCCGGCCTAATTTATTTTGTTACCTCATAAAATACGCGGTATTGGGAAATTTGTTTTCAATAATGTGCTTTACTAAGTTTGAGTTGATAATTTTTATTTTGGAACTCCTTAAACGGATCTTTAAATATACTGAGATAATTTTAGATGAAATGTTCAGTTCAGTTTTATGTTGTTTTTTTCTGTATTAGTATTAGGTTTTCGTTCTTTAGCCCGGAGGAGATCGATGAAAGCGATAAAGCCCTCTTTTTTGTATGTCTTTTGCAGCAAAATATTAAAGAAATATTTTGTCAAATTCGACCTGTGCATGAGTTACTGATGCAAAATCAATAAGTTCACACTTTCTTAATAGTCAAAGTCTTAATATACGTTTTTAACGAGGGGAACTAAAGGCCTTTACGGGACCATGCATTAAAACGAGTACCTGTAACACTGTGTACATTTGCGGCATACATCAAAAAATACCTTCACATGTATATTTTACCGCTAAAATCATTACTATTCAATACTTAATCTACTTAGGGCAGAATACTGCTGAGTATTAACTAGTATGTTTGCACATTGGCAAACTTGTTTTACATAAATTGTGGATTCGCCCCGTTTAAGCCTCAACTTCGAAGGTAAACGTATAGTGTGTTAAGTGAGAATTCTTGAACTGTTTGGTGTGCCTACGTACTTATAATTAATAACTAAATGGTTTGTGTAAGTATTGACTAAGATGTATTAATGTTTAAGCGTTAATGTGCTTTGTAGCACTTTCGTAGTTCAGTTTTCAATACTTTTAAATTATTGTCTATGGCTTAGCTAATACTTAGGTAATACAAATTAAAATGTATATCTGTGTCGGCTTATTGTCTTTGGTGAGCTTTCTTCTGAAAAGTTCCAGACGTTTTCGTAAGGTATTTAGAAATGTATTACCAATATTTTGTTGTGCAAATTGATTAGCCAAAATACCTTTACAGTATTAGTTTTTTTTTTGTATGAAAACCTAAGGCATTTCCGCAAATAAATCTCACATAATAAACATTCGATGTAGCGGTGCATAAAATGAGGGCCGCGGGCGCGGCCCAAACCCCAACGATCTTCGATATTAGCACCGCAGGCAATTCAGTATAAATAAAAAAATATTACCGTAGGGCGATGCATATAAATATGTAATTTTGTCTTCAATGGATCATCCGGGCCTTTGTAGTTTTTATGAGATTTCATAAAGAAAATCGTTGGGCGGATTTGTTCGTGTATTATCTGATATAAACACATACATTTTATGAGTTATGCTCGTGATATAATAAAGCTGGCTAAAGTGTTTTGTGGTTTTATTTTAAGTTTTATTTACATTAGTTTAATAATTACAAATATTTATGTTAATTTGTTTTGTATAGATAAATGTTCTAGAATGGTTTTAGTTTTGACTTGGACATCTCATTTCAAAATATGTTTGATTTTTATGTTTATGTATGTTCCAAGTTTAAATTTTGCTCTTTTTATTATGGTGTGTGTAATTTGATTATAACCTTACTTACCTTTTGGTTGCTTGATTGATTTTTGTGTTTATCTAAAAATTTATAAATTATATCTCTGCATTTTGATGACATCTCATTTGACTCAAATGTTTGTTGTGCTTTTGATTTAGTTTTTTTTTATAAACTCATGATCTTTTGATCGAGCATCTTACCATAGAAGACTCGTCATCATAATGAGCTGGCTGGGATAACAACGCCCTGCTACCAAAATCGATTGCACAGAAAAGATATCTTCTACCTTGAATGTTTACTGGCAAAAACGTACCACTCCACTCCCACTCCCAGCCACGTGAGTGTCTATGGGCACCTTTATGGTGGGCCTCCTGCTCGTTTGCCCCCTCTTCTATAAAAAAAAGTTTATTGGCAGAAGTAATTAGGAGTAGTTGCCCTCACTGGAGGACAAACTCAAAAGCCCATTGACTCGAAAGAGAACTGCTAAAAGTTGTTATTACTACTAAAAGCTTCGTTATTTCTTAAGTATGTTTGTTGGGATAGTGTAAATTCAGAAAAATTGGTTATTTAATGTCAGTTATCACCGATAGTAACTTGACTACTTCGTAATTACCAGACCCAAATAATACTAAATATTCCATACAGAGTGAGCGAGTTGGATTTTATATAAATGCATTTGAAGCTATTTGCTTTAATGATTCTCAAACAATACGCGGATCCACTGCTTCCGGACTCTAACTTTGTTTGATCCTCTATTTTACAAATATTTGACTTAATATATACGATAAGAATTAATGATACAGTTATACAGTTAATTTTTAAACAAGAGATATTTTTTTCTTTATTGTTGTTCCTATATTTGAAGTTTTTATTGTTTTGTAAATACGTGTTCGCTTTAAGCGTTATAAAGGCTTCGTATAAAAAAAATACGTATTATAAAATATCAAATAGACATTGTACAATGTGTCTGAATGTAGGAAATGTATTATTTAAAACATACAATGCATTATCAACCATTCATGTCGCAAAGGCTAAGCTCAGTTGCTGTTATAAAGTTATATAAGAAAAGTGCCGAGGCCGAGCCGGCTGGCAGACAAGCCTGTGTCAACATCCAAGGAATTAGTCCAAATTATGTGCACCCCGCACCCCTCTCCCCGCATACCAGGCTCCGAATCAATATTTGTTGTCCGTACTCTTCTGCCTTAATACAACACGCACTAAGCCCACACAAATTTATCTCACCACAAGTTTAAACTCTAATTCAATTGAATGAAGTTTAAATTTCGAGAGCAATTTTGTGGCGTTTACGACGTTTCGTCACGTTCCGCTCAAGACTCATCCCCGCTGTTGCCATCTCTTTACACGCAATGTTGTCTCTTTCTAACTAAATTTTCCGTGGGATACGTAGAGCAGTTCGTATTAAATTAATGTTTTATACATAAAATGATTATCGTTTTTTTTCTAATAATATCTAATAAGCTATAAAAAGTATAAAACATCGATGTTATAAGAAAATATGTTATACAACTGACATAAAAGGTTAGTACTGAATTCAAATTCGAAAATTCTTTATTCAATTAGTATTGATAATAATTTACACGTCGCAAGAACCAGGTTACCATGGGTTTACTGCTCGCTGAGAAGTACCCACAAGAAACTGCGGTGTTGTAATTTTCGGGCGGTCGTTTTGTTTTGTTCTTTCCTCAAACTAAGAAATACAATTTTCACATAAAAAACTATTAGATATTATTACAAACAAGTCGTATGTCATTTAATAAAAAAAAGGGTAATTGAATATTCATAAAGCACTGTTAATTGCACAAGGCAAATACAGAGCGACTCCACGGTTTCGGCTTCCAAGTAACTCCCCAACACTCCCCCTCACAAAAGACCAACCCTGGCACACACATGCGCACAGCGACACACATAGAGGAAGCGCGCGCAACCAGGAAAACTACAGCCTCTCCCGTACAAAATGTGTAACAGAACGGGAAAATGTACATGAAAAATTATTACATACTCACTCATATTATCTCGCTATTCATCCATTTCAAACCGATTCGTCTTAAGGAAATACAGTGTTTATAAATCTACGTGAGCGTAAAAGAATTCCATAGCGGCCTGTAGTTATTAAAGCGTATTAAATCAAAGAGAATTATATATTTAGATATGAATTAAATTAACCAATTGAAACACTACAGATGACATTAAAACATAAAACGATCGCCGGCTGTCGGGTTTTATCTGGTGACATGGTGGATACTGCGCAATACGCGCCCGTGTGCGCATCTATTTACAGCTACAAGTAAATATGTATTCTCGTTTGTGGAGGCTGCATTAATAATTCAATTGGTCGCTCGCTCAGGTAGCGTTTAAATGATTTTTAACCCGCCGTTAACGGATTAATTGGATGGAGCTGCCGAATTGGAAACACGGTGGCTAGTTTTGTTTTATTGGCTGGATCTTGTATGATTATTTTGTATCTTATTGACATGAGTTTTAATTACCCGAGTGCCTTTGTTATTATCAACAAAGTGTTGATCAGGATAATATTGTTTTCGTAGTAAGAATGCGAACACCAAATTTTCTGTTTCATGTTTCGTAACATCAATATAGATCGGTTTCTTTTTTTTCTGTAATGTAACTATCAGTCGACATTGACTACAATAAGTTTGGCCGGGCTATTGAAGTATAAAAGTCCCTAATTAAGTCGTGAGTTTTGTATACAACCTCGAAATTTAATAATATTTTTTTTTCAGTCAATCAATTGTCTATTAACCTATTCAACAATTAATGTGATCCAAGAACACTGGTTACATGTAAAAGCTGGTTGATTGTGACCAAACAGAGGGACAAACAAGTCGGCTCGCGGCTCCGTTTCTTTGCCAAACACCAATATTTGGGGACCACGCTCGGAACGATAAGTCAGCGATTTTTCTATTCACTGCAAACGTTTTTGTAAGAGTATGTATTAATTATTCAGGGCATTTAAGAAATGAGTTTAAGGCCAAGTGAAATTAGCGTGTCCCAAGGGATGGTACTTTGATATCCTTTTTTGTTTGTATGTGCTCCGTCGGGGTGTGTTGTGTGTGTGAACTAATGAGAGGGCATACAAGCTTAGAAATTGATCAACTACTTAACCCATTTCTATCTAAAATGATCCGAGATGCAATCCATGGCGAAGACCAAATGTAGCACTATTATTTACATTTTTAAAGTCGTCGGTGCTGGTGAATGATGTGTACTTTCTGATGGTAATTTCAAAGCACACATTGCATAGCCAAAAAGGAATCCATGGAAGCGGAAATTAGTTGGGATGCAAATTATTTAACCCCCAACCGCTCGACGGTTCCCGATGTTCTAAAACAGGAACATAAATAGACAATCCAGTTTTTGTACTGCATTACTTACTGTATACAGTTACCTAGTTAGTTAGTTAGTTGTTTCGATTGCTGGTTTGCAGTAATGCATATGTCCTGTTGCCTCGATGGTACACCGGGCGTCCACAGTGTCAACTCATGTCAACTCATTCCGTTTTGAGCTTCGTGATGTCTCTCACTCCAAGTCTTCCCTCGTTACACCTGCAACAGCACGTCGCCATGTCTGTTTGATATGCAATATATGTCATTCATAAATAAACTAATATATATATTCAGTTTTCATAAATTAAAGTTGGGTCTAACGGAAATGTTAAAATCTATGGCAAACAATAATAAATCGAGGTGCAATTCACATCCTAGCAATTAAAAGACGTATTAGCAAGCATTATACTGTCTTCTCGCAAAGCCGTGAGTACATGGGGTAGCTGAAGTTGGAGTTGAGCGCCCCTGTATCTTTGTTGAAATATTTGCTGTGTAAGCGGGTGACTATCTCTTAGGGGCGACACACGCGAGGGGTTAAATCGTAGCGTTTATTATAATAGTATTAACATGTTTAATTACACAGCTCCCAGAAGAGTATATTGTTTAGATTTTGTTATTTTATTTATGTTTCTATAATATGCGGAAGTTAATAAACTATGTTTAAGCTTATCTACGCCTAGGTTAGAGCCGACTTTGTAATGTTCTACTTAATTCAATCTCATTAAATAAAAGATAGAGCTTATGTTCGTCAATATAATAAGTTTGATTCGTTGACTGTCCTATATTTAAAAATGAAATAAATGTTTTTATTATATTGGATTGGGAAAAAACGGGGTTTCCAGACACAATAAAAGCGTTATTGAATCGTATAAGAGGCGGTTTATAACCTTGGTACACCAGCTCCGTATTTAACCAGCTTTATTCCTCATGTTAGGTGCCAGTTGATTGTTGATACAGCAAATTTGTTCTTCGTCTTTCAACGTGTGGATTAGCCTGTTTTTATACTAGATAACTGTTTTATCTTAATGAATAATACATTGCAAAATCACAATTGCCATTGTTAATCATATGAATCATTTCTTTTGAATTTTTTGAATACTGATTTAACATTCACCATTATTCTAAAACTAAATTAGAACTAGTCAGCGGGAACTAGTCTGTTTTACTTTTCATATTAATACCGAGTTCCAAAATTGCCTTAAGTTGTTCGGATGCACAATTATGACGTCCCCGCTCTGATGTCAAGTGAATCAAGTGTTTTAGCCATAACATTTGATTTATACTAAATATATGCCCTGTCTTTATAGTACCGACAATACTATAACAATTTCATCGTTGTATCAAACGATCCCATGACGAGTGTTACCAATATTAAGAGAATTATATTGATTATACCGAAAAAAATTAAAGTACACAAGTTATCAATACATAGAAGACATACCAATGTTCAGTTATCGTTAACTTGGAGGTGCTAAAAAATTAACTAGTTAAACTAATACATTTTTCGTTAGGTTTCAATTCCTGTGATTGAGTGTTAAAATTAACAATGGTGTGTAGGTATGTAAGTCTGAATTTATACTTAAGCAGAAGTTCGACAGCCAATTAGGAAATATTTGATGTTAGGCAAGTGGTAATCTAATATCATATTTAGACCAATCATAGCGATTGAAAGATAAAAACTATATTAAATTTAGTTAAAAATAAGTGAATAAATATGTGAATAAAGTTTCGTACGTTGCTAAAATTTTAAATTATACATTATAAATAATAAAATTCTCGACAGAGTAAACTCGTAAAATTTGATTTTAAGACGTGGCCTCCAAGTAAATCCAAGATGGCCGCCGTCTTATCGCCCGCCATGTTTGCAGAGGTCGCGGCTGCGCAAGAGTTTGTTTTATGTGGACCTGTTTTAAAAAAGGTCAGAATGTAAATGAGGACATTAGGATAATATTGTTTGAGTAATTAAGCCGTGTACAATAATTATTTCTATGTAGGTATATGCCGATCTTTGATTTAAGAAATTGACTTTTCTCTAGTCCTTTATTCATATAAGACTCTTATCAACGCCCCCACTTCTAATACATGTATGGACGGAATACTTCAATCAAGACTATGCAGTAACATCCTACTTTTATAGAAATTATATATATAATCTTTTATAGAAGCGGAAAACTCGGTTTTTAAGTGCATAGCTGTAGCTACATATAAGGTTATATTACCTTTCTCACTGAAAACTTAATATAATATTATTGTCGTAATACAAAATACACTGACATATATAATTACGATTTTAGATCGATAACCCTTAGGTATATCTTGACCTGCTTTTAAAAGGCTCGCGTGATCAGTTCATCCATTTTCCTGTCCCATACGTCTTGCATCAAACACGGCACATTTCTGAAGGTAACACATAAAAATTGTACAGAATGTTAACGTGTAATAATAGAGTTACAGGGTTTTAATAACTCATAGAGCAGGTATTGTCTTCTAATGGGCAAATGATTAAAGAGAAAACCCTGGCAAATGCCAGGGTTTCTATATGCCTATAAAGTATTTACTTTATAGGCATTTGTACATATTTTAACATAATCTGTCAAAAAGTAATCTTGATAGGTTTAAACAAATATCAATTTAAATTAAATTGATGAATAGTTAATAAAAAAATATATCTTTACTGCTCTAACCTGCGCCACGACACATCACTTTAAAAACCCAAAATTATTCTTTAAAAAAATATGGTTAAATCTCATTGTTATTATTCAAGTTTGTTCTTAGTATTACCTTATTTTAAATTGGTTACTAGTCTTAAGTTAATAGTTTTAGTAAACCCATTAGACGATTAATTATGTGTTCTTTTTTTTTCGTTATTTTCTATAAATTGTGTGCAAATAAATATCTATTAATAAATGAACCCTTTAAATGCCAACACAAAACATTTTCGTTTAAAATGTCATTATAATTGAAGTAAGTCGTATTGGGCCAGCTAAATATGTGCTCAACACACAAACACACAATGTATGTACCCTGCGTACACACGTAGCTTGCACAGAAAATATTTGGTAACAACCAATGTAATCCAAGTAGTTTGCCTTGATATAATAAATAAACATATTTATTAACCGTATATTTTCGGTAATTAAGAGTTAAGAAATTTAACTGTTTACTTATTGTAGCTAGTTTTGTTTTCACTAACCAAACGCAATTTGAGTATAACTTGATATTGTGGATTGACCTTCATTGATTAACTCATTAACCTATAATAAAAATCTACTTAAAATTTTCTGAAATAATTTCTGTAGTGAGGGAGACCCGCATTCAAGTTCTTGGCCATAAGGAATGCCTTTAATGTTTTCTTCCCTAAAAAACGAACGCAGTTTAGTAATTAAAAAGGCTT
Source organism: Leptophobia aripa (assembly GCA_951799465.1). Taxonomy (NCBI): domain Eukaryota; kingdom Metazoa; phylum Arthropoda; class Insecta; order Lepidoptera; family Pieridae; genus Leptophobia; species Leptophobia aripa. Next base: position 8,840,213 of record OX637260.1, read on the forward strand.
ATTTGTAATATTCAATAACCCCCGAAGAAGGAATTGCGTCAGAGAATTCTATTTTTGGCATTGTTATATACACGCGAAGTAGTTATGTACATAACAATGATAGTGTATAATAAATAATTATTCTCGTAGTGTTACATGTTTATACATATTTAAACATACAGCCTACTTGGATCTGAAATACAAAAGTTGTCAAGTCAAAGTTGACCAGCTTTGTAGAAATGCCAGGAATTACGTAAAAAAATTACATCATAAGATGTGAATCATTGCTAAATTAACCTATTTTAGCAATCATCTGTTATATTAACTCTTTAAATATATCACATTAGACTTGTACATGATTTTCTCAATATAATTCTGGATCAGTTAAAACATTTGCACCGTCAAATATGTCAGGAGCAAATAGGAACAATGATCACTGGACAAATAAACTTTGAAGTGGGCTAACAGTAGGTTAAGTAAGAGAAAAATTAAATGTGAAAAAATTAAGCAAAGGTTTGATCCTTTAGCTTTGCAATAATTGACAATGTCAATATGGGTCAATGTCTATTATGACAAAGCGCAGTTGAAAAACATTTTCAATATTGACAATGTAAAGTTGACCGTGACCTTCACGAGGTTCAGCATTTGATAACTAGAGTTAATATTGGCACCGTACACCACTCTGTTTGACGAACGCTCAACTCTATCAATATATAAACATAATATTTATATTTGCCGGTTTTCGTTCGCCACTTGTGTAATTTGTCACTGAAACTGATAATTTTTGGCCTTTCAAGTGTTTAAATGCATACTTTGTTTATATTTATCTGGGCTAGCAGGTTTACAACATTTTGTAATTCAGAGTTTATTATTTAAAATTCCTTCATTGCATTTTATTATATAAAAGCCTACTCTCTTTATTATGAAATGTTATTAAAAGATAAATTCCACTTAATATCCATCACACTATAATTTTTTTCCCGCCTAAATGTTTGTTTCGATTTCGTCCACAGAGTAGAGTATAGTTGTATAGATAACAATTTAGCTCTAAATTAAGGAATAGCAGCCGGCTGTCATGTTTCTTCTATCTGTGGTATTCCTCTTACATTTTTTATTCACTGTTTACATCAGTCGTGATGAGAGTGATAATAAATCAAAATATGCAAAAAAGTTCGACTGTGATTGGACAAACGCTTTTGGACGCATGATATGTCGTTGCGTGTTGGCTAGAGATGATTATAGAACGGAATGCTGCACCGTCTCTTGTTCTACATGCGGACCCTACGTCGCTAAAATATATATGTGTTAAACTCCTTGCTAGAAATAGTTAAATAACTCTTTAGTAAGTACCTCCGTTATGGAAATGATTTTAAATTTATAAAGTGAAAATTTGGTTAGTTCCCGGAAAATTTTATGAGTCGGCCACAGTGGTGTTAATGAATCGAGTGGGACTCCTCACTGCACAAATTATCAGCTCTGATATAATGTAGCCCTCAGGTATCCTTTTATGTTTGGTGCTATCTTTACACTTTTCAAGTAGCTGACGAGACGCAACGAAATAAATTCAAACTTTGACAGTTTTTTTTATTTCACAGATACAATGTTGCTTTAATAATATAAGTATTAATAAAAACCGAAACACATTATATCTATTTAAGTGTGGGTTATATTTTTTCTGTATTACAGGTAGCATAGATAATACTGTAGTACGTAAATTTTGCTATGTTTTAGTTAGAAAAAAACTTCATGTCACTTAGAAAACATTGCAGTTAATTTATCTGTGGGTTAAGGGTAGTATTATTTATCTATGGTTACTATTAATACATAAAAATCGTTGTTTTCATTTTCAACAAAACACCACAGTAATAATAATATTAAGTACAAATGTGTAACTCGTACCAGTGTTTAAAGAAAGCATCATCGCCAAAAGCGCAAGTCCGGTGTTTGAGTTTTCAATTCATGTCCGCAAGATTCATGTAACACACTGAAGCTAACTCATGTTTATTTAACATGTACGTGTAATTGATCCTACCTGGATGTCGTTTAACGGACACAATTTTGACTCTGAAGGACTTCCTTGCTACATAATTATTTGAGGGTAAGGTTATGAGTTGGAAGAAGACTCAAATATTTATGAGAAAATCGGAAATCTGTTACACGGAAGAAAATAAAAATAAAATAAAAAATATAGCATCACAAAATGTTTTGGCATATCAAAAATAACAACAACATACTAGATTTCCGCTAGCTTTCTGAATTTTTGAAAATTTCTTTTAAAACCGGATACGTTAAGTATTTCCTCTAAACCCTGATGAACTAAGTCTTTTGACCGTTACAGTAAAATTGAATGTCATCAATTCGTCACAGACCAAAAATCTATATAAAAACAATGTCTTCTACGCTTTGAAGTGAGTGTCTATGGTCGGCGCCCCTACCTTAATGGTGTGTCCCCTCTTCTATATAAAAAAACTAACAATATATTGTATTCGTTAATGAAACCCGAAGGTTCTAAAAATATAACCTAAGTATAAAGCATAGTAATTAAAAATGCTTAGATAATATTTTTTTAAATCGTCAAAGTCACTGACGGTTATTGAAAAACCAGTATGTGTAAAATTTAATAACATACCTACTTTAGCATTATTTTGCGTCTTTCCTTTACAGCTCACTGAACAGTAGAAACACACACATTGACTAACCATATATATATATATATAACGAATGAGATAATACATCATGAGATATTAATAAAAATAGTATTTTACCTGTGAAATATGAGAAAACAAACAAGGTAATAATGTTTACTGTATATGTTAGAACTCGTTGGCCATTTTCCAACTCATGGACAATTGGATAAAACACATTATCTAATTATTTGGAATAAATAAGAGCAATAAAAATTAATAATAATATAATTATTGATACACACTTAACTCAATTATATTATTTATTATATTAGTTCAAAGACGAAGATGTAAATGCTTAAATGATATCAAATGAAAAGAAGAGATGACAATCATTTTACTTAGCTGTATGAACAAATTAAAGCCACGAGATAGATGTGATTCTTTGTGATAATGTGTATAAATAAAAAAACTTGTATTATACTGTCAACTATAGAAACATGAATTACACGAATACTAAATGTGGATTGTCTGGAAGAGATCGCTTATTAGCGATAAGGCCGCCCGTTGCTCTTATTTATTTTATTAAACCTGTCCCCAAACATCTTATGTGCTAAATATATTAACAAAACAAGAAACTTATAAGATAATAAAACTAGGTATACACACAATACAATTATATGGGAACTTAAAACAATACAAATGCAACACAATCAGGATTTAAAAGTTTGTTTTTTTATCGTATTTAAAATGCCTCCACGAAAGATAAGCATGAAGTCAGCAAAAACATTAACCGAGTCGTCCACATTCACAATACTATTATAAAGTCGACATATGTATTAACATCTTCTACTTCTAGAATAAATATGAATAAAATAATATTCTGGGTTTAATGGGGAAACAACGCTGTCATCAAATTATACTCCATGCGATGTAAGGTAAAAGAACTCTCAAGAAGACAAAGAAACCAAGTTATTTACCTTTCTGTATGGGCTACAAGTAATTATTGTTATCACATGCAAACAACATTCAGTTGTCGTTCAATAGCGTTTTAAATGAATTTGTAGAGTCTTAGAGTTGTTTAGGTAGTAAATACTTCTGTTTAAAGAGATCAATATTTACCTAATATATGATCTCTGTTATGTGCCTCAATTGTAGTGCAGTGTTTGTTATGTAATATTTCGTTTATATTTAGCCAGTTAATTTACTACATACTTTTTACGAAGTAATTGGTACTTAAGTTAGTATACATGTAATTATTAAATAACAAAATATTCTTTATATTAACCTAACTAATATAAGTAACTTAAAATAAAACAAAACACAAAACTAAAACAAATATAAAAAGTTTGGTCCCTGTGGCAGAGTACCCACAATGCTGGCGGCATTTCCTCGCTGTATGGCGATGCTTACACGCTGAGCAAGGAAAGCACCAGCTCTTGGATTACCGGTACTGATTACAACTACTTTAGCCGGTTTAGTTTATTCATAGCGAAAATGCCTACATTTAACAAACTGTAATGAAAGAAAATTGGTTACAATGCGATATGATAAGGAATGGTTGTTGACCAATTGGCTGATGGAAGGTATTACACCTTTGGTTGCAGTTTACAACCGTAATATAGAACATACTTTGCAATTTCAAGTGGTGTCAGATCGTTTCTTGCATTGTAGATATGTGAACTATGGCAGAATATCTAACTGTAGAGACAATTTTTATATGGATTCATAAGTGTTGAAAGTAACCTATAAATGAAGATATGTTTGATTAAAACCCTATGTCAATAGTTTTATAAGCCAAATATTGATATTATGAATGTGACTGTGATGTACCATTTGTGTCAAAATGTGATCGCGAATTCACTTTCCATCCTTCGACGTTCCATTGAAGAGTTCGCCAAAATAATAACTGTTCGTTGTTTTGATTAAAAGATTTGATCGATCGATTTTTCTTATAATTTATTTAAAAAAGAAAACTGTTAACTGTAATAAACATGTTAGTCATTTTGGATCGTTACCAAAAATACACAAATCATTATTAATAAACGTTATAATTAAGTGGAATATTCCACGAACTCATCAAAGGACTTATCTGTGATAAGAGAGTCTTATTTATCTTGACATTACTTCGTAGTTAACTCTCCCGAATGCCTTTCATCATAAATTAATGTCAGCACCTCGTGACAGGCTTGATAATAATTTTTATTATACAATGATTCATGTATAATGATTGCTTAATTTTCAATATTCGTTGATTTACACACTAGAGAACGAAATTCACTCTTAATTATTTTGTTGGTATGTGTTTATGATAGAGTTAGTACAACTTTTAAAAATGATCTAATGACGTCACACCTTAAAATCCCCTTTAAAAATGAATCTTGAGATTAAATTTAAACAAAATTAATTTTTCATTTACGCTAAACGAAGTGAAATTCAAAACCTACTTTAAAAGTTTTATGAATAACTTTAAATTACCGGTTCGTTTCACCAAAGAGCCGATATTTGATTAACACTTAATTACTGAACAGGTTTGGGAAATATTACGTAAAAGTAAAAACGATTTTTTTTCTGATTTTCGATAAAGAGAAAGTCGTTGTAACATATTGGATGTATTAACACATTTTTAACATTGATAAAAATTAAAAGAAGTTAGAAAAGTAGCCATAAAACGAAGTTGATTAAAGTCCTCTGAACGAGAAATATTTAGTTCGATTCGAGGCGAAACAATTAAAACGAAATTAAAGAAAGATTTGGGCTATGTTCTTCGGCATGTACGCTAAATATATGCGATTGATGATAATGGGACATGTGACCAGTAGAAGGAAAAAGTCATGGTTAAGCATTATTTGTGAGAGAAAGTTGCAACGGAGATACTCCGCTAAATTCAAGATAGAGAGGCTACCAGGATGCTGATTGATAACCTTCACGTGAGAGAAGATAAAAAGATGCAAAAATCTTTATTAACCCACAATTTTACAGAAAACTTTAGAATGCTATAGGACCATAGATGTAAGATTACGTTATTAAGTATAGATCCTATTACAAAAAATGCACAGATGAATAAATCAATCATAGTATCTCTAACGATTTCACGGACAATTCACCATAAAGGATACAAGTCAAATGGTCTATCAAAAAGGTTATTCATTCCTAAACGGGGGCTAACAACATTATACCCGTGTAATACATATTTCATTATTACTTCCTATTATGGTATGTTTAATTTTATAGCTGGCAACCCTTGGAGTTTTTTACAATAGCCGTTTCGGGCTTGAATGGGGGGCGTTGTATTGTTGTACAATATTTCGGCCGTTTCTATACTACGGTACGGTCTGCATAATACAATTATTATGATTAACACGAGTAAAAAAAACACATTTTTATTGTATATGTATGACCTTTGAAAGATCGAATACACACAAATATATATATTTAGCTGTTTTAGATGTACAGTTTTAACATGAAAAATGTACGTAACTCAACAATGGTCACAAATATTTGTTCTTAAATTGAATATGCACACGGTACTGTGATAGTTCCTGAACGGCAAGTCTATTCAGGAGACACCGACAGTCGCTTCCGGCGGCCATTGTGCAATTTGACAAGGCAGATTCGCGCGCCGTCGGCCATAACCGACAATAGATACAAAAATCGAATTCCAAATTCAAAAGCGCATCGTTGAGGTTTATTGGCTTAGCGCTTGATTGATTGTGCGAACCTCGATGCGATTTTTTTTTTAAATTTCCAAATCACATCGGATGTTGCCAGTTCTCGGGTGAATTAGCGATAATATTTAATATGGGCGTGACGAATTACTTTGTCGGTACAGGAAGTATTTTTCATCATTTAACAGGTACTTTGTTACAATTTTGGAATGCACTGTGCACTTGTGTTTGCGTTACGCATATCATGGTACGTACTCGCTGAAAGCCAAAATGCTTTCATTGAATGAATATGCGAATCAAAAGTTTAATTATACTATATCAGAAGAACTTTACGAGTTTGAAAAGCTTTATAATGTTGTTGTACAAACAGAAATCAAACAATTAATAATGACCCAATATAGCTTTTCAGATCTTCGAAATTTTTCATTTAAGAAAAAATTACTAAAATACATTTATTTAGTCGAAAATGAAAAGTATCCTCACACGTTTAACTCAATATTAGCATACACATTCATAAGAAATGTATTCTCACGCGTGAGTTGCGTAAGGAATAAAATTTTAAAGATTTTAATGTGGTTACGAAATACGACCGTATCACCTGGTTATAAGGAGTTATGCTTATAAGTTTTGTACATCTCTCTCGTATTGTGTTTTTTAATGTCCATGACACATATATGCCAGCGTGGTGAAACACAGACAACGAATATACACACAATGGTATTAATATACTGAATATATTAGTTGATTTAACTGTAAGCTTAAAAAAATTAGTAATAACATTTAAAATATACGTTATTGAAAATTATTTAACCTTTGTTTAGCTGTGAGTGGGAAACCTTCGTTATATTCCGTTTTGTTTAAAATTTAAGTCTTAGTTTTGTCTGTTCCTGCCCGATACGCACTATACTTTCTCCCTTACCGACTCCCAGAACCAATATTTGGTATTCATCTCTGAACTCTCACCCTTGCATTGCGTCTATCTCTTCTCAGCTACTTCCTGTCTTCTTCAGTCAGTCTTCTTCTTTACTAAGGTAAGTTAAAATATAGTTGCTAATTCAATTTGCATTTTGTAATGTTTGTTTACTTCCTTAATAAATCCTATGGAAGATTTTAAACTACAACGCTATTCAATATTTACGTCGTATAGAAAGCACATTAAATATCTGTTACAAATTATTATTTTAACATGACAACACTCAACAATAGTATTTACATTCGCTGTCAGTTTGTTTTACATCCGAAATACGTATTGAATACATTCTGTTGTAGATTCCTGTACATTGTGAAAGGTTCTACAAAGAGATGTGAATGAAAGGAATAATAACGATCTGGCCAGAAAAAATGACACGCGTGACAATAGAGCCTTAGCGTGGTAAGCTCTTTTGTGCTTTTTCGATCCCGATAAGACAAATGAGAAAATTGGATGAAACAATGCAAATGTTGGCTTCCGCGTACGTTATAAATAAAAGGTTTTTAAAGCGCACGTTGTAAGCTTGTTACAGATAATTTACGTGGCGTGTTTAGCGGCCCATAAATTCATTGTGAAATATGGGGATTACGCGCTATCAGATTCTCCTAGGCATTGTGGGCTTTTTGTTTTACAGTATTCTTTCAGTGGGATTACGTAGGATTTTTACATTAGATATTTCTTTGTTGTCAGGTGGAAATTCAAAAATTGAATTTTTATATATTTAAATATAATTTATACCTTATTTAATATAGGCTTGTTATAAGTTGTATACGATTATAGAACAAATGTTTTTTTAAATATTAGAAATTTTATTTTTTATTTTTTTTATAAAAGAGGGGGCAAACGAGCAGGAGGCCCACCACAAAGGTGAAGTTGCTGCCCATGGACACTCATTTGGCTGGGAGTTCGTGTGTGCGTTGCCGGCCTTTTAGGGATTTGTACGATTAGCAATCTTTACTGGCGGCTGCCCAGTTCAGTTCACTCGTAGCATGACCCGAGTTGTTTGTGTCAGATGTTTGGATATATTTTCCTTTATTATCAGCTATATTAGTTAGTTTTAAAAATACTATTATATTTATAATTTATTGTGAAATAAACATATTTTCTTTCTTTATTTCTTCCTTATTATCCCATTTTATATTAGCAGTGATATTTTCACTAACAAGTAACCCACTTGGTGTATTGTTTGTGTTTTGTTCTCACAACCACACATAGCCCACCGGTAGTAATTTTTTAATTGTTTTTAATATACAGATATTGATGCATTCGCTGGTAATGGATGCTCTATACAACCGTACTTTAGAACATACTTGACGATTTAAAGGAGTGGCGGTGAATTTCTTGCCAGTTTTTCTTGTTCATTCCACGCCCTTGATTTGAAAACTAAAAGTAAATAAAATATTAGTGTCCATTTTTTTAATATTGTTTCGAATATTCATAAGTGTAAGAAGTTACCTATGTTAATAAAGTTTTGTACAATTTTGAATTGACAGTACGCCTCTGTAAGTTGTCTTTGGTCTGACTATCTAAAACAACTATATATCTATATACAGTCGTTCGCTATAATTGAGCAGTTTGTCAAATATTATTGAATTGTAAATAGCTACACTAAATAATTCTGGACTAAAGTGTTACCTTTGGTCTGACTATCTAAAACAACTATATATTTATATACAGTCGTTCGCTATAATTGAACAGTTTGTCAAATATTATTGAATTGTAAATAGCTACACTAAATAATTCTGGACTAAAGTATTACCTTTGGTCTGACTATCTAAAACAACTATATATTTATATACAGTCGTTCGCTATAATTGAGCAGTTTGTCAAATATTATTGAATTGTAAATAGCTACACTAAATAATTCTGGACTAAAGTGTTACCTTTGGTCTGACTATCTAAAACAACTATATATTTATATACAGTCGTTCGCTATAATTGAGCAGTTTGTCAAATATTATTGAATTGTAAATAGCTACACTAAATAATTCTGGACTAAAGTGTTACCTTTGGTCTGACTATCTAAAACAACTATATATTTATATACAGTCGTTCGCTATAATTGAGCAGTTTGTCAAATATTATTGAATCGTACATAGCTACACTAAATAATTCTGGACTAAAGTGTTACCTTTGGTCTGACTATCTAAAACAACTATATATTTATATACAGTCGTTCGCTATAATTGAACAATTTGTCAAATATTATTGAATCGTACATAGCTACACTAAATAATTCTGGACTAAAGTGTTACCTTTGGTCTGACTATCTAAAACAACTATATATTTATATACAGTCGTTCGCTATAATTGAACAATTTGTCAAATATTATTGAATCGTACATAGCTACACTAAATAATTCTGTTTACGTGTTACGTTACGAGTGTTACGCTCACAAAAATCTATAAAGCCGTATACATATATTTGAAAAAATCCACACAAAAGAGCTTTTTGCTACTGAAATCCACTCGATGTCTTTGCTGTCACATGTTGGTAACATCGAGGGCCCTCAATGCTGGCGCGTAACAGACAGTATTTTCGAATTATTAACATAATAATTTCGCTATTGTTAAGTGTTAAGTGTTATTATGTATAGTGTTAAGCTTTTTGGTACTTCAACGGGATTATTGTGACATTAATCTTTATGCAAACGATATAAAATTACTTGATATAAGTATTACTTGATAGGGAAATTCAATAAATACATACGAACATTTTTCGTATGTCTAGGAATCATCTGTTTCAATATCACCAGCGCTACGGCCTTGTTTTGTTCCACCGATTCGAGTACACGGTACCCAAAATAAACATTTAGAAAAAAAATATATTAAAAAGTGTAAGTGTAAATATATTTTTTATATTATCTAACCATATAACGCTCATACTGAAAGGAAGTCATTAAATTAATTCAAGGTTGTATTGAGCACTAATAATGTCATAAAAAGCTTTTATTTCTACTGTTCTACACAATTTTTTTAAAAAAAATATATTATTTATTGAAAACATCTGTCGCCCCTGAGGAGTACCGAATTACCCATTTCATCGTATTTCTTTTATATGGCAATGCTTCCATGCCTATATTGTATATATATATGAATAAAAAAATTATTTAATATAAATCGCACACGCATTTATATTAAAGAAAAATAAAATAAAATCGTTATATATTCTTTTATATAAAATTCACAACTTTGTGTAATAACAGTATAATTCAAACTAACCTTTATAGTTAACCGAATTTGTTAATAACCCTTATATATATATTCCTCTTTAATATATCAGCGACGTATACACTTTCTAGTAACATTAACAGTTTATAATTGTACATGAATCCTAAATCTCAGAAACGTCGGAGTTCGGCTTAGTTTGTACAATGTTTTAATTAAAATAATTTAAAATATAATCGCTTTAGGAAAGGGAGTTTTGTAACAAGGGAAGTTGAAAATTTCTGAAAACGGGGTACAAGACAAAATAATAAAATATTAATAAAGGCCCGGAGACGTTGGAAAAGTTTCATCGACGGCAAATATTTATGTTTCAAATAAGCGCCGCTCGTGATACGTGCTGGTTTGTTCGGACTTTAACTTGCTACAATTAATTCATTATTAATAATTAAATGTAGTTTATGCTTGTATTTGATTCAACGCTACTAGAACATGTTTTCTTATTAACGGATTGATTGTGAAATACACCGGTCGTAGATGTAGTAAAATTTTAAGACACAATTTGTTTTTCTATTTGAATTGTAGCGACTATTGACAGATCCTGAATGGCAATAACGAAGTGATCTCAACTACCTATTTGGACCGGAAAGTCAATGGTCTGAACTAACTAACTATATATTGAGTTGTTCTTTCGGCGTAGACATTGTCGGCCCGCAATGTTGACAGAAATGAATGCAGTACAGTATTTTTCGAAGGTTCTCATGCACTTTTGTATTAACATAGTATTTACAAGAATGCCAAATATATTTTCTCTATACAATGTTATTTACGCTTGACCATCACGGTATTGAAGCTGAGCGGTTCGCGTGTAATTGAAAACAAACACGCATTGTTGTGGGCCTTGCCAGGATCAATCAGTGGTGACCTTATCTCCTAGAGGGGTTATTCAGAATAACACTACTTAAGCTTTAAGTTTATGTGATATAACAGCAACGATATAAACATGAATTTCAAATAAATTTTCAACAAATTTAAAACGGTTGAACGGTTAAAAGAATTTGTACTTTTACAACTAGAATTGAAAAAAGGGTATTAAGAGGACAAAGAGGAATGTGTCAGCAATAGCTTAGCATTGTGGAGTAGTTAAATTCTTGATTAGCATAGAAATACTTTTTTAATTTGAATAAATCATGAAAAATATAATTTATATATTATTTTAAAGGCTCTTCTTGGTAGATAACACGAACCGCTGTAAATGTAAAAATGACTTAGTCTTAAGACTTAATATATATATATTGAAATATATAAGAAATATCAAAATAAATGTGATTCCTACCTCAAATTACATGAGTCACCTAACCTGTACGCATATCGTATATTACAAAAACTAGATGAACAATCAATCAATTAACCCTTATTTGTAATTTCCGTCAGAATTAGTGATGGTAGGTGTGGTTCTTGAGATGGCGCGTGGCGAAAACGTGGCGCAAACACAGACGCGTGCGCATGCAACACGCCACAATATTAAAAGGAATATGTTAATAAAAAGTACGTGTGGCACACATTGTTGCCAGTGCCAGATTGTAACACTTAACGTCACTGATATGTGGATGATTTGAACGATTTATCGATGAGAAGTAAACATCGAGCTTATAAGCTCAAGTCGCATTTCGTAGTAACAATTACTAATTGTATTTTATTTCTTACACCCATACAGTATATCAATAAAGTTTACACAATAAAGAATAGATTAAAAACAAAGCCAAAATAAGGTTAAAACATGTGTGTTTTATGGTTTTCTGGTTCTAACCAGAAATTAAATCTAAGATCAGAAACAACAATAATAAAAAAATGACCAGGTGGAGTATATCAAGTGAGGAACGAGCATTTAAGTGTGTGTGTGTATTGGTGTGTGCAATGGTGTTGCTGTGTGAGTGAGTGTGCGCGGTTGAATATTAGTTTTTTTTTTTAAATTTCTCCTTATACCAAATATATCCAAGGACAGATAGGACTCATTGTAAGTTCGCGACACAAGACTGAGTTTTGTCCGTAGCTTGTTCTTGCATGAGGGACCTAATGTTTAATATTTTGCATACAAACGATTGCTTTAAGACTTGACAACTTTTAGAATATTAAAAATGAAAACTACGAAGTTTTCTTATAAATGTTACGTTTTTAGACAAGAAAATACATTTTCAGTACTAAAGTCAGTGTTCATATACGTTTACATACGATTTATATTATTTTATTAGGATATCATTCAACTAGTGTGTAGGTCGTACAATCTATGGTAGCTTAAAGAAAGTATAAAAAAACAGATTAGCATAAAAATAATTTACATGCTATATGGCAAGATTTAAAGACCGATAATGATTTTTTTCAAATAAATATATTTATAGTTTAATATTATAACACAAACTTACACACCCAAAAATAAACTAAGAAGCCAAATAAATTATATATTAACTTATAATATATGTATGTATAATTTATATACTACACATATATATTCAAAATACATATAAACAATCCGAAGTTCAAGAATAAAAACATCTTCGTGCTATAGATATGTTCTTATGTAAACCTCATGACGCTGGCTGTTTCTTGGCAAGTTTAGGGTTCTTTGAGAGGGTTCCATAATCCCACTGCGGTGCGGTTAAGCACGGGCCTGCTATCACAACGGTCCAGACGCGTTGTCTCCTATATACCTACGCATTTCCCATTTAAGACAGCGAAGGTTTTATTTATAAGGCTCTATGTATCAGTCTATTAAATGAATATAGTAGATGCGAACGAGTTTAACCTCATATATATACATTCACTAAAGTCTCTCTCTGTTTATCATAGTGTAAATGCAATTTGATAGACAGTGATAAAAAAAAGTATATAATCGAGTGTTTATAGCGTTCATATCGTCCTCAGCAGAGTCCTTAATTAAAGGTTTAAATAGTTACTTAAGTTTTTTAAAGTCAAATGCAGAATGGCAAGGAATCTTCTAGTATATAATATATTATATTTGCACGTACCCATAGTACAAAATGGAATTATTTAAAATTATATTGAAAGAAAATATATACAGAACATATATTTTCTTTTTGCGTAACAAAATAAAAGTGACTTAACGTAATGTAAATATTCAATTAGACGTAATTAATATTTCCGTACACAAAAGGATGATAAGAGGAAAAATTCATTAAAATCTAAGTATTTACTCAAGAGTCGTAATTATGAGGGAGCCGGTACTTTGGCGACATCGCAGCGAGAAGATGGAGTTTCATTACTTTGGGTTGTGTTTTATTACACAAATTAACCCGTTTTGCTGCGATACATAATTAGGAATGCTGAGCTGAACAATTTACAGACTTCCACTCGGATTCGGCAGATTTGAATACCATCTGTATGAAAATGATTTTCAAAATTTCAATTTTAAGAGTAAGTTCCATAGTATATATCACCATCTGTGTGTCTTGAGGATATAGGTCAAATATGACGTTGAATTGTCAAATAGTCAGAACTATAAAATACACGGACGGAAGGACCAAAATTGAAACAACAATATTCATATATAGCATAATGACATACATGTTTTCTGTAGCCTTTAGGGAAAGATAAGGTGTACTTACTATCAGAAAAGGGTTAAAGGGGTTGAAATACGGGGTAAAAAATTGTATAAAATTTTCACTAGAACTAAATCGATTTTCCAAATACGTTTTGTGCTTAAGCCACGCGAACGAAGTCACGGGCAAAACTCGTTTACTATAAAATAACTATTGAGGCTATGAGATCGATCGAAATTTAATGAAAAGAAATATTTATTTTTCACATGGACAATATCTCAATAAACAAAGCAAACGTGCGATAAATATTTCTATACTCAAGCGACCTTGTATTACAAATGTTAACGTGTAACAACCCCAATTTAAAACTCTAGTAAGCTCAAGTCATTAAGCTTTTAAAACTACACCAATATTTGAAAAAGGGTCCGAAACCGATACAATTGCAACGTCGCATACGACGTTTTGCCACTGTACTTCTAAAATGCACCCCCAAAGTAAATCTTTATTAAGGACATTTTATGTGTTGATTTGTACAGATTCGTCGTTTGGGATTTGCCAAGATTTATGGTGATAACGGGCAGATCGTGGCAACATTAATTTATTGCTAAATTAGCACGTACCCATTAGTGAGAATCAGCTGTTCCAATTTTAAATAACGACAGAGTTGCCATAACGCTTAATTGATACGTAACCAAAAAGTATAGAGATATCGCAATGTTACTATTTTCCCTTAAAGTATACTAGCAAGTAGACTAAGCTATCTATGGCAATATAATGAAGTCATTTTTATATCTAAAGCGATTTTGATTAATAGACTTTAATATATGGAAGAGTGGCGGGGAGATTATTGCCAGTTTAGAGGACAAAGATCCCTTTAATGTGTCGGCAATTGGGTCAGCATCGGGACAGTTCAATTCTTGAGTAGCCTTGTCAGTAGCACAATTTTGTATTAATTGTTTATTTTAAAAGAGCAGCTATCGAGTTTCTTGCCGGTTCTTCTCTATAGATGACTGCCTTCCGAACCGGTGGTAGTGTAAAAATTGACGATTCAAAAGTGTCTTTATAAAGACCTAGTTGAATAAAGATATTTTGAGTTTGAGTTCTTCTCGTCCGCTCTACGCCCTTGATTTGGTAACTGGCAGTTAATGTAGAGTCGAAATTTTTTGTAACTTATTGTGTTGAAGATTCATAAGTGTACCTATATAAATAAATATATTTTTGATTTTGATAAACCGATTCGGGCTTTATAATCATACTCTACCTGTCTGCATTCTTTTTATTTCTTATCATCAATACTTTAAATAATACAGTATACTTATATTTGTTCAAACTTTGTTGCACTAAAACAGTAGAAGTAGACAATGTTAATATATGTTATATATGTATAGTTATCGCTACTAAAAGATCACTTCCAGGCAACATATAAAAAAAACACAGCATACATGGAAGTAGAACAGGAAATATCAGCGAATTTAAATCTTAAAATATACTTACGGGTAATAAATGCTTTAAAAGATGATAGTGGGGAGGCTGATCGGATAATATAATTTATGTTATAATTATAAAGCTGTTATCTAAATAATTTTCTAGCTCACTTTCTATGATTGCCTGAAGTAACACCAGATATCCTTATAATCTTAAAATTGCTTATAGCCTTTCAGGCTAAATGAACATAGTTCCGAGGGCGTGTTATTTACTTTTCATGGTCCAAAAAATTCGGAGGGCGTTATCTTAATGAGATGCGGTGTAAACAGTATATTCCTCGGAGATCCCTCCCTGGGTCCTCTTTGGGATGCGTTTTTTGATTTGATGTGGGTATTTGTTGGGTAAATACACTTTATTTACTCCTTGGGGATAGTGTATAATTGAAAGTTTTATTGTAAAGTAGTGACTGCTAAAAGCATTTTGCATTCTATATCTATGAATGTGGAACGTTTAGTAGAGGACTATGGGGTTTTGGAAATACGTAACGCAAGCGGTAATTAATATCAAACAAATATATTAACAAATAGTTTTTCGTGTGGTCTCTGAAGAACAGTACTAGAACTTTAACCCTTACTAGTCGCTGCGACATTCTAAGACCGGGTGAAGGAGGACGCTTTGTACTGATATGTGTTTTCTCTGACCAGTCCAATTTAAAATTCGTAACCTCGTAACCTTGAAGAAAGTTGAACCCTGAACCCTGACTTTGATATCAAATCAGACTCTACAGGCACTGTCACAGGAAACCACCACTGTGTTTCATGCGGGTTCCACTCAGCTGAGGGCCTACAGTGAACGCATGTAAACTTAGTTTTAGTCACGTTCAAAACTCAATATTCTTTATTTAAATTAATTGCGATTGACAAATGATCGATGAACGATTAAAATATGACGTCACACCCGAATATATTCTTGCATCCTTATGATTGATCAAATTGCTCTATATTTATTTTCGTCAGTTGTCTGTTATATGTCGCTCGCTTTGTTGTTTGTTCGTTATTGTCGCGTGGACGCATAATTGGATCACAGGCAAACATCGATATTTACCTACAAGCTTTCTAGACGTCTGCATGTGAACGCCTTGTTGAAAATAGGCCGTAGTACATTCGGAAATTATGTTGAGGGCAATAAATACGATGAATTTCATCCGCCATACTGTTTAGGTTATTCTGTATTTCATTAAATTTTTCTACTTATAATTTTATCAATTTAAAAAAGTATGCCACCGCCTATACTTACAATTTAAAAAACATAGTCATGTCAACAAATGTACAATTACATTTTGACCCTATTGATACAACATTCCGTGTGAGGGAGGATGGATTATCTCATATTAGCAGGCGTGCGTGACCCGCACTCGGTCGTAACGTATTATAATTTATCTTTGGTAATTGTTATCTTTAAACGCCTAGCTGTGTCGTATACGACATATATTTTAGCATATATTTTCTACGTTTTGATAAACAAAAATGATTATGATGTAAATTCATTAAATTTTTATTTACTTTTTTCTGTTCCGGTTTTTTTTTCTGATCTTAGATTCTATTTCCGGTTTATGTTTTAACCTTATTTTGGCTTTATTTTTAATCTATTTTTATTGTGTAAACTTTTTTTTTGATAAGCTGTATAGGTTTAAGAAATAAAAATAAAATAAAATAAAGATCTGGTAAAGATTTTCAAACGTTAAAACACGAAAATTCCGCTCCAATAGCCTTTTATAGGATTCAGGTGCCAGTTTTGAGGGACCTCTACGTTCACATACGCTTATATGATCTCATTAAAGTCTATTTAAGCGTATTTGTAAGAAATAATAAAGCACTGACTTTACATACAAATGTAATTTGAGATAGAAAAGCTGGCTTTCCGCAGGTTGGCGCTTTTTAAGGCACTCTCTGGACTATATGGAACAAGTTACAATAAAAGCTGTTTGTAAGTTGATACGTCATAGGCCGGTAACTCACCTGTCAGGCGATCCATAAAAAAAGTAATTAATACATAAAATTCAAAAATTACCTAAATGGAGCTCTTTTATTATGGTCTCATCTAGTGTTAATAATGTTTTCTTTGCCTTTGAACCCTTTATAATTCTAGTGTTGCTATTTCTAAGTGAAATATAGGCTCACACTTGTGCTAAAACCGTTCTAAATTCAAAAATTACATCTGCCCTTAAACGTCCATAAAATAATTGATTCAATGATATCGTTTAGCCCCCATACACTTGCGCACATTCGCACAATACGCTGCTAATCGCACGACAAAAGAACGGTTTAGATATAAATACAAATCGTGTTGTTTTCGGTCGCAACCCCGTCGATTGCACACTTCGTAAGGGAGCAACTACACTGCATAATAGTTTTGATTTTTCACTATGATAAATGCTAAATACTGAATTGTTAATTACAGATGATGTGTTAAGCGCGCTTAAAATGCGTTAATAAAGTTTATTACTTACTTAAATGCTGTTCAATTTGTTTATACATATTAAACAACTGCTTTGTTTTTTACGCTATTCAAGCTAGAACTACTTCATAATATTAAACTGAAATATACGGGAGACAACAAAAAAAATTGATAATACATTGCACATTGCTAGCTTAAAAGCCTTAACGAACTACGTTTCATAGAAATATACTTTATTAACCGAGGTATATTGAAGCACAAAGACTGTGTAGTGTAAAGGTACCCTTAAATCTGTAACGGTGAGGGCGGGCTTTCTGAGATTTTTATTGTTCGTATTTGATCGTGTTCCGATCACGCGCCTCGCAGGATTAGTTTGTCGGTGAATAAATTATCCTTGTTTTATTGGGGTCCGAATATAAGATAAACATAGATTTTATTTAATTATACTAGGAACAATTGTGTGTTAATTTTAAAACTATTAGAGCAAATAACCTGTATACAAACATGCCGAGAAATATAAAACTTTATGGAAGGTTTTTTTTATAGAACATGGAGCAAACGAACGAGATGCACACCGTAAAGGTGAAGTCTCCATAGGCACTCACTTGGCTGAGAACTCGTTGCGTTACTGTTCTCTTGTTTGGTGCCGTACTGGGATGTAAGGAATAGGAATAGGAAAAGGACAGAAAGAGGATAAGAGGAGGATCAAAATGAAGGGAGGACGACAAAGGGGCTCCTTGAATTTTACCAAATGTAAAATCACATAACATCACCAGCAACTTCAGGCTTAAAATCATTTGAAAAGACTAAATACACTCATAATTGATATTATTCACTGAAACGTGAACATAAAACGGTGTTTACCACAAAATTTCACGGATAACTTATTGGCATTATGCGCGGGAGTCGCGAGGGCGCACTACAATACATGTCAGATAAATGCCTGCGGTGTGCTTAGGGATTATATAGGGTGTGACTTTAACTCATATTGCTCTTGTAAATTCGTCGCACAATTTTAATGAATAATTCGTTATAAATTTATCCTTGGCTATTTGGTTTTTAGGAATATATACGAACGTTTCAAATTATAAATGCGTTTAATAGATAAATTAGATCATTTGAGCTTAGAAAAGCTTTTATAACGATTTCTTTAACCACGTAATATGTTAACGTTATTTTTGTAATTATAAATTCAAATATGATTTTAAAATTAAAACAAATTAAGTCGATGTGTGCATTGCGTTTAATAGATAAATTAGATTTTTTCATTTGATCTTAAAAAGCTTTTATAACGTTTCTTTTAACCACGTAATATGTTAACGGTAGTTTTGTAATTCTAAATTCAAAAATGATTTTAAAATAAAAACAAATTAAGTCGATGTGTGCAATAAAGCTTTCAGAACACTCTGTATAAGATAAGCCCTGAAGCTATTCCCGGCTAATACTCTAAATTGACTGACAGCAAGAGTTAATAAATGTAATATTGGCCATATGTCGGTGCCCTTTGAATCTCAACAAAAAGATTTGCACATATTAATACAATTCTTTTATTTAATAGCACGTGGCTTTCAGCTGGCAAGTGCTGATCGATTTTATAGGCATATATATACGAACAATTCTATTCTTAACACTGTTACTTAGTGGTAGGCGAATCTAATCTGTGAGATCGAGGCAAAAACCGGCAAAGAAACCTGTAACATCATATTCTTTTGATAAATATGTAATAAATATATACTCAGTAACAATTACTTTCTTAATAATACAAAAATGATAAGGTTTTTATTATGATAGTATAAAAACATTTATAAACATTTATTTATTTATTATATATATATATATATATATACCTTCGCGCCAATCATTGTCATAATTTTAAATCCATGTAAGAATTACTGTAAGAATTAAAATTAAGCTTTTAAATTATTTCAGTCTGATATTTAAATTAAATATTCATTTAAACACGCCAAGCTGGCAAGGACGCTATTATAACAATGTATTTTTTACTAATGCTAAAAAAAGTTAATTAAATTGTTAAATGTTTGAGAATTGAACTTTATATAGTTTAACCATATCATTAAAAATTAACAAAACAATCAATTGGCAGAACCGCTCAGTCTCTGAAGTAATAAACTCTGTCCCATGGGTCTTAAATACCCCAGTTTCACGACATGGGGTCCACGCTACCCCGTTGGGAGTGCTTGATGGTTGATTATAAGGTTATTTACATTGTCACTAATTATTTACGAAAAGATATATCTGATATTCACAAAAAATAGTAATCTCTATAATATAGGATATGTTTATTTTTTTCTTTATATACTTTTTTTTGTTTTGTATGATGAAATATGAATACATTTCTATATGTAGCGTATTTTAGCTAACGCGTAGGGCCGACTTGATTATTACAACCAGATCGCCAACCACAATCAGATTAAAGTTGGTGATCTATCGTGATATAAGCAGCCGTCCCTGGACGGAGATACACCAACCAATCTTTAGACCGACTGAGAAGATTTGTTGAAGAGATGTTATTTTTATCTATAATTTTGAGTAATTATATGTAGATTTGTTAATGAAATATATAAATCTGGTATGTTTTAACAAATTCTTAGATAGATTTCGTACATCCGCAGAATACATTACCGCACAGGTTTACTGGTGAATGTTAATTTAATAGATGCGTGTACTTGGTTTAATTGTTTTTCCAATCGTGGGCCTGACAGAAAATTCGCCATGTTTTCGCAATTGGTGCTCCTCAAGCTGTCAATTGAACCCTCCATTTATGATCACGCACAGGGCGAATTACTTTTTACACACACATTTTGTACTAGATTTTTTTTCAAAACCTATTTAGTATTAATTTAGGTATTCATTAGACATTTATGGCAATTGACAATGGAATCTTAATAATGTTAACGTTTTATTACTTTATTCTCTTATAGGAAACGTCAATTGAAATTGTATTGAAAACCGATGTATGATTCCAAAACAAAAACATTATTTTCGCTTTTAATTCACAAGTATCTGACCTGTGTCATACTTCGGTGACTTGTGTCCTACTTTGTGAGGTTATTTTCGATACCATTGAAGCATATAAAAAAATGGATCATTGAATGTTAAGTATTTTATGGGACCTTTAATAAACTTATAGGTGACATGCGATCAAAGCCAAGGGGTACTTTACGCCCCACCGCCTTTTACAAGCGTGCACAGAACGCCGCCAGATGGCGTAGTGTTTACGCAGTGTTTTTGAGAACTTTGCATTTTTAACTATTAGCCGTCAGGGTCAGACACCTGTTCATGTTTATGACTAAGATTAACGATTTATTAACAAAACCATCTGAACGTCGGAAACCACTATAACAACTTAAAACATTCTGTTACTTCTTTATTAAATTATTATAATATAATATAAAAGTTCTAGTTGCGTACGAGTTTATCAATTTTACAACAATAAATGGATTCAAATGTTGATTGCAATATATTAGGAATAAAGTGACATTAGCTTTAACATATGTATGGAAAAAAGCGTATAAATCCCTAAAAGGCCGGCAACGCACTCATGAGCTCCCAGCCACTTGAGTGTCCATGGGCGGCGACTTCACCTTTATGGTGGGCCTCCTGCTCGTTTGCCCCCTCTTCTATAAAAAAAAAAAATGTAATAAACAAGGGCATTAAATATTTGAAAATATTCATATAACTGTAAACTGTTAATCGCTTATATATAATGAAATTAATTTTTAAATAAACACAAAATATTCTTAATATTAACCTAACTAATATAAGTAACTTAAAATAAAACAAAAACTATATTTTTTTTATTATTTTGGGATAGAGACTTGTGGACCATGGGGTGCATGTGCACAGGCGCTTATTAAAGAATTAAGTAGGCGCCTGGTAGTCAGTACCGGTGATCCAAGAGCTGTTGCTTTCCTTCCTCAGCGTGTAAGCATCGCCATACAGCGAGGAAATGCCGCCAGCATTGTGGGTACTCTGCCACAGGGACCAAACTTTTTAAATTTGTTTTAGTTTTGTGTTTTGTTTTATTTATAATACAGTTCTACTTTTAAATTTATAAGAGAACTATGACTACAGTAGTTTTTGAAATTATATATTAATAGGCACGTTTCTAAAATGGTTGTCTATTTATAAAAATATATGAGATATTTTTTTTCAACTCACAAATGACCTCGCTAACGCTTATATGTTAGACTATTTAGACACTAAAGTCTAACACGCGATGTCCCAAATTGCCTATGAAGGTGTGATAAGGATCTCCACACATGGAAAGCTTGTAAAGCTCATTTATATGACTGAATGTTTGTTCATAACTTTGTTTGCGGACCTTACCACTTGTCTTCCACGTAGTAATTATTAAACCATTACCTTTGAAAATTGTGAAAGTAGGTCACTTAGTTCATATTTATGTTATGATGAAATTGTAATGAATATTTTAAACGTGATATTTCATACATTTACATATTATTAACGAATGTATTGACAGAGGCACTACAGTCCTAAATATTTCTTACGATCGGATTTAATCATTAAACATTTACAGACATGTGTACATATGTCATATTTAAGTATAGATGTATTCTTCATAATTTTGATTAACACTAAGATAAATCTCTTCTTCAGTCGTGCTCTTAAATTATATATAAAATTTAAAGTCAATCCAATTTATAATACGATAATTTTTCATTGATGAAAAAAGTCATACATATCATAGTCATATATATAAGTCTAAGTCAGACCCTTAAAATCTCTATAGTTTATTCAACCTCAAAGGCTAAGTGAACACGGTTAGAAACATCAATCCAAAAAACATGAACGTATTGTGAGAATAGTTGTTTTAAATTAGCAGTGTTACATAATTCATAATTTATGTTTCAGCTTTCTACAGGCTAAAAGCATGATGAAGAGCCTCCGTCATCTGAATCTTAATAATGCCTCGGAGAGCTCTCGACAGAATTGCGCGGCGGAGTCAAAGACTATAATAGAGATACTCCATATTATTAATAAATAATATGCGAATGGACTTTTGGTGGCCCTGGGCTTAGTTGCCAATACAAATTATACTTAACTAAATAGAATTATGTATAAAATATAAAAGCATAAAAGATTATAGTAGAACTAGCACTAATTTAACTAAACGGCAGTGATTTAACGATGTGATAAATATTTATTGAGAAATTTAGTAGAAAATATTCATATTATGTGATATGGATACACCCCCAATTCCTTCAAACACTCTATAATAAATGCTACATGTATTAATATTGTAGTCTATGACATCGTATGGCCCGGGGGTTTAATATTAAAAATAAAATAGCAGAGGACCGATCGCAGTGTAGTGGTTCGTATTGTGTGCTTTTTAATAAATGCCCAAATCATCCTGAGCGCCTCTCTAAACGTTCTCAGCGAGTTATTGCAATATGGCGTTATACGCAGTGAAAATTTGGAATATTGTTAGTTACAAATATTGCTTAATATATATGTTTTATACGAGTGTCATAGCTTATTTACTGAAATGTGGAAATTTGTATATGAAAAAAATATTTTGATTCAGTAGTCTGACAGGTAACACTGACGCCACTTAAGGTAATTGGTACCGCTGATTTCCAAAGGACAGCTCGCGTGCTCAACACAGACAATGAATATTGATTAACAAATTATAAAGGATCTACTTGTGATTTTTAAGGATGGTTTATTAGGTTTTTCCTCAGCACATAGAGCATAAATTACGCATTTCACGTTCCAAACATCTTATTCTTAAAAATACAACACTTTTTTGGAAAATTGGCATAGTTCAATTTTGAAATATGTTCACAGAATGTCTGAAATATGTATCTTTTTCATGTTATTCTTATACCGCAAACTTAACAGCGTACCTCTCGTCACAACTTTGCGTACGTTATGGGGATACACTTATCAGTACAAACATTACACACAGTTAAACATCACAAACAAAAGACAAAGGCATCAATATTCCGAGCTATTCGAAAGTTACACAAATGAAGGCATCGCCGAAGACACTGACATCGCCACGATATGAATAAAACATAGCTTACACTTACACAGTGGAAAATCTGCAGTATGTAGACAATTTCGTCAAAGCCACAATGGCTGAGCTTTGAGCCTAGCGCTTCAAAGGGCGCCGCCGGCCACCATGTTTGTGCCACTCAACAGCCTGTCCTGAGAGAATATTGATTAATACTATCAGCTTCTAAAATGTGCATTTTCAAAGTCATAGCTCCGGGACACCAGTTAAGCAAAACTTTTGTCTCGTCGAATATGTTCTTCATTAGCCGAGTCTTGTCTTACTATTAATAATCAAATTAAGCAAGCTTATCACTAGTACTTAGTGCTAAGTACTTATCACAAAGTACTTAGCACTGACTGCGGCTATACTTAAAAAAAATTATACAAGAGGGGGCAAACGAGCAGGAAGCCCACCATAAAGATGAAGTCGCCGCCCATAGACAACAATATATTTTATTATAATCAACAAGAGAACGACGAGCTAAGCACGCATTAAGGATCCCATACATCCTCAGGCTTTACCTATAAAGTCTAACAGCTAATTAGATTAGTGTTTGCACTCTTG
This sequence comes from Leptophobia aripa, assembly GCA_951799465.1. NCBI lineage: Eukaryota > Metazoa > Arthropoda > Insecta > Lepidoptera > Pieridae > Leptophobia > Leptophobia aripa. The sequence continues at coordinate 8,864,668 of OX637260.1, forward strand.
TGCTGAGAGTCTCTGAGTCATATTTAAGACCAAAGCTCAAGAGGGCCGAGGTACTTCCTTTGTCAGTGATTAGCATCATCTCATTAAAGTTGGCAAGTGGGTTAGCACCTTGTTACACACTTAGTGAACGAACTGAGATGCGTAAACAATTTTTGCTTAAAGCCGTTCGATGTTAACATCTGAAACTATTTTTTATTTAAAGCAACTTAGGGTCTTTCAAGAAAAAAGCGTACTCCCTAAATGGCCGGTAACGCTCTGAACCACTTGATTGTCTATGGGCAGCGATTTCACCCTTATGATGTGTCCTGCTCGTTTGCCTCCTCTTCTATAAGAAAACTACATACGCTATGTATATTGTAAATATCGATGTAATATATTGCTACGACACGTAGCAGTCTCGTAGCTAATAATAACTTCGATAAAATCCTAACACACTTTTTTTACTAATAAATACACAATTTGAAGAAAAGGGTTTTTCCAAGGATATTGGTAAGAGACAGTGTTTGATAGTAATCCTAGTGCTTAAGAGCGTGAGTCATTAATTACCGCTATTTGCGATTGGATTTTTTAAACGTGATATGTTTATAAATTAAAACATTATTTCGTCTGGCTTCACAACTGTCCGTTTTTGGGGCCGTTTCTCCGCGCACCACCCCTTTGTAAAACCAACTGCCAGAGCAGGTATTCCCGAACCGCTACGACTTGGGGGCCTTCAAGACCTACCTGAAAGCCTCCTGGCAACCTATATATATATATATGTATTAATACAAACGGTACAATACTGTATTATTATTAATCTCTGTTGGCTTACGTCATGCAAAAGAACGTACATGGCATACCAACACTGACATGGTAAATAAGGAATATATTGTCACAAGAGCCATTTCACATGTATCTGTTAACTATAGGCTTCAGAGAACCACGTTATGGTGTTTGATCAGAACTAGAATGTCTATGTGATTGTGTGGCCTCTTTGGACACAACTTTAAACCAAAAATTCTATTTTTTAGATTATTTTTTATTATTATTACACATTGTTTATTTTTAGCTTGGTCTATTTGATCTGAACTGTCAAAAGACAGTTTATACAGACATTTATTAACACACAAGGCAATATGTCTTTGGACACATATTTGAAATTCAATATTCAAAATTAAATTTATCAATAACTTAATTTTCTAGATAGTAGGCGTATAAGTTCTATAGCCAAATTTAGTTAGACAATTGGATCATAAAATTATGTTGAATTTAGGTTTAATTTAAACTGAGTTATATTGAAATGTAATTAAAAACAAATAGAAATCTTGTTACAGAATGGTATTTAAATGACATGTGGATAGCTCACAGTTGAAGTTCTTTGAAAGCGTCGAGTTCACAGTATCATAATATGTCCATCCGTGAAGGCTATTTCACTGTGAAAAAGATCTAAACGTATACAGTCACGACTTAAATTCGTTTTAGATATTGAAAAGCTGTTTTATTTTAAACTTTTTTATTGATATATGTGACTTTCAGTGAAAATATATTTCATTCAAAAATCTTAATAAATTCTTAATATAAGTACAAAGTTAATTCAAGTTTTTAACTAGTTGAGCAAAATCCAACCCAAAAGGAAAAATTCAAAATTACATAAAAACTTGACTTGAGAGACGGACTAAGTGAGTGTATGATATATTGTATGTGTGTATGTTTGTTTCTGTATATCTTATAAACTAATGCCTAATATGCCTGTTTCAAGTTCCCATTTAACTGTGTATAGCCAGTTTTATTATCTCATAAGTTTATTGTTTTTTAAATATATTTAGCACATTATATATTTGGGGACAGCTATAATAAAAAATATAGATTAAGAGTCCAAACACATTTTGTGTATATTTTTCGTGATAGACCCACTCTATTTCACATGTATTACGTGCTTAGACGGTGAAGTGTGCTCCAATTAAAATGCATAAATTATACATAAGTCATAACTGTCACAATGAATTTTCGTAATAGTCAAGAACGATTGTGCGCGCGACTGTCCTCGCCAATAACTGGCCAGGGTAAATATTTATGGAAGAGAGACAACGACAACGGTCGGGTTTTTGAGAATTTCGAATGAAGGTCTAGGCGTTTGTGTGTTTTTCGTTCGGACGTAGTGTAATCTCGTTGTTTGTCGCGGTCGGCTCTGAACCTGATATTGAAACACTATTTGGGTAACGTTTTCCAAGAATTTCCCGTTTAATACTAGTATACATCTGATGAATACCGTCACCAACCGACAATTTTATAAGTATTCTTATTAAATAGATTGAATTACAATATGGAAAAATATTATGAACACAAACACACTACTTAGCGAGCTAAATTTACTTACTTTAATGAAATTAATTATATAAATACATCTTAACACTTTGTTTTATCAATATAAGGAACTGGCATTTAAGATACCACTCTACCAGTTAAGGTGCTAACATATAAATAATTATATTAATCCATTTTTCATATAAGATAATCTTAAGGTTTTATAATTTCTGCTGCCTACAAATACTTATTATATCAGATTTGTCGACTCAAATGAAAATGAAATAACAAATATATAGATGGATGGAACATCACTTTTCCACTATACCAAAAACATATTTCATATGTACGATTCGATTACCAAACACAAAAGTAACATTGTACATACATTTCATTTTCTTTGTGAAGCAAGATTATAGCGAATTGAAGGCATTTAGTATTCTCTCTGTTACAGCTCTCTGTGATGTTCTTATTATGTCAATAGATGCTTCATATTATTAAAAGTCTGGAAGCTTTATGTGAGGGAAGCTCAGTAAATGGTTTAAAACTTCACTTCTCATACACAGCTATTTGTTTCTCGGTAACGGAAAATGAAAGAGGCATTTTCTTTTTATTATAAGTAAAATGAAGTACTTTTTGTGTTTTTACTCAAACTCAAAATATCTTTATTCAAGTAGGTCTTTATAAAGACACTTTTGAATCGTCAATTTTTACACTACCGCCGGTTCGGAAGGCAGTCATCTACCGAAAAGAACCAAATACACAATTATAAAAATAAACAATTAATACAAAAATTGTGCTACTGACAATTAAAATAACAAAGCATTGTAAGGCTACTCAAGAATTGGACTGTCCCGATGCTGAGCGAATTGTGGAGATATTAAAGGCATCTTTTTAGTTGTATTATTCCCGAGGGCTATCCAAGACTTGCCAATTAAAAAATTGAAATAATTACACGGAAATTAATTGAAAGCAATGATAAAAATTATTATATCGCTAACAAAATTTATTACTGTCAATTACTGCAGCACAAACGACTATCAGAAAATGATACCCCTACTGTTTTTCTTGTGGGTTCTTATCAGCTGGGGCAAAGCGAACCCAGTTCAGTTTTAGTGACGTTCAAATGTGGTTGTTAATCCTAATTGAAAAAGAAGATTTATAAGTTTACATTTGAATATTTTCATATCTTTTCGTAAAAGACACCCATTATGTATGGGTGTCATATGGGCCCTTTTTTTTTCCGAGGTGGAAATGCATTTCCGCATTCCCTGGTCCCAAAGGATAAGGGATATGTGGGACTCAACCCACGCTGGTGTCTCTGCTCTTCAGAGACGAGGTGGGCAATACCCACTAAAACCACCTCGGGTAAACCTACAAGACCACATTGAAAGGGCCCTGGGGTCGCTTTCGCACTCAACCAGGCACATTCAACCAGGCACGTCATATGGCCCCAGAGCCCTTGAGTACCTTTTGGGCTGTGTAAGAACTGTATACTCTGTTCTTGAAGGACCCTTAGAATACAATTCAATGTAATTTCAGTGTCAGTTGCATTAATATCGGTCATTGAACCCACTATCTCTCGTTGCACTTGGCAACTATCACTTCAGGCTTATCGTTTAACTTTTAATAGATTACACGATCGATGAGCACTGACAATTATTTGATAAGATTTGAAAAAGTTTACCGCGCATTGCAGTAACGTTACGGAAACAAAAGATATTTAAAATGTCTTCGTATTTTAGATGACACAGGCTTTAAATTTACAATGATATTAGTCACTTACATGGTTTGATAACAAGGGGTTATTATGAATAATAAATATAATTTCTGTGAAACTTAAAAGTGTTTTAATCGTATATAGAACAAAAAAATAGTACGCAAGTTTCCCATTCTACTATAAATATTAGTCAATTAGTGTAGTCAAAGGACAGACGGAGAGTTTCTTTTGAGTGGGAGTGCCATGCTGTTACTTAGAGTTTCAGCCGTATGGGCAGGCACGGTCGGAGAAATACCACTCTCTCACAGAAAACCAGCGTAAAGTGATACAATTGGACTACCAAGCAGAACAGGTCAGGTGATACAAGACCTTGTTTTTTTTTGCTCAGTATATAAGTATCGCGATACAGTGAGGAATTCGTGAGGAGTGTTTTATTCGTTTATTTAAGTTGAATACTCTTTAGTTTATATATTAGTAAGTAAGAAAGAAAATATGTTTATTTTGACACACACACACACACGGCACACACAACATCACAATAAATTATAAATGCAATAGTATTTTTAAAACTAACTAAAACAAACACATTGCATTGTTGCAAGTGAGCGTGCGCCAAATGGGGTGCTGCTCAAGTTTGTGTGGAATATAATATTCCACACCACTGATTTTCAGCAAATTTATTACTTATATTGTATAATAAATAACTTATTTAATGAACTGTCATGATGCAGTCTTTTATTGACAATTAAAGTAAATTCGTAACATTAATATTAAATAAACACAAAATATTCTTAATATTAGCCTAACTAAAATAATTAACTTAAAATAAAAACAAAACTAAAACAAATTTAAAAAGTTTGGTCCCTGTGGCAGAGTACCCACAATGCTGGCGGCATTTCCTCGCTGTATGGCGTTGCTTACACGCTGAGCAAGGAAAGCACCAGCTCTTGGATCACCGGTACTGACTACCAGGCGCCTACTTAATTCTTTAATAAGCGCCTGTGCACTTGCACCCCATGGTCCAAAAGTCTCTACCCCAAATGTAAAAAATACTGCATTATTTTATTTTATTTTTATGTGAGAGGAGGCAAACGAGCAGGCGGGTCACTTCGAGTGATGTGCCAACCGCCGCACATGGACACCCGCAACGCCAGGAGGCTTACAAGTGAGTTGCCGGCCTTTAAAGTTGCATCATTAAAAAAAAAACTTATTTATTAACTTTTTTTTTTATTCTACGACGTCGGGTCTTATAATAAACTTTTTATCGTAGCGAAGCTACATGCTTTCAAATAGTACCATAATATATATCTTGTACAACCTCATTCAAACCCCCAATTTTTGTAATGGCATTTTTCCGAATCGGTGTTTCCTTGAAGCGTACACTTGTCATTATTTGTTCAACTGAGATGGCGAGCGGCGACACGAAAAAACTCCAAAAACCGGCTCGCGGACGATTTCGAAAAATATTTGGTCTGATTACCGATGTACGGTCTGCAAAATAAAACAGAAAACATTGACTGTATTATGTTATGTCTATAGAGACACATTATAGTGATATGCATTATAAATTTAGTTTTACAGTTGTACATACAAGAAAACTAAGACACTTATCACCGTAAATATTATAAACAATACGATTATTTCCTACATATTGGCAAGAAAAAAAACTTAGTTTAATACATTTATGAATAACCGGTTTATTGTAATAATATCGAAATCACTGATTGACATCAATATAAACAAGAACTACCTACATTATTACAATTGTTTATGTAACAGGACACAAACGAGCGGGTCACTACGAGTGGATACCTGTAACGCCAGGAGGCTTGCAAGTGAGTTGCCGGCCTTTAAGGGAGATGTACGTTCTTTTCTTGAAGGTCCCCAAGTCGTAGCGATTCGAGAATACCTGAGCTGGCAATCGTGATCATTTCTTTTACATAATAAGCTTCGTTACCATGGTAACACACGTTATTTAAACCACCTTTTATAATAAAACGTTAATTTGCTGACGGTACAAACAAGGCCTACATAAGATGGCGGTGAGCAACGGCGCGTAACGCCTCACGAGAACTCAGCATTGCGACGTGCCTTGTACTTAATACATAAGGCTTTTATATACTTTATACGCATTAGCCTTTACATTGGTTTTACCTGGAATTCACGTTACAAAATTTTAACCAACAGAGTTTTAAAAGTGAACATATTTTACCTACTTTAAGGCAACAAAGCTCGTCCAATTTTTTAATGATTGATTTAAGAATTATTCACATGGTTTTCATTTTGTGAACTTAAATTTTAACATAATTGTGTATGAAAAGACTTTGTGGGCTATGAATTCAATACTTTGTCTAGTTGTTTGACATTTTTAAGGGCCTTCCGTTGTTTTGATTTATTGAAATAGGTAACCTGAATTATCCGTAAATTGTTATACGGATGTCTCTATTTATTTCACGTCTGTTCCAAGTAGGAAAATCATTAGTTAAATATTGTAACTTTCTCAATAGTATACAATATATTATTCGACAATTTTCCTCAATGCGTCTGCGCCGGTTTCTTCTTAGATAACTATATTTGTATTTGGGTTCCGGGATGTCGCCGCTGTTATCTAATGAGAACTGATAAGAAACGTTAGGGGACGATTTGATTAGGGCTGTCAAAAGCCCCTCTTTGACTCCAATGTACATAAACAATTCACTCATATGCTAAATAACTAAATCTAGTAGAAAATATACCAAATTATAACCGTCGTCGATAAGGTTCTGTTAGGTCATCATTACTGTATATTTCAGTTCTTGGTTGAATAATCGAACTTTATTTATTAACAGTAAAATAATATTCTAACCGTCTTGGGGTATTGAAATAGTTTTTAGCTTATCTTACCGGTTTTCTCAGTACATACTTATGCCTATCACGGTATTTTGAAACCAATAGGACCTAGGGTCTTTTAAGGAAAGGGAACGTCATTTTAAAAGGCCGGCGACGCATCACGAGCTCACTGCCTCATAAGTGCCTATGGGCGACATCTCCTTTATCCTGCTCAAAAGCATGGTGTTTGCGAGAAAAAAGAAGGAAATTCAATCAAAATATATACATGCCTGTAATGTATTATCCAAAAAAAACAAACAAACAAGTTTCTTGCCTGCTTCATCTCAGCTTTGTCGCGTACGAACAGGCGTAGAATCCCTTACATTAAGACATTTCAAAATGGTCCTTTGTAACATACTGAATAAAGTCATTGTGACTTTAATAATTTCAATTAACACACGCACAATACAGTTTTACAGCTAATTCATTGAAAAGCTTCAAATAAATCAATTACAAACTGAAAACAAACACACAAAGTACTCCATTAAACGGACATCGAAGTGAAAATTTTTTTAAGAAAATTTCAACAAATTACCGATCTCCGAGGAAACATTCTCTCTTGAATAAAGAAGTTTTTTTAATCTACCTTAATTGTTAGCTCGGATGGTATTATGCCACACTTCCAAATTCTCATAATATGTCACTGTCACTATATCTTTATGATCTGATAGGTATTTACGACAAAACTAATTGAAGATGTACTAAAAAATATGCTATTAAATGTGGCTATTGATTTATTTTCATTGCTAATTCTAAAATTAGCCTAACATCTGTTAAGTATTGGATTTCGTGTAAAATTCATATGCATTTTTGTAGAAGAAGGGGCAAACGATCAGGAGACACATCTTTAAGGTGAAGTGCCGCCAACAGACACGTGGCTGAGAGCTCGTGAGTTTGTTATCAACCTTTTAGGAAGTGGTACGTCTTTATTTGACCCTAAGTCTTGGCAGGCAATTGGCGAGCAGCTGGTTCCATAACGTGGCGGTAAGAAATGTCTGTACGAAACGCTTGCATAGTAGCTATTAAGTCAAAAAAGGCAATTAGTTTTAAATAAATGTTACCCTGCTGAAAAACTGAGATATTATTTATCAATATACTTCAGCGCTCTCGCGTAACACGGACCAAATCGCGTCGTGATTAGTCCGAGCGGATTTTTTCCGTTCAATTGAACTTATGAAAATTCTGAAGCCTCCGTCACGGTAATGATTGTGTAATCTTGTTAAGAAACTTGTATTCGTGAAATTCTCAACGCGTAATAAACTGTCCGTTTTTTTATGTCAGTATTAATTATGATTCATTTGTGATGGAACACAAAATAACTTTGTTAAATTATTTTTATACCAAAATGAAAAAAATAAATTATAATTTTCAATTAACTTCCTTCATGCCAGTAACAGTAAAAAACGTTATTTTAAGATAATGAATTTAAAAAATCGGCCGATTTGCTACAGCGTTGGGCTACCGCTAAAGCTCAAGTCTTTATTTCAAATAGACATACAACGACTTTTGAATGTCACTCAAACTAAGTGTACGAGGGTTCACTGCAACCAACTGAGAAGAAACCACAAGAAACTCAGTGGGGCTGTAATTGTTTTGTGATATTTTTTACAATGCAACATCAAAAAGCAATGTTTGAGTCTAAACCAAAAGAAAATTCTTAACTTATATAAGTTTTTATCTACTAGATTTTCGTATTCAGAAAGCACAAATATAATCGTGCACTTTTTACATGTAGGTTAAATATATATCAATGGCACAGAGGAACCTATTTGCTTAAAAAACATATAGGTGACAAAAGATTGAAAAAGAACCTTCATTTTGAGTCTTGTCACCAAAAATAGTGGAAAAGGTTGTTTATTCCTTAAAAAAAATCAAATTATGAAAAAATCGTAAGTGTCGAAGGTCTTGAAAACATGAACTAAACATGATACCAACATATTTTTTTCATATATCAATTCAATACGCCACACTGTACTGTGAATTTTCTCTTCATTTACCCAATTCCTTTTAACATGATAAAGTCCTTATGATTCTTTATAGCCGCCAAAAGTTTCGTTATCTTTGTAACGTCACTTGATTTAACGACAAACTCTGTAAAGCGTTAAAATCAATTTGCTTTTGTTGGTTTAGGTTGTATTCTAATGCTGATTTCTCGTATGTCCATTAAAAGACAACTCTCTATAACGCCATATTTTGCACAGTTCCTTTAGTGTCGTTATGTAGACTTTACACTGTATTTAACTTACATTATGTACGTAGCAACGAATAGTTTGTCCCTAATACATAACACCATTGTTCAGATGTAAAGTGAAATTGTTTCAAATAAATTGAATGTTCTTTAATATAAAATCTATTTCAAGTTGACTTAAAAAGAGCCGGCTAATATCAAGTCTGAAAGAGACTTAAACAATAATGAGCCAACAAGTCTTGTTAGCTTTGTGACGTCTATAGAAGCTTTCCGAGAAATCCATTTAACAATTTTCATTTGAAATATTTTGATTAAATAATTCCAATCAGTTGAAGAGAGCAGTGTTTATACTTGATTCTGAGGTCGTATAAAGTCCACAGTTTTAGGCAAGAATTCTTAAAGGTTTATGAACTCATTACTTTTCGTTGAGATTGACCGATTGCGACTGATAGATTTGTGTATTTTAAAACAGTATAAAATATTTAAAAAAAAAACAACAATGTATCAGTTTACCTTGGTATTTAAGAAACTTCTTAAAGTAGAAATCAAGTTAAATAAATGTGCAATAGGTATTATACTAGATATTCATTAGTGTTAATGTATGTTGTGTTTTGTTTCTGTATTATTTTTTTTTTTTATATACTTCGCACTATTTGCACCTGTCTTATTATATTTTAAGTATTCTTTTATCGTTGGGGTTTCTGGAAGAGATCGCTTATTAGCGATAGGGCCGCCCGTTGCTCTTATATGTACTAACATCTGTTAATGTCATTTGCGTCTAGTGTTTAAGTGCGATAAAGTGTAAAATAAATAAATAAAAAAAGCACTGAGACATTGTGACTAAAACAACAAACATACACAATTGGAAAATTCCAATTGTGGATTCTAAGGAAATCCTTAGAATGTACTTTCGTTTTTCGAAAACAAATTGTGACATTTCAAACAATATCATAGTTTTCTATACATTCGCACACCGTAAGCATGTTTAGAACTACATGCGTCCATCGTTCGAATAGAATTCAACTATACAATGTGTAAGGAAAGTCGAAGATGTCATAAACATCCAGACAAGACCTAAACCAACGATTATTGTCATAATTTATAGCCATTTAAAAATGCTCCACAGAATAAAATATATACCAAACACATAAGGTCTGTATTGCCATGATTATAATATTGCAAGTTCTATACTCTACATAGGATATGTTTCAGAGCACGCAATGCTTCTAGTATTGACTATTCCTATTGCGCATGCTCCTATTCACGGAATTATACATAGATGTATATTATACTAGATGAAAACTAAAATTATATTTGTAGAAACAAAAAAACTACACATATAAACATGCGGGTATAAAGCAAAAATAACAAAATTAATAAATCGAGATATGTATATTAGATTACTATAGACCCTAAGAGGCACTATAGGTCCCAAGGCTGAATACTACCTTAAAAACTGCACGTTAATTCTTTATTTAAATACTGACAAATTTACGTCCGTTTTGACAAATAGTGTTTAAGCTAGAACAGAGATCCATTAGTCTCTTATCCTCAGAGAAGAGAAATTAAATTAAATGATTGATTGAAAATGTTGGCTCATCCAGTATATATAAATCAGTATAGAAATTGTACGGAATTGTGATAAAGCGAGCGTTTAGAACATAATTGTAGCTTAAATAATACTCGGCCATTGAGGAAAAAGAAAATTCGTTATAGTTTCTTTAACTGGGTTGTTGAATTATTTTCGCATCCAAAATTATCCATAAAGACATATACAATAATTATTGAAGTCGTCGCGGCCAACGAAATTTGGTTACGGCTTTTTAAAAATCGAACAGAAAAACAATAACATAAATCAAATTCAAACAATCCATTAGGTTGATGATCAAAAAAAACTGGCCTCTTATTGGTCAGCGGTTAAATACTCACTCGCCATTGGTCCGCGCGAACGTTGGAATCCGATACTTTTTAATAATGGCTTTAGCTAATGTGGTATTAGTGGTATTTTATTACATAGATGAAAAACGATCTTAAGTGCTTCGATCGTGGGAAGGGTGGACCTTTAACGTGTATTTTAATAATAATAGTTCAAATATGCATGCTAAGGCCAGGCACATAATTTATGGAAGCCAGTTACCACCAAGAAATATCAACCGAAGCCAGAAGCTATATTAGTTATGGAACAGGAAAGATATATATCCTTTTCAAAGATGCACCATGCCTTGAATTGCGACTGAAGAACGCACGCCTACTTGGCAACACTCGGCCTAGTATGTACGAGTATAGTTGTATTATGAATCCATCCACTGTAAGAATGTAAGCTGTATAGATAAAACAAAAATATCTTCTCGTAACTATGGTACGCTTATGAATCGTCATAAAAACAAATCTTATAAAAAAATAGACTACATTTACTGCCAGTTACAAAATCAATGGTGTGGAGCAGACGAGAAGAACTGGCAAGAAACTCTCCGCCATCATTTAATATATGCTTTATAGTTATAGTGACTGCAGTGTCCACAATGCCCCCCATACAAATACAGAATCCTAAAGAAAACAATGTATAAAGAACACGCTGATGACTATCACAGTATTTGATAATGTCTCATAAATATATAATTTTATATATTATATAAAATTATTAATAATTTTATATATTATTATATAATAATTTTATATATTATATAAAATTATTGTGTCACAATGTTCTTCTCTTCTCTTTTACTCCTCCGAAACGGCTTGACCGATTCTTATGAAATTTTGCGATCATATTGAGTATCTGGTCTGGGAATCGGCCAACGTCTATTTTTAGAGACATTTTTTTTTTTGACAAAACAAAGATTGTCAAAAAGTAATAAATAATTATATTATTTATTGATTGTTACATACAATATCGAATGTGTATCGGGAAAAAGTCTTGCGTTTTCCTATTGAGTATAACATTTTATCTAAAATATTATAAACGTTAATATTTAATATGTTATTAAATATCTTATGATATATTGCGGGTGAACTCATTTAAAAGATGACGAAAGCCCTCAAGTATTTGTCGCACTTATCACGAGACAAGCCTTTGATAAAGAAAAAAATATTTAATCCTTTTTAATAATTTAATGTAATCACATCAACTTTTGTACTAGATTTTACTGAGAGCCTTTGTTCTGTGGTGTGTTAGACGAATATCAACCCTGTGAGTTTGAAGATTGTTTGTGCCATTGAATTTATTATTTACTTGATAGTAAACAAGAGCCTAGGCAATAAGCCAAGGCCCATGCCCCTTCAATGCGGTCTTGTAGGTTTACCCGAGGTGGTTTTAGTGGGTATTGCTTACCTCGTCTCTGAATAGCAGAGACAATTGCGTGAGTCGAGTCCCACATATCCCTTATCCTTTGGGAACAGGGAATGCGGAAATGCATTTTCACCTCGGAAAAAAAAAGAAAAAAAGGCTGTAAAAACGAAACAGTGTGGGTGGCAGAGAATGATAATTCTCAGAGGGCTTACTACAACCTTACACATATGACCTACACTGACTTAAGATCCTATGTCCCCTCGATGCAGCAGAGGGAATCTACAGCATTTCTCCATCGCGCTTTATGCGACGCTTCGCCATTTACCTCACTCCAAGTCTTACCTCGTCTCATCTGCAGGGTACCAGGTCTGTTTGGGACGGCCCTGCCTCCACTTCCCTTGAGGATTCTAGTGAAGCGCCTTCATACATATAATTAGTAACAGAGTTTGATTTTGTTAAAATATGTTAAGTTAATTATTAACTTTAAATAAAGGTTAGGTTAGGTTAGATAAAATGAGTGAAAGACATAGGGATTGCGGAGACAGGATGCGGCGTTCCATGTCAAGATGCCTTTACCAGTAAAAGGGGATTCTTACAAAACCTTTTAAAATTAACAATCACCTTAAAACCTAACAGATTTGTGTTGATATTAATTTTCGTAAGTTTTTATTGTTCACATATTTTACAATCCGTTTAAGATTTCGGTACATTAAAACAGCGTTTAATTAAAAAGAAAAACATTTATATTTACATTACAGTTGCTGATTGCAAATAATCGTGATAAAAAATCGCGCAATCTGAAGAGGTGATAATCAGAGCAAGCTTTTGACAAACAAGTTATTGCTCAAATAGGCAGGATACTCTCATTGATGGTGCAAATAGAAATATCGACTATTCGATAAGAATATCGATCAGTACTGACCCCGAGTTGATATGCGACAATCGGCAAATACGCGCAGGCGATAAACGTATAGGAATAGGGTTGTCATAGCTTTAAATGACATTACATTTTAAATTCAAATCAGCTAGCGGATTATACACAGTGATTCTTCCAAATAACTCCGCAAGATGGCGCAAGTGTTGATCATATAGAAGCCCATTTAAAAACAAACTTCTTTTTACAATATGAACAGATTATGTCTCCTACAGACTAGTTTCTTGCTGTATTGTTACTAATAAATCAACAAAAATGAATCTCAAATTCATCCAAGTTTGATTTTGTGTCCATTAAAGTGGAGAGACTTGAGCCTTAGGGTATGAGAGCCAAGGTGCTTATTAAATAATAGGTGCCTTTTGATACCAGTGACCTAGGAGCTGGTGCTTTCCTCATACAGGTGCTTTGCCACAAAGACTTTATAAATTAGGTAATAATTTTTTACTTTTTAATATAAGTAATGTATTGAAGACTGCATCACATATGTATTTATTGAAATACAGTGGTTTAATTTTAAGTTCAAATTTGGAAGACACTGAACACGATTAATCAATATTCAGTCGATGATTATTCTTAAAACGAAATAAACTGGTAATACCCAAGGTTTTATAACACTACATAAATTATATATAACATAAATCGCAAATTGCAATACCTAAACTATTTTCCTTACTTTATTTACACAAGTACCTACTGACATTAGGTACAATATGTTAATCATAGTCGTGTTGAAGCAATAACTCGGTTTTACGCGGAACGAGTAAGTGCAAAGCCATGGCGTTGTGTTAGCGATCCAATGTGCTAATGAATTGTCGTTGACGATTGTAAAGAACACCTTTGAAGGTTGATGTGAAATATTTCATATGTGTATATTGATTATATGTTATATCGATTTAAAACACTGTATTATCTCGACTATGTGTTTTGTTAGCTGTGAAACATGCTTGGCGGTTTAAAGGAGTGGCGGAGAGTTTCTTGTCGTCCGCTCTAGGCCCTTGATTTGGGAACTGGCAGAAAATGTAGAGTCAATTTTTTTAAGTATTGGTTTTTTTTTTGAGGATTCTTAAGTGTACCATAGTTGAGGTGGTTTTGGTATAGGTTCCTGAATATTACAATAATACCGTGCGTAGACATGTTTTATACCGTTTGATACAGTTTCTGCTCAAATGTTTTCTGTATAAGAGGCATACATAAGGAAACAAAGGTGGACGAGACTATCAAAAGTGTACATTTAATATCAAAATACTAAGTTATTAAATTTGGTACAGCCCTATAAAATGATATCGGACATTCCTATCTCAAGGGCAAATCCAACTTTGAGCTTTACGTCCAATAAAATACTGATTACAATTAAACTTATTTATCAAGCGGAAAAAATGCAGGACTTCTGAACAAATATTATTGTACTTACTCATTTTATAATGCACAGCTTCATTGTGTAACTACTAAGCAATATTTTTGTGCTTTGCTCAACTAAGTAGCTTTTTGAAATCATGACTGCGCCATAAAAATAGATCTCATAAGGTATCCAGAGAACTAGACACAACACCACAATCACAATTAAAGAAAAATAACAGACACACGTATAAAACTTCATATTATTCATAATTTCTAAAATACATTTTGATCTAGTTTAGGCCGATTAAGTGACAGATCACATTCTCTTGAAAAAAACATTTTAGGTACAAGTATTTGTGTATTATATTAGCTAATTCTGTTTCATCTTTGTTTTGATGATTTGCTACATTTCAAGTACTTTAATCATAACGAAATGTGCAAACAACTGTCAAATATTTGTTGTTTTACTCTGACTTGAAGTTCATTTTATTATTTATTTTCATTTAATTTAACACAACTGTCTTACAATTTGTTCATATATAATATAAAGTACATAATAAGAGCACTTGAAGAAGTTTTAATGCCATGTTATTATGATTTGTTATGCGCATAGTATTTAAAACAAAATATATGTAGATTTTCTTTTTTAGTCTCTACTCGTGTTAGTTGATTTATTTAACTAAAATCTTTACAGTATAATTATATATATAATAAGATAGTATATATATATATATATAGAGTTCATTATTTAAAATCTCTATAACATCAACACATTAAAAGAAAGATTAGTAATATATTAATTGTTTATATGTAAAATATGAACAAAATAATACATATGAACTATCGTGTATGCGTTTCGGAGCTCAAAGTTTGAATAATAACGTCAAAAAGCTTAGAATAAAATTTCACAAGATTCCCGTCTGAGACTGGAAAATGGCCTTAATATAGAAGCGATCATATTAAATTTCTTATTGTATTCAGATACAGAATAAATCTCTACTTAATTAAACAATATTTAATATTATAAATTTAGGTTGTGAAGAATAAGTTCTAATAACGGTTGCGTGATGTAATTTGAAAATACAAGATGGCGGCCAGGGGTTGATGACCTCGCCCGCTGCATACAATGTTATAGTGGACAATTAGACTTCATAAACATGTCTGCATATAACTTGCATGTTCACGTTCTGGGTAATTCCTCTTATTTCTTAAATATGTGTTTAAATAAAATCAGTGTTGTCAATCAAATAAGTTGCGTAACAACCATTTGTATTGGTATTTTCTTGATAACCCTCAATCCAATCAATATTTCCTTCACTGTCCAATAAATGTTAAATTAGGTGCGAAATACCTAGAGAGAGCCATTTGGCTAACATTAAGGCAACTTTTTAATCACTTTTAGGACACCACCTTTATAAGGCTTACCTTAGGTCTTGTTAAAAGAAGATTTCAACAGATGATGCGTTTCTTTATCTTAACTATATGATAAATAATAATGATGATATTTGTATTCAATCTTAAATTATTTATTCCACCGATATACGACAATTGGCTCAGTTTTACCCCACGTCCACTGAACCCGTAATACAGCTAAGTGCGGCACTGTGATGGATGATGTTTGTTCAGCAAATAGTTTTCAATTATGTGTCGCCCGCAACAAGAAACTACGAAATTGATATTAGGGCCCGAATAAAAATAACTCAGCAGAGTAAAACCATATTATTTTTATAGACAAGCCTTCCCTGGTTCTTGGTTTGCCTATACGATACTTGCCTTCGCAATAGGTGCAACTTATAGTTATTACACACATATGTTTTGTTAAGTCGAAATGTGAACGTCCTTGTGTCACTCGAATCAATATTAGACACCTAACATTAATAAAACGATTTTTGACCTCTTTTAGTGAGTATAAAGAACTATGGGAACGTAGTAGCAAAGTTTATCGAACAAAATCACACTACACACGCCGTGTGTGGTCCAATAATGATCTTAATTGTCACTAAGAAATTTATTTAACACAATCCGATCCACTCAACATACGTACACCGTTACATCAAACAAAGAAAGTGTTTTATTTTTATTATCACCGTACAAAACACAAAAGGTCGACACGGGGCCTCTGACATAACAAAAACTTATGACCACCGAAAAAAAAAGCTTTAAAATGCGATTCAATATATGACGCAACACACATACATTTAGAGGCTTTTATTCGATGATTAGTGGAAACGATCTGATGACTTGTCAAGTTTTATTATAAGAAGCCCAGTAGCAATAACAAGTTAGTAAAATCAATAAAAGGATGATATGACGCGCCCACACACTGTTCTGTGGGAACTAATCGTTATATTACTAAAGGAAGGAAGAGAAACTAAAACAATTATAACTTTTAATTGATCCATTCCTTCTCTCCTTATTTAACGCGATTTATTTGCTATACCAGACGCTCAATGTACGCAACACATCAGACGACGTCCTGACATTGCAGGTAGAATTTATTTAATAAAACATAGAACTATAAAATTTATTTATATGCCATTAATACGTTAAGTTACGAAGTAGTAATACGACATCTTAAAGGTATGAAAACAATTATAAAATCTAAGTACGTAACAGGTTATTTCGATACAATCTATATCAAAAAGTTTCATTATGTGTTTACCAGTCTCTGGCATCAATGAAGGCTCTATTGTAAAATGAGGCAGGCCGAGGTGTCGAGTGGTTACTTTTATAGGCACAATAAACCACCCGCAGAGTTGAGAAAACCTTCATTCATTTACACGTTCATAGTCTTGTTTTGATTTTTTTTTTTGGACTTTTGCATGTCCGAAACGTTCGATAAAAACATTTGAACAAACCTATACCTAATATATATTAAATAAATGATTTAAATAATCTGATCAATTGAAATAGAAATGTAACAATAATATCCCATAGTGATTAGATAACACAAAATCTCATTTTCAATCAATCTTAGTTTAAGAGTAAATTAAAAAAATGCACATTAAACTTGGCAATGCCGACACAAGACAAATTAACACCAGCATCCACATAACTCTTTTGTTCAGTTTATTGTTTTACGATTGTCGTGGGTAAGCCGGAAACTTATGCAACAAAAGTGAAAATATTAGTAAGAGTGCAATAACTATTTATTATTTCGGCGCCGGACGATAAAGGGTTAGTTAGTATTGTTTTAACGCCAAGGGTTTCTTTACAAAAACGAATTCATAATTTTTACAATCGTATGTACATTATCTATGCTTTTTTGGATTTAATTGCGTAACTATCATGTCATAGCTTCCTATAAATGTTCAACATATTTTAAATATAAGAATATATGTAACACATTTTTATTTGTATTAAGACTTTCTTGATCGTCATTGTTCAACTCAAATATATATTTTTTAATTATTAAGTCCTGTTTTTTTTCTAATAATATGGCCCTTTGTTTGACCTGTACTGATCCTGCTGTTTAAATGCACATTTATTACTTAGTCTTGCCATAAATATTGTTATAAAGAAAAGCACGATTTTTTTTTTATACGTAACATTTATTCCTTTCATAGTGAGTTAGTTTAATACATCAATATATAACTATTAAAAATATACAATGTTTATTCGAAGTGGTCTCCATTGGCTGCAATACAGTCTTTTAAACGTTGAGGCCAGTTATCAATAGCAGCACGAACTCTTTCTAGAGGAAAATTCTTCACTGCCAACCGAATGGATCGTTTTAGGGACTCCAAATTATCATGGCGTTTAGAGCAAGCCTTACTCTCTAAAACTGACCATAAATCATAATCCAATGGATTTAGGTCAGGACTTGACGACGGCCAGTTTTCAGTGCTGATAAAGTCCGGAACGTTAGTTTTCAACCAAGATTGGGTGGATCGAGCTCTATGACCCGGTGCCGAGTCTTGTTGAAAGCACCATTCTTTGTTATTGAACATGGTGTTAGTTAAAGGCTTAACTACCGTCTCAAGAATGGTATTTTGATAAACTTGTGCCGACGTTTTAATACCTTTTTCACAAAAATATGGCTCAGTCACCCCTTCATAGCTAACACCCCACCAAACCATCACTGAAGTGGGATAATGCCCACGTTGTACTCTGTTTACTAATTGCGAAGCTTCTTTAGAGCTTCCAGCATAAATACGGTCATTTTGTTTATTAAAATACTGCTCAATTGTAAAAATTTTCTCATCCGTAAACAAAATTTATTTGTGACCTCCCTTTGCGTACCGCTTAAGTAGTTGTTTGGATTTTACCACCCTATTCTTCTTTAAATTATCAGTTAAGAAGTGACCAGTACGTCTCTTATAGGCTGCAAGTCCTAAGTCATCTTTTAATATACGCGACATGGTTCTAGGAGCTATCTTCATCTCCCGAGATAAAATCTTTTGCTTACGGACAGGATTTCTTCGAATTCTTTCCCTAACTGCTTTAATCACCTTTTTCACACGAACGGTACGTGGACGGCCAGATCTTTTTCTGTCACAAACAGAGGAGGTATCATTGTACCTATCAATAGCCCGGTAAACAAACATTTGACTAATACCAAGCGGGTGGAGGGTTTTAAAAATTGCACTTTTCTCCATACCTACTTTATGTAAGGCAATCACAGCGATTCGGTTCTCTTTATCACCCCACTCCATTTTAATATAACAAAATATTTAACAATATAATGGCGCGAAAATAAGAAAACACATCAAGCAATCATATAAAAATGACAGATTCCAAATTCAAACGTAATATTTTCTTTTTTTGAATAGTAACAGTATTTATGGCCAGACTAAGTATATTTCCTCTATTTATAATAATTAAGTGTTTAGGTATTGTTGAGTTGTCTGATGGTGTCTTTATATGTCTGTATCTCTTTAGTGCGTCAAACGCATATTATTTCATGATTAACGTTTTATATAATCGTTAATCAGGATGCATAGTTAGTATGTACATACTGTAATTAAGGAAACACACATATTTTGTAAACTTAATTTTATTAACTCTGGAACTAACAGATGATATAAGTAACCTATCTAGATTCGAGTAATATGATATTAATATGTATTTATAACTACAAGATTAAATTTAGCATAACTACAAAACACAATACCAAGCTATCGGAGAAACACGCGAGATCTCATATAAAATTTTTGTTTAAAATATTCGCAATTAAATGATTTTTTGCTGAATAAAAACCTTCTTGATGTGTCATAGACAAGGTTGAATATGTTCAAGGTGACCGAAAAATCTGACGCAACACATTCAACAGCCCATGTATTCTACAACGGAAATCTCGCGTGTCTCAATCATATGCTAAATTGAAACTTGCATATAAATATATATATAATGGTAAGTGCAGAAGCGTAGATAGGTACCTATCTTACACCAAACACCGTATTTAATGTATATTATATAAATTTACCATAACACTATATATACAATACTTAACTATAGCTATACGATGGTCGAAGGATTAATCCATTTCGTCTATCTATTAATTTATTTTACAAAATTTAAACAAACATTGCACAGTCCATGTCCAGATATCACCAAACACGCGCATTCTTATACCAAATCGTTAAGAAAACTTATTTGTATAAATAAAATCAATAATAAATTCGTACATACCCATTCCTTCGATGGTTTGAACTAACAAAAATGGATTCTTTTTCGTAATTTCTTTATCGATAGCTTAATTTGTTTACTCAAAGGAAAGAATTAAACGCGCGCGGTGCTTTTTATCAAAATCAATACATTGAATGATAATAATTTGATAAGGATAATAATATCGATCGCATTACTGTTATTACACATATATAATTATAAGCTGTTGTTTTGGGCGGATTTATTGTTGATAACATTATGAAGTACGTTCTCAATTGCACCAAACAAACGTAATGATGAAATAATACATAATATTTTTTATATGTAACTTTTAAATTCGTAATATAATTATGGTATACGAATGGGCGTCGGTGCAACTACAGAGGACACTTCCGAGAGTCCACTAACATTTAGGCCTATTTGGGCCGCCGCTCGGGCTTTGGTGCGTCCATATCTACTGAAACCCGCACAAAATATTTACACAATATGGGCCCGGAGGCATATCACAAGAACACAACACGCTCACATGGAGTCCAATAGATGAGACTTGAAGTTAATTAGTTCGCTGGACACAGTGGGCATCTGGGCGGTCACCCGGCGAGGCCAGGGAGCGCCGCGGGCCTACGCCAGCGGATACTGTCACAAGGGTGGCTGTGTGTGGTGCGCATGGTGGTGGTACAAGGGTGACTGGTAGTAGTTGTCAGCGGGCGCATGTCCATAGCCATAGTTCACATCATACATCTTCAACTCAGCCTTTGTATCAGCACCTGGCAACAGGCGCGTGATACTGAACGGGTGAGGAGCTGGCGCGTAGCCCGTCGGTTCCTGTTTCAGCTGCGCATAGTGCTCCAGCGATAGCGGCGTATGTTCGGGAAGACACAGCTCCGGCGCCGCGTGTAACTGTGCCAGAAGCTCATCACGCATATCCTTGTCCTCAGCACCGCCCACGGCCTTTTCGTGTGAATGCTCGCGCTTCTCGTGTCCACCGTGATGACCGTGTGGGTGAGTTGTCTTTTGCGCTTGCCTGATTGATTCCTTTTTCTCGTCCTTAAAACGTTTTTGTCGTCGCAAGAAGCAGCCGTTTTCAAACATATTCCCGCTGTCGGGATGCAGCGTCCAAAATGAACCTTTTCCTGGTTTATCTGGTGTCCGCGGCACTTTGACAAAACAGTCGTTGAACGATAACGAATGTCGTATGGAGTTCTGCCAGCGCTGCTGATTTTGACGGTAGAAGGGAAACAAGTCCATGATGAACTGATAGATTTCGGAGAGTGTTAGCATTCGCGACGGATTATTCTGGATTGCCATTGTGATAAGGGATATGTAGGAATATGGAGGTTTCGCGTGCGTATACGAGCGACGGTAAGTTTTGTCGTTGCGCGCCCGTTGAAGCGCCGACGTTGGCGAGGCAGCTTCTTGTTCCCGGGGTAGTGCTCCGTAGGGTACGGCTCCTCCACCGCCCATACACGATGCCATGGTGCTGGGTGGCGAGTAGCCAACACCAGGCGAGCCCATGCAGGATCCGCTCGCCACCATATTGTTGGAGTAGAGGTTCGGGTACGGCTGCGCCGGCATGCAGCCCATCCCGTTGACATAAGGAGGCGCGAGTCCAGGCGACAGAGTGGATAGCGACGCGGACGTCGGCACGTCGCCGTACGAAAGCTTCTGCGAGATCATGGCTAGCGCATCACCCGCGCGTGCACGCCGGCCAGGGGCAAACACTCGCACTGATTGAAAGAGTAAATAGAAGCCGGGGGCTCGGGCTCCCCTCCACGCTTCGCGATGGGCGCCGTGGGGCGGGACCTGGCCAGTGCCGCCTCTTCAGCGCGCGCATTGTTCCCCCGCCACCTCGCCCCTCACCCCTCGTCACCCCTCGACCGCGGAGCGCGGCCGACCGCCTCTAATATTACCATGGCTCGGAAAGATAAAAACATGGAATAATCATAAGTGTGTTAACTTGTATGTGTACTTGTGTAGAGCTTTGGATAATGTTCGCGAGAATTATATTCCATATATGTGAAACGAAGCTCCTTTGTTTCTGATATTCGTTTTTGTAATGATTACGGGAATATGTCTCAAATTTCAGTGCGAACCGAGAATCCGTATTAAGAGCTTATGTGATGTTGAGTTTTGATCTGACGATTATTTTGGCGTATTAACTATGAACTAAATTTGCAGTGATTAATAGGTACACATATATTGAGTTGGTTAATAAAGTAGGTAGTGATGGGCTCATAAGTTAACACATTTAGCAGAGATAAAACATAAAAAAAATATATATAGAGTTAGAAATATGTAGATTTTTTATGCTATACTTTAAGACGCATTAAAAAACTAATATTTAATTTGACAGCTACAAAATAATTGACAAAATGAACTATGGACCTTATAATCACTTGTAAACAAATTAGTGATGCGTACTTAGTAAGAACTCTTTGTTATTATCTCTTAATTATTATAATCTGCTTGAATTAGATAGGTTGAAAGAATTTATTTTTTAATAAAAATATAAAGAATATAATATTAGGTATATTTGTTATAAACCTATCTCAAAGCTAACTAAGAAATTAAACAACTTTGCTATAGGATATACTTTTTTATATAATAAACTGCTTAATATTGTGGAAGGCTGACTAATTTGTTTATGGAGTGTTTTTTACAAGTAATCGCCAGCTCAACCATACCAGTTAGTAATGTTAATCAAATTATTCTATTATTATTTTGTTCTATACATCTAGATCAATTCTATTCACTGTTGTAAATTTATTTCGTTTAATAAAAATTGCATTGCATATCCATCGCAATTTGTAGGTGTAAAATACCACAAGGCAAGTACAGCTCGGATTCAGTTTTATAGTTGAACTCATATGTGTAAAGAAATAATTCAATCTTAAATAAATTAAAATCAAGCAATCAATGTTCCTAAAGGTAACTTATTGGAACTAAATAAATAGTAAATTACGCCTTTAAAAAAAATTGCGAGATAGATTTATAATCAGGTCCTAATGTGGGATGCTTTACATATGTTTTAGCCCTATAAGCCAAACTCTAGCTTTATCTAATCTTTTGAGAATTATAAATGAATGCTAAAATTTAAGCAAGTGAAATTTTTTATGGATTTAGTTGCATTTGAAATACGCTTTTTAATGTCAATAAAGTGCAAAGCCGATGGCTTTGTCATACGTGTTCATACGAAATAGAAAATTGTTTTGTAAGCAAGTTTCCTAACCTAACACAACTGTTAGATATGGGTAAGTGCCTTCCCGCTGTGCAAGCTTTCTAAAATCTAATAATTACCAAAGACTAAATTGTGCTTTAGTATTGAAACAATGACTGTTTAATTATAAATATTACTTACCATAGTAGTTAATAACATGATGTATGTATATATGCATAAAACCAAAAATCAAAGAGGACCTTTAGATTTTCAAAAAATATCTTCAAAGTGACAATGTTTCATAATATTATATAAGTTATTTCCGATATTTTTCAATTTTAATGCTTCTCTATGGTTATACAATACAGACGCACGTAAGACTAATTTATGTTACCTTTTGATCCTTTTATAAAGGATGTTATAAATGGATGGAATCCCTGAAATATTATAAAAGCAACCGTAAATATAAAATATATCAAGAAAAGAAAATATATTTCTATGAAAGGTGGTTACCAAATTTTCATTTAAAACGCAATATTAATATTTTATATTATGCATATTAAATTTATAAACAAAACGCAACGAAACTAAAACAAATTTAAAAAGGTTCGTTTATGCTTAGAAGCTAGTGAACCTTTGGATTAATTTGTATTTGAAATACACATTTTATGTCAACAATATTTAAGTGCAAAGCCGTTTAGGTACAAAAATATATTAATAATATTTATTGGATAGCAGTTATCAATGGAGCCAAGTGGAATATGTAACATGACACCGGAATACAGCTAATGGCGGAGGCTTGTACCATTACCCCAAGTAACGCGAGCTGTATTGCCTGTATGTGCATCTCAGGAATCCGCTTTCAATTATATGGGAGTGGCTGAAACTCTATATGTTAGGGTGGCTATTGGTTGATAATATAACAACTCTTGCTAGACAACGTATAATAATAGTTTGTGTTAATAACTTCGAGATCCCAAGGTTTTAGCAACAGAGGGTTAAATGCACTAAAATCGTATAATACGATTTTATGATATTTACCATTTAGCTTTTTGTACATATTCCGGTAACTCAGAATTCGAGATGTTACATAGTAACTGGATAACATTTTGAACAAATCAACAGGAGGTTAATTCTTAGTATTATTTTATTGTGTGTGTGTTTGTGTGTTTCGAACAGGCTAAAGACTTGCCACTCATGAAATGACTTCGGGAAGTGCTTTTAAGTAAACTTAATAAGCAATATATTCCCTCCACACGCTGAGGGACGATCGACCGAAAGACTTTAGTTACTTGCAAGAACTGGAGCAGGCCTTTGCTTGACGGCACATACATGAGTTTAAGTATTTGTAATTTAAATAAATGTGTCAGGTATTTTAAGGTTGTTTTTTTAAATACAGGGTAAAGTCCATGTCACGTAATTTGATTTAACGTCAAACTGTCTAAAGCGTCGAAGCCGATTGGTTTATGTTGTAAAAAACCATTGTATTCCATACAAATATTAGTCGTATCTCCATTTAATTACCACTCTGTATAACGCTATAACATGCACAGTCCCTTCAGTGTCGTAATATAGAGTTATATCTCTCTCTATAAACATATGAAGTTTAAAAGAAACTACTGACAATGGCACGTTTAGTTAAGTTATTAACTGTATAGCTCCTAGCAATTATCATTTCTGGCCCCAATTAATACTTATCAAAAACAAACTCACAAATTGGTTGCAGTCAGGATGTCTCGTAAACAGTTCTAATTACAATTCATAGTGTAAACAGGAGCAAAGTTCATTAATTAATGTGTTATTGTAACTCAAAAGTATCAAACTATTTGAAGGTAACTTGGGATGAGTGTAGGTTAAGATTATAAGCCAATGAATTATGTATATAAGGATGTACATATATTTTAATAACAAACATAATTATTGAATACTTAAAAATAACATACTAATATACTGAAGAAAGGTGACATCATTTTAATATTTTTTTTGTAATATTTAACATGAATTGGATGGATTATTATACGACATATAAATACGTAAAAAGTGTTTTAATAATAAAACTAATAAGTATAAAACTAAAACAATAAAAAGAAAATATATAGATTTGTTCTAAAAGAGGAAATTCGCATAATTATAACTAATCCGTCACCCTAACGGACATGCTCGCCTACTCACCACTGACCCCTGTCTGATTAAAACGTCATAGTATCCAAGAGCTAAAAAACCGACTAGCTAGACAGATGGGTATAGGCCAATAAGTACCAGCTCCGCATGACAACACCACGGGAAAGATTCGCTCATAGTTAAGACTAGCAATCAGTTCTAAGTTACTGATTGCGAATACAGTGTAAACTCCATTAAACGTCACTGGATTTAACGACGACTCTCTAAAGCGTCTTTATCAGTTGGCTTTGGTTGGATTTTAGTTCTTCCCTCCTTTTAACAAGCTCTCTATAACGCCACAAAATGCTTAAGTGTCGTTATATTGAATACACTGTATATCTAAAAAATTATTATGGGAATACGTTGACTTACTGTTTATCGGATAACGTTACATGCTAGCAGATAACTAAAAAGTATGGTATATCGAAAAGGTTATTCTATTTTTCTTCTTTATCTGGAAAACTAATTCTTTTTAAACCATCTTTGTACTGGTTTGTCGGTTAGCTAAACGCAAAAAGCATTAACTATCCAATATAATACGTATGACGCTGCGACTGCTTCGCTTATGACGTGCATAGACAATGTTTGCGGAGGTGCATTTATGGTTTTGTATGACGGAAATCGATGGCATCCAATACCCGAATAAAACAAATTGGTCCATAAAGAAGCTTCTCGTTAAAAACAATATCGGTCTTAAAATGTTATAATTGTATGCATGTAAATTCTTTCACTACTAATATTTGTTTTGTATTTTTAACTGACTAACTATTTTTAACTAACACATATTGTTCTGTTTCTAGTTGACACATATCTTAAATAAAATAAATAAGCTTTTAAGATTGATTTAATATTGTCAATGTACATAATATGAAAAATTCGCAAAAAAATATTTCAATTTATGTATTGTACGAATTCACTTGAAAAGATAATTATATAATAAGTTAAGGAATCTCTTTTATTTTTGTATTGGCATGGGGTACTTCGGAGTAAGATTTTAATTATTCAAAACTTATTATTATAAATAACTGCATCACCACATATTGTGCCGAATATATGTCGATCGATCGAACCCCGAGTTAGATTCAAGATCGGCACGAAACTAAGCCTATCTTGGACCGACAAATCGACACACAGACCCTAAGATGATAACCTTTATTAGAAAAAGATAAAATAACTGAAACCGACGCAAAAGTCTGCGTCATAGCATTGTATCACTAATAATTACATGTAAGATGCTCTATACAGGCAAATCAGCACGTTTAGACGCACAGCAGGTAGATTTAACACATTTACACCCCAACAAAGGGAAGATAACCGCATCCGTCAAAATAGTACAATCAACAAATTGCATTAGCAGATAAGACAGGTAAGCCGGGATAATGCTTAGGGATCACGTAAATTTATTCACCGGCTCGCATTGTGCCAAGATTGAGTTGAAATTGACGTGAGAATTTGTATGCGACGGTTATTGATGGAAACGTAGGCTGATGTATTCGAACGGGTATGAGTAAGAAGTATGAATTTGACATAGAGAATTTAGGTCGAGATTATTTAACTAAGAAATTATAAATCTTAAACTTAAGTGTCTGCGTCTGTGAATAAAATTATTATAAGAATGTCATTGAATATGAATAGGCAATAAAGAACAAAAAACGAACAATATGTAATACTATCTATAATATAAAAGTACTATAGCTATAAACTTAAATATTGTATAAACTTATAGGCCGGCAAAGCACTCACGAGCTCCCAGCCACGTTAGTGACTATGGGCTGCGACTTCACCTTTATGGTGGGCCTCCTGCTCTATAGATTTACATGTTTTAGAATACACAAATTTATTTATGTTACTTGAGTCTGTATATGTTTCCTAAATAAATAAATATTTTCTTACTTTAAAAATTAATTTATCTGGCATTGAATCCTGGAGCACTGCAATCAATACGCTTTAAGCTTCATTTATACATAACGCTTACCATGAGAACGAACCCGTGTTTAATTCGATGCTAAAAAGACGTTGTCT
Organism: Leptophobia aripa; assembly: GCA_951799465.1. Taxonomy (NCBI): domain Eukaryota; kingdom Metazoa; phylum Arthropoda; class Insecta; order Lepidoptera; family Pieridae; genus Leptophobia; species Leptophobia aripa. The sequence continues at coordinate 8,892,234 of OX637260.1, forward strand.
ACGTGGGTGGTCCCAATCACCACTTAGCACGTCATACAAAAAAATACTTTCAAAAATATGAAAATATCACATCGACCGACTGTATTGTATGGATAAGACAATGGGGCATTAGAAATGTTTGGAAAGAAATTTTATTCTTTTTTATAATATGTAATATTTTATAATTTGTCGACGAAAGCTTTCACAAAGATACATTGAAATTTAAGACTAAATGTGTGGAACAAGGATCACCTACCTGTCTTTATTACAAAGTATATACATTATATTATACGTTTAAAAAAGTTCAAAAGGTTCTACGAGCGGTGGAAATATGTGTAATTGTTAATCTAATGGATTTTGTCAACTGTGAATTTTCTCGGCACTTAAGTGTTTTCCCACTTGCCATGGAAAATACACAATTACCCAAGACTATTTACATTTCATATTATAAGATAAGTATAATTTGTTTGTACATTATAATCTTAATAAGTCAACAATACTTTTTGTGTGTGAATTATCATTTTGTTTTATAAATATCTATTGGCAATGTCAAAATAAAAATTCTAGTCGGATAAGCAAAATTCACGTCATCTGCGGAGGTTTTATATTTTTATTTAAAATGTATATTTGTTTTAAATATCTTATGGTAAATATATAAGTATGGTAGCTTATATCTGGGATCTTTTTATGGGATATCCTTCCTATTCCAACGCGTAATGTTTTCCTAGGTCAGGTAGGGTGCGCCGGCGCACAGGTACTATGAAAGCTCCCCTCAAGAGCTTGTTTCCTTTACTTTCAGACGATAATGAAAAAGCTTCTACGTGACTTTGGTAAAGGTGAAAAAATAATATTTTGACAATTCAGTGCGTTATTTATATTTGTTTTTGCAATTTTCGACCACGCAGTATTTAAAAAGAAACAAAAAATTGTATTCTTTTTACTAGAAGCCCGAGGTAAAGTTTAGTAGTGATAGATATAACTTTTAATTAATTATATTTATACTATAGCGTTTTTGAATCGGGTAAAAATTAAATTAGTTACCTGAAATTTTAATTAGAAGAATTGTGGTATATTACATCATTTTCTAATGTTAAAAAGGACATATCAATTGTGATAGATCATACTCTAACTCACATCCCTCCCTTAGCAACAATAGAACCAGCGGCGTGTATGCACTTAAAAAACAATTAAAGTTATGCCACGGAACTGAATGATCGGTAGGATTTACATGGCGCGAGTCCTTACCGATCTCTAAAAAACTGCTATCAGCTTTTAGGTAGCATAATATAAATGTTTTATAAGGATTTATGTTTTTTATAGTTAGGTTAGGTTAGTTGTGTGTCTCGGGGCCTACGAGAGTTCGTCGTCCTTCAATTTCTGTAACGGTAGCTTTAGTCTAATTAATACATACAAAACTAACCTCTGAAACTTTATACACTGCATTTCAATAGCATAATACTTAAATAACGAATTAGAAGAAACATAATAGATTATTTTTACTTTCTTGCAATTTAAAATAAATACTCCTCTGTTCCAGTGAGTGTGGCATTAAATTTATAATAATAATTGATTTGATAACGTTTGTAATGTTTGAATTGTTTTGACTTTTGTACTGTCATCAAACAAATATCAATTGGAAATCTTTCAGTCATGTGACCCCGACCTTTCGAATCGCGACCACGCAAAACGATATGGGCCAAGTAATCCCGGACAAGTGGCCGCCTCAGGGGATTCCTGGGAACTTTATTATGCCTAATTCCCTCGTATTGGTGGCTTAAGTCTGTATTGGGGATATTTAGTCGTAATGCTGAATTAATTTGCGGTTCGGGGGATGTATTTAATCCAAGGGTTTATGTTTTAGCAATAAAATTAAGGACGCGGTAAGATTTTCTCACAATAAACGAGAAGTTTTTAATTATATAGGCACATTGGATTTCTGCTACTGCAACAAAATACGACATCAAATTGTTATAAAACATTTTTGAGTTTAGGATTAAAGTCTCAGTTGCAGTTACAGTTTTTTAGTTAATAATACAGTTTTTTTTAACATCGTAGTTAATGGTTAGTGGATGCATCTAATTAACGCGGGGGGGTTGGTCAAGTACACGGTAGCCTCGGCGGGCGTTAAGTGGCTCTTGCAGTAAAACCATCATAAACCTGCGTCTTGCTCTAACTGGTACAGTCATGTTAAAAAGCTGATTTTCAAATTACGATTGTAACCTAAAGGTAAACAATTTATACTTAATTACTTATGTTGAATATTTTGGCTCAGTATAAAGTAAGGATTATATACGCAAAGTACAAATTATCCAATGCTGTAATAAATATGACGCGTACCATGCAAATGGTGGCTTTCAGATGAAGAATGCAAAATGATCTATATGTTTTATTAAAATCTCGCGAGAAATATTTTCTGCGCGTCATTACCGGACCACCGAGCTTGAGTGCCCTTCAACTATTGACTACTATTGTGCTATGGGTACCTTAAATGCACCACATTGTATGAAAAAACAGAAATCTAAGTGGGAGTGCCATGCTGTTACTTAGAGTTTCAGCCGAATGGTCAGGCACGGCCGGAGAAATACCACTCTCTCACAGAAAACCGGCGTGAAGTGATGCAATTGGACTTTGTTCATTTTGTACTCGCGTTTCGTTCGGTGAGTGAGATCTTCCGGTGACCATCCTTTTCCCCTTCCCTCGTCCCTCTCCCCTTTTCTTTAAAGGCCGGCAACGCACTCACGAGCTACCAGCCGCGTGGGTGTCTATGGGCGGCGGCTTCACCTTTATGGTGAGCCGCCTGCTCGTTTGCCCCCTCTTCTATAAAAAAAAAAATCTCTAGAAACAAAATATTTCATAACTTGCATCTATACAGTATAGCTTTCCCTTTTATTCAATTATTAGTCAGATAGTCTTAATAACTTTAAAATATATTATCTTACCAAGTAAACAAAAGCAGAAAGAAATTTTCAATATTTATTTTATCTATTAAAGGCAACTTGTGTGTGGTCCGCATCATCCGAACTGATTATTGACGAAGCCTTTTTAAGGTTAAGATCTATAACATTATCGCTAATGTACAAAATTGGCAATGAATCGCCCTATAATGATTAAAAAATTACAGTTAACCAACTGTGTTCTGTGGGTATCTTCTCAGACCGGTTTATTTCAGAACCCTCGTACATAGGCTATATAAGAAGAAACGTGAAATATATGAGGTCTCAAAGTCCACTACAGGATTCAACATAACACTAAGGCTATGAAAGTCCCATAGTGGATCGGTCTGAGATACCCAGAACAAACTTATCGTATGATTTCTTAAGAGACGTATTGTGGGTGTTCTTTCTGTGAATATTCCCCACATTCCGTAAGAGATTGTGTAGCCTGCGAGATGTTCCCATTAAAAATTAATTGTCTCTTACATAACTTACTAACCAAAGAATTTTTTTCCTTATCATATCCTAGAAAGGTTATCTAAAACGCATTTTTTTTATTAGAGATTAAAAATATTACACAAAGTGATCCACCATAATTAATTAAATCCAAATTAAAAATACAAAAACGCGTGTCTGTTCCGTGCACCCACTCCAAGCGATGCGGCTGACCAATTTATTAAACTCTATCCCTATTTTTAAGGCCGTAAGGTTCAAGTGAGCACAAACGAAATGGTTCCAAATAAGGAACAATACGCGATAAAATAACCATAGGGTCACACGCTGTGTAATTGAACTGCGATTTATTTATATTGGGGACTTGAATAATGAACTAGTGATTATATTGAAGAGGTTGAATTAATAAATTTCCCATGGAAATTGTTATTAAAATTCACATCAGTGACAAGACAAGACAAGTCAAATGTTTATTTTTCTAGCCGGTACCTCTCAGTTGATAACTGCCTTCCGAACCGGAGGTAGTGTAAAAGTTGATTCAAAAGTGTCTTTATAAAGACCTATTTGAATAATAAGTTTAAGTTTATCTATGTAATACTTATAGTTAACACAAAAACATAGAATCACAAATATTAAGCATGTATTTTTACATAGGAAACGATCCATATAGATGCTATACTGTATACTTGGCACGAAGAAGTAATTTCAGCGAAGAGATAAATTAGTTTAGCACTGATAGAAAACAGGTTGTGTTGCCCTGCAAGAATATTCTGTAACTTTTAGGGTTAGCCTTATATTACAAATTTCTTAATTCGATGCATTTATTAAGGCGATCACATAACATATTGATTTATCAAATTGTCCGTTATGAATTAAGACACCTGGCAACACTGAGCTCATCCGATTAAAGCCCTACCTGGCGCCCCCCAGCTCCCACGCAACCCTAAAATAATACTAGTAAAAATATAATTATAATTATATTCGCCGCACACGTCCGACTTCCGCTGATCAGCATTTTTTATTAGGAGGGTAGGAGTTTTGACGTGAGCTTTTTAGTGTTGCAAGTATTAATATATAATTTGTCGGGATGCGTTTTGTGATAAGCGCTGGTGGGGTTTTTGATTGATTAAATAAGCGTGCGTCGGTTGATAGGTGCTGTTTAAGTTTGTTCAAATGATAATGACATAATGCTTCGCTTTTTGCAGGTCATTAGACGTAATTTGAAAGTGTAATATAAGTTAGCTTTGAGCTACTGTATATGCTGATTGGATTTCCATTACACACATGCTATCATAAAATAATTCTTTATTTACATATGATAAGCTTGAAGGCGCTTCCATGTTTTGAGAGTGTCGAGAAACGTCAAGAATGACAATGGCGGGTTGACGTTTCTTCACTCTGACGCAACTTCGGGCTCTCATGGCGTTCAGCGTTGGATCGGAGAAGAACCAAGTTCATCGGAGGATTTAGATCCATTAGCATCGCGCTTAAGCAAGACGTGTTCGGTAAAGTCACTGTGTCCTAATTAATTATAAAGTGCTGATCATAATTCTGTTCAGATTTGTGAAAATCTCTCCACACCCGCCTACCCACGATAGCTCGGCAGCCATGATGAATAAAGAATTGACTGATGACGACCACGTGTGAAGTTAAACTGGTTATTTAATAACAATGAATGGTAACTAAAACAAACCACAAAACAAAAACAAATTTAAAAAGATTGGTCCTTATAGCAGAGTACCTAATAGTGCTAGCATTTTCTCGCTGTATCGCGATGCTTATACGCTGAGCGAGAAAAGCACCAGCACTTGGATCACCGGTACTGACTACCAGGCGCCTACTTAATTCCTTAATAAGCGCCTGTGCACTTATGCTCCGTGGTCCAAAAGTCTCTACTCCAAAGGCAAATCAAAATTGGAAAGACTCTTGTACTCTGACCTTTATTTCTGCCTTAAACGGAAATACTAGAGATTGAATTTACACCTAAATCAAACTATTACACGTAACATATGCTGTACATTATATGTTCGTAAAATGTATTGTTTTATTAGTGAAATATTTATTAATGTAAAACTAATATAAATGCAGACGTCCATCATATCAGCCCCATTCATAGTTCGACCACTTTCACGCAGAGCTTAATCAAATTACACAAATTGCAATATACAATATTCATTAGACTAGGGATTGCGGTGAGTCGATAGTTTTAAAGGCGATTTTTATTATTAATTTTAACAATTCATATATTTATATGAATAATTGACCCTTACAACCTAGGTCTTTGTCTCAGAATGCAGGCGGTGCTGTCATTGATTTTTGGGTTTATGACCCACGATGTTAAGCAAGGTCCAGTTTTTGATGCGCGTTATTTTCTGACGGCGTTCTAAGGGTCGAGATGAATATTGTGTATATGTAAACTATCCTATTAAATCTTAATATCTTAATATAGCTTATTCCCCCCGTTTTACTTAAATTAAAAAATATGTTCGTATTAATATTCTACGTACCTGTTGCACCAGTCCAAATTTATTATAAGTATTCTTTAATTTTGTATGTCGCTATGCATGTTGATAATATTTGAAATTATCATTTATATATTTTGTAATAACATCGATATTCCACACCCCATCACTAGCCCATGATTAATTCATACTCGGTAATGAGGTAGTTTTTTAACCGTCTCTATCAGACATTGATTTGAGCACAATTTGTCGCGTTGCGGTTGTGTTAATATGTTCACAATTTAATATTTAATGTCGGGGTCATGACAATTGCGCGTCGACGCTCCATCGGTGAAAATGCCTGGTAAAGATGACACCAGAACTGTTGAACAGAAGTTACTTATTATAATAAAAATAAATAATGCTTTTCTATAAGTTTGAAGTATACGTGAATTGTTTCTCCATTAAAGCAATTTAATGCTTATGTTACGTTTCGAAGCAATGGTTTATAAAAAATATAATATGGTATCTTAAATAATTAGTTGATCTGATAAAAAATATACGTAGCATAGTAAAAGCAGTAACTTTTTTTATATTTAGAGGTCATCATTTGCTGAAAGCAATTAATAAAAATATATTTTGCTATAAAACTTTGATTTTGGTTAAAAAAAACGATTGCAATATTAAACTTGTGAAAGTCTAGATGGGATCCCTTCTTGAAATTGTTTTATTTATTTCCAAAATAAAAGTTAACCATGAAGAGTATTGCTTGCTTCTTCTCAGCTTGGTCGCGTACGAACAGGCGTAGAACTCAATTGAAGAATTGTCTCATGTGCCTTAGGAAATAAAGATATTTTGACTTTGACTAGACAAGTCTGACTAGTGACCCAAAGAATGAAAAAAATCATTGTTGAGCAGCAAGGAATTCAATACACCACCTAACCAACCTATATACACGGGTAAGGTAAAATAAGCAAAAACACGAACAAAAAATTGCATTCAAATTTGTCCATAAGTTAAATTACAATGACTCACTGTTTAATGATTGCACCTTAACAAGTTTTCACATAGATGACGCCACGGAAGTTCCCATCCGCAAGACGGTGCCACGTGACCGCCACGGGCAGTCACGTGACCGCGCGCCGTTTCGTTGTTTTTATTGAAAACGCTCAAAAATAATGGAAACAATGCCCCCTGTTGAACTTAAATCTACACAAGGGTTAAAGCAATTGAACCTCATTACCGACCCATGACCATATCTTTATAACACTAGATGGTTTCAGATTCGATTCCCGGTTTATGTTATACACCGCACATTTGCTTCTTGAAGTGATCGTTTATTAGCGATAAGGCCGCCCGTTGCTCTTATATGTACACCTATTAACGTCATTTGCTTCTAGTGTTTAAGTGCAAAGTGTAAATAAATAAATAAATAATTGAGTACTTTTCACATGAGATGCTTATTCACGTCGAGAAAAACTAAATGTTAGTACCAAACAAGACAAGACAACAGTTTATTTCTGATGTTGTTATCCTATATTTTAATTGTTTTTATTATATAATTATACACATATATTGATGAATGGTGCAGATACAACCGTACTGTAGAACATACTAAGCGATTTGCCAATAGAGTCGCGCAGAGTTAGTTGCCAGTACTACACGTCCGCTCACCGCTCTTGACTTGGGAACTGGCAGTAAATGTTCTTGTAGAGTAAATTTTCTATGACTTTGTCTATGCATAAGAATATATGAGTGATTTATTTATTATTACATTTTTGTTGAACCTTCGTATCCCATACCTCAATCAGTCCACATAAAAAATAAATATAAATAATCGCCGGGGAGAATAAAAATACCAATTAATTAATATCATTTATTAAAGCAAAATCAATATGTGAGTATTAAATTAGCAAACGTGCCAAATATTATATAAATTATAATAATTTAAATAACCAAGCGGAGTTAATAAATAAAAAGAATGGCACAACAGTAGATAACACAACATCCGGGCGGATATTTTCATATAAGGCACCTCTTCTATTCTCTATGTAAGAAAGCTAAACACGAATTGTCAAAGAGTTCCACAGAGTGCCAAACTTATATTCGCTACAGATAAACATTCGAAAAGATAATGACAGATGTGATCTGTCATTTTAGTCAAAGCTTATTTGTCACATGTCAATACATCTTTGTCTAAGGATTTTTTAGTCCGCTTCGGTTTTTCAAAGCTTCGATGCATTACGATAGCGATTATAAACTCGACATGAATCGCATTTCAATACGCACAAAACCTAACGCTATGTAGTGCTAAGTTGTGCAAAATAAGTACCTAATTTGAGCATTATAAATTTGATAATTCGTGTTTTTACATTACAATTATAAATAACTATCACTACATGATTTGGTATCTCGCTTATAATCTATTCATGAATATTATTTTTCGGTGGTTAGTATTGTTACCGGCGCGTGCAGTGCCACCGACGGAAAACGGCAAACCCGAGATCTGAATTCGCCATGTTGAAATGTCCATGGATATACATTATGACAGGTGAACAACCAAATAATTACTTTGTCTAAATTTTTCAGTTATGACATATATAAACAATAAAGTACGGATTCATATTTCAATAATGTCAAAAATATAATTAAATCATACTTCAAATAGAGTTCGGAAATGGTGGCACTGTATGTCGGCAAGATATGCGAAGTTATGTTAATAACATTAAAATAACAATTTCAACTCACCCATCTGATCATAACAATAAATACGATTTGACAGATGACAGATGAGTACTTTGCCAATCATCATAAACGTCACAGATTGGGCAAAGAAAAGGAATCTATACAGATATAACCTTATAAAATGTACAAAAAAACATACATAGGCTACGACTACAATTATTGCCTTACGCATGAAAATTAAGTTAGGAACGAGTATATTGCTTCATTTATAATATAAATAGTTATTATTATGTATCAATAACGCTTCGCATAAAAAAAAAATTGGTTATTTGACAAACAAAATTCCCGAACACAAATCTTTGTCCAATCGCTTTTTCCTTTTAAGTATATCGTCATATTATATAACTCAATATGTAATAGATATACAATGACATTTTTAATGTCTAATACCCCTTTAGACTTATTATTAATATGAAAACTTTTGTGGAAACGAAAAAGAAATTATCGCTGACATATAGGTAATTAAAAATATAGACAATATTGTACTTAAAAATATTTTGCTACTAGCATTGTTTTAAGTTACCATGGTTACTACAGTATGACATGGAGACCCCACCGTTACCATGGCAACGTATATATTTGCACAAACATATAGTTTCCTTAGCCGCTACTCAAATGTAAACATAATAAAAATGTTATGAACCAATTGCATCGAATATCGGTTTAGGAAATCTTTAACTGTTGGTGCAAACGACGGTGAACGTTAGTTGTAGCACCACTCACACACTAGAGAGCAATTGCCAATACTAAGCCGCTATTGTATATATAACTCACTTATATAAACATAAATATTTTGTCCCTTACCGCGGACTTGTCTTAAAAAGAGACGGAGGCATAATTAGACCGATTTATTTATGAAAAATATAGTAACAATGTATTATCCACCGTTAAATCGATTTACATACTTTTCAAAGGGTAAAAAAAGTATAATTTATAATTTCAATCCTAGTACTTAAACCATAAATTACAGAAAATGTGATAACTCAATGATCGATTCACTCATAAAACGTCGTCATTACAAACTAAAGTTACAATATGGAATCAACACCGTAACCATGACAACGGACTTTTAAACCCCAAGAAAAAAATAACCCTTTAAAGAAAACTACAATAAAATGACGGATCACGAACATTGGGAACGTTACAGACTTTTTGTAATATTTGAAATAATACTAAATGAATAGTGTGAAATTAGAAATTTTAAGCGCGTCCTTCAATACTTTCTTTGGACCCGGGGGCAAACTTCATCCAGATATTTTAAGGAGAAGTGAGTTATTTACGAGCGCCAAGGGGAATTTAAACTCACATTAACCGTGTAAGTTTGTACGCGCTAATCTAGATTATTATTAGTTGGATTTGAAATATTTTTGTCCGTTTATCAGGAAGGATAAGGTTTCTATACGAATTACTTATGCGGTGAAATACATACTTCAACTAGGTCTTCAATAAAAATAATCAACATTTTTTTATCGTTAACAATGACTAAAGCTTTTAATTTACTAAAAAGGTTTTAATTCAAAAAGTTTAACACACATCTCATTTTATATCAAGTAAAACATCTTATGGTCAATAAAACTCAGACCTTAAGAAAACATTGACAGAGGTCATTGCGGCATCACAAACACCGTATAGGTGTCAAAGGCAATTGCTTGAAAATTGCAAATATCAACATAGCGTGCGTCGTCGATATATACAATAGTCTTAGAGTCGGTATAGCTTTACTCATGTTCATTAAATGTTCCTAGTTAGCTGTCTAGCCTCAGGGTACGCGTTGATTTGTATATTCAAAATAATTCTATTATCGTAGAAAAAAATATGAATTACATTAAGGTTACGTAAGTATCAAGAATCCACTTTGCTTATCATCGCGTCGTCGTAGAGTCTGTCGTATTAAATACAAGTTGGCTCTTCAAACAATACAAAAGTGACCAATCTCCTAAACTATACACATAATCTTGACAAATAGCATTGTAGTCCGACAAATTATGCGAACGAGGTGATAAAACTTACGCAATATTTAAATTGCGCACCAATGAAAAACGGACAAAAAGGCTTCGTTAATAATTTCACTGCTATTCAACCGTATGATAAATAAAAAAAAAAATTCGTTCCCAAAGCCTATAATATAACAAATACCTACAATCGTACCAGTAGTTCCACTTCACAATTTTGTCACTACAAAACACCATTCTTAAAGCGTACCGTTTTTTAAACCAATTTATTGGCGTTCAAGTCAACAATACCACACAACGTAGTCATTTCTTGGCGAAAATCAGTCTACAATAGGCAGACTGGACAAAATCAGAGACAATATTAACGGCGGCGTGCCAAATTTCCGTTCGTTACAAATCGGTAACGGGCCCGCACATAAACGTCGAGTTAGCGCTAGTGCGGCGCGTGCGCATCTCCTCGTTATCGCTGATAATCGAATCCGGTCCGTTCGTTGTGATACCGTTAAATTTGGACCGCAACTGTGTGACAAGACGTTCTAGTCTGGAAGTGAGGTTAGCCTTGAAATATAGTAAAGGTCATCTCAGTAAGGTGCGGTGCAAATAAAAATTAACGCATGCGATTATTAAGCCGTTCAACAATACACAAGAGACAAAATGGCTAAGCTACATAGATATATAGATGTTATCCCAACCGGAAATATAATAAGAGCAACTTAGATTAAAAAGCAATTGACCAAGAAGCTTTGTGTCTACGTATGTACAAGAAAGCGTAGTTTTGACATTTTGAAAATAATACAGACTTACAGAAGGCTGTTTGAACACCTTTGTAGTTAATTAGAAGTCATAGGAATCGATCGGTTTATGTGTTTTTTTAAGTGGAACAACATGGAATTTTGATGATGTACTGGTACGTAAACCATTTCAGCAATTAAAGTATTAGGGGCATACTCACTTGAGAACATGCTCGTCGGAGTTTTGCTTCGCTTTGCGCAGCTCCGCGACCTCCCTGCGCGTGCGCACCCGTTCGTTGTCGTCTTCGCTAGTACCATTCGATATTCTATTATCATCCAAACTGCAATTTCAATTATTTTTTTTTTAATAAAACAATTGAAGATTTGTTGATGTTAAATACACATGTTGGTTTATAATAAGTTAAAATTACAAAAAAAATACTTGTGTTTTGTAAGTTGGTATAAACTGAAAATAGCTGAATGTAGCCAGCCATATTTTGCTTAAATATATTTACAATCTAGTTTCAATGTTTAAAACCTAAATACCTCGTGTTTTAAATATACTAATAATAGAGTTATGAATAGGACTAAAAATTGTATTATTATAAAAGCCTATGTAAGCTCGTATATGAAATTTATAAATGATCATATCATGAAAACAATTACCTATTACACAGCCTGAGGGTTCTCAATTCGTCTTCCAATTTGTTAATACGATCCATCATGCAACGCTTGTCCGCTTCCGACGCTCGCAGAGACGCCTTTAACACAAACGTATTGGATCACATATAATTTTTATTAACAAGTTCATAACAATTCCCTATTTCTACTAGCCGTTTACAAAGGCTTCACTCGTATATAACTAAAACAATTGGTTATTGTGAGTAAACCATAAAAGTCTAGATTTCTATGCTTATTTATTACATTTATGTTGCGGATATATATGTGAATAAAGTGTATATATAAACATTTAAACTTATTGTCTTATTACGTTAAAACGTTTAAAAAATCTTTAGTTAAAAACGTGCTTACAAATTTAAATACTAACAAACGATAACTATACACTCTAGTGTTTTGTTGATGTCAGATACATTACATGATATGACACTTGTGTAACTGATATTTAAATAGACTGACTAACACTTTAACTTTGACAAACCACAAATTAGTTGGTTGAAATAAAAAAAAAATCACAAATCGTAATGTTAACCATACTTATATTAAAAATGCGAAAGTAACTCGGTCTGCATGTATATGTATGTAACGCTTTCACGCTTAAACTACTGAACCGATTTCGATTAAATTTTGTATGGAAGAAGACACTTTAGGGTAGGACATAGGCTTTTTATCTCGGGTAAAAAGCAATGAAATTTCACCAAATCTCTGCCATTTATAATCCAATTTTCCAGATTCCTTTTGTATTTTAACCACGTCTAACTAGGTATAATCCGTTAAACTTTAACCGATCACGTATATTTTGAGAATTGCAGACAGAAATAGGTGTCGACTTAAAATTGCCACTAATTGCCAAGTTATAACCACTGCAGTCAAGAATGCAATCCCGTTATTTCAACTAATATATTCTCGGTCACGGAACGCTGACCGTGCACTATCATATTTCACATGTCCTGCAATTTCTAGTCGAAACCCTTGAATATTGGCTAATAGCACCACAAATTAATTTATCTCGGCTCTAGATATCTTTGAGTTAGGTAATCATCCGCCACAAAAGTGCTTCAGACATTGCTATCAGCGTGGCCAGCACTAGCACTAAGCCAATACAATATAGTGTTTATAATCCTTCATTCACATGATGTTTCATCACTGGCTGTCTGTATGAGGAGTTCCCTCAATAATTGGATGAGATGTATTAAGTATAAAAAAAAAACAAATTAATTGCTTTTTACTTCGTTTTGACAATACCAGGATAAGTAATTATCTACTTACTGACTCAGGTACTGATCGAAAGTACTAAAGACGTAATTTTATTCGAACGATGCCTTGGGATAAGTTCCAAATAAGTTCACAGAGCGCTTCTAAAGTTATCTCTATAAAAAAAGCTCGCTATGTATACTCTTGATAAGTTTCAGTCTATTATGAATAAATCGCACATTGTTAATTGTGCACATAAACTTAAAACAAGTCACGCACGTTAGAGTGAACGTTTCTCTTTGAAAGCTGAATGTATTAATTACATTCCGTTTACGGGAAAGTTAAGTAAACTAATTACAATACACTCATATGTTACTATGGTACACAATGCTTTAGTTCTGTCTGTAAAAAAATCTAACCAGTTAAGAAAACGAAATCAGGTGACAACACACGGCCGTATTCACGACACAGCCACACCCAATTCTACTGTACATGTTCAAAAATGTTTTTATTCATGGTAATAAAAGGTTTTCAGAGTTGAAAACGCGGTTTTTATATATCCCTCGCGGCTCCTTTCCACATAATAAACAGTTTAATAATCTTTTATTCATCTAATAAAATTAATAACGCAAATTTGAGAAATGAAACGCGTAACAGAACAACAGCTGTTAAAGTTGACGATTTGCTACATCTTTGTTATCTGATATTAAGATTACGAAATCTCAACCTTGTCCCCCCGCCATCTTGGAAAAAGGGGTGACAACAATTTTTACGCAATATCTCAGTAACAATGCGTCTTACAAGTATGTAGCAACCGATCATTTCAATGGACTAAACGTTGTTTCTAGCTATTAGTATTAGCTTAAAAGCACAACATTAAAATCCCTCCACTTCAGAATTAAGTTAGCACCGTGTTATCTATGCCTTCACTTAACGTACCGAGTGCTAAGCATTACCTACGCATTTTTGCACGTCAATTAACTTATTACGCCCGTTGGGCTCGCTAATAGTTTACGCACACGCTGCGCCCACGCAGTGTACCTGAGAAAATCTCGTGTAGCCTTCAATAGTCATTTGACGTTTTCTAACACAATTACAATATCTGCTTGTTAGATTTATTGATGATACATTCATATAATCCATAATATAAACATTTGTATAGAAACTCTCACGCTGTTCAGGATATACAGTGTAAAGTATATATGAATGGGGGGACTGTGCATTTTATGGCGGTAAAGAGACTGGTCGTTAAATGGAGAGAGAGAAATCATTGTATGAAACACAAGCTGAACCAAGCAAAGCCAATTGATTTCGACGCTTTAAAGCGTTTGTCGTTAAATGGAGTTTACACTGTATATGAAATAACGACACAATAAATGTCAAATGGGAAAATAGCGGACGAATATATCATATTACGTGCACGTAAAACGATTCAAATATCAAACGTCAAATCAGCGCGGGATGCGGTGACGTCACGCGGGGTGGCGCCGCGCTGCATCCACTCACATCTGCCAATATTTACACAACGCCCCTCCCAGTACGCACCCGTTCATATTTCAAATGCCCCGTGTAGGGAGAACTACAAAACACGGGTGGCTGACTATCACACCGACGCGCTTTTATAGCCAAAACGTACTCATACACATTAAAGCAGTAAAGCATGCCCAAATGTCTTATATCAAATGTTACATCTTACAATTGTGGAATTATCTTTGAATTTGTCCAAATAATATGGCCAGTATTTCCAATTACAATTTGACACATAAAATATGAATTTGTATCCAGAGTGATAAATTTCTTAAAATGTTTGAAAACCGTGGAAAAACAATTAATTATAGACAATACAAACGTATTTAATGTTTCTCCTGCCGGTTGTGTTATTACGCTACGGTGTAATAGAAGGCCAAAGGCATCCCGAACGTACGAATACCCTCGCTTTTAGGTGAATCGATGCGTTCCGCTCTTTAGCGAGTCTACGCTGATTTTATAATCCCTAGTTCGCGAACTGGTACCCAACCCCCGACTGTTTATTTACTAATGCTGCAATACCTACGGGGCTCGCATTGTTGAGAAATTTATCTACGCATTGTAATGTTTAATCTGTATGAATTGTATGGAATATTAAGTTATTTATTAATGTGACATTTTCGCAAGCGTTGGAATAATGTTTTTTTTTTAATTCGTGAGTTTATTAGAAAGCGCTTTTTCTAATAAACATTTAATAAAAAAGATTCGTCAAGGTTCGGGACAGACCCATTGCATCTACTTCATTATTTTCGATCTATATATAGCCTTTATGTTTTATATATTGTTATTTTGTATTAATACATAGCTGGTACGATGTACATAAGAGATACAGGACGATTTATGAAGTCGGCAAGTGTTTAAAACTTAATCGTTAACAATAGCAAAGTGACTTGATTGCTAAAGTTTTCTAATAAAGTTGTCGTATTTGAAGCTACCGAAATAATTACTTAATTAAAATCGGGCTTTTCGAACAGTTTAAGTTTGAATAAAGTTAAAACATATCAGTTTAGGTCTTTTTCAAGGTCTTTTTTAGTCTTAAAGTTGGAGTTTAGCAATACAGCGCCTATATACAGGGTTCTCTATATTAAAATTACTACACATAGTGATACTATCATAGCAATTATGTGTGTAACGTGTCAATATGTAACTAGTATTTTTAGTTTGTCAACAAATGTCGATTTGTTACATTACAATTAAACGTTACGAATGGCTGGTTATAACATGATTATACATTAACTACGATCTATCTAGATATTATTGTAATATTTTTTTTAAGTAACGCCTAAAGTGTGATTTTATTCGTATAAAACAAAATATAAGATTTTCGTGATTTGAGTCAAGATCCTAGTGTTAATGCTTGATTGCAAAGTGAACATATCTTTATTCATTTAGGTACATAGGACCATTTTGATTTAAATCTAAATGATTCTACGCTTGTTCGTAAGCGGCCAAGCTGACAAGAATCAGTCAAGAAACTTGGCTTGTTTGATTTTAGGTAATCCCAGTACACTTTTTGAAGCAAGGTTAAGCTGGAGCTAATGCATTCCCAAACTCTTTCATTATCAAAATAACCAGATAATTAATTTATTAAAACGCTCATTCTAAAAGCTTCTCTTTAAATACTTTTTTAATTAATTTTTTTTGAAAGGCAGCAGGCAAGAAACTTAGTTGATTTACTTTTTTATAATTATCAATAAACCAGTACACTTTATTTTAATATGGAGCTTAATACTTAAAGAATGAACTACAATGTTATACTAAGCATTTATTACATGATTTTACTCATATTCTTTTTTTACATATATGTTACTTATTACCTTTACCAGTGAAATTATGGTTATATATTTATTTACATCGTAATATTTCAATCGACATGAATATATCCAGAACGCGGTATTTTGCTTGGCGTGATTTTTTTTTTAAATACAATTTAGCGAAGTCACGGGATGTGGGTGTTTCGCGAACAAACAAATAAAGGTGTATGACGTGAAGACGAGTGGAGAGCCCTTAGCGGACCACCCAACGCTATGCAAATACAGTAATAAATATAAGAAAAGTCGGAACATCGCATTTTTTGTAAAATAAAAATCGGTCAGTTAAGGCTTCACTTGTAATGCTTACGTAAGAAAAATAACGCTCTATTCAAGTTATGTTTGATGAACATGGTAATTGCCAACATTTAAGTGAGGTAAACAAATGTGATACAGAATAAAACAAAGTGTTAATTAAAAATGTTTGTTTCATTGAACTTATAAAAACTGTTTATCGCGTACACATTACATATGTACACACGAAATGAAACCCAGAAACGTTAAAGAGTAAAGCACGAGGCATTATTTTTCAAAACGTTAAAAAATTAATTTGTATTCACAAAAGGTTGGTGAAAAAAAGCGTGGTCAATTGTCGGAAGTAGCAAAATGTGGACAAGCGCCATCTTGTGGATGTTTAGTAAGTCGGGAATTGCTTGACAACGCATCAGAGCCGTTACACGAAACCCAGCTAGTTCATCGTAGTTCGATATACTCACCAGAGATGGCGCTTTTATCATTAATATAATATTTTACTAAAATTTTGACTGCACATTAAAAATAGTGTATTTATTAAATTAAATTAGACGTTAAGTTACTAACTACTACTAATATATGTTTGTTGTCTGAATGAGAATTATTACTGTTAAGCATACCTTGATCTCTTCCAAATTTCTTTCAGCAACTTTGTATTCTGATGTAGCTGACGCGGAACCACTCTGTGAGAAAAGTTTTATTTAATTTTTTTCATTTAATAGGGAGTTAAACGATTCATTGTTTCAGAATGAAAATATATTAAAATGCGTTGCTCGGTCGATATATATATATAAAAATAAAAATGATATTATTTAGTATTATAACAAAAGTAAATAGTGTTAATGAAACTTTCCTATGCCGGAATTTTAAATTTAAAACAAATTTTCATTACGCTTAAATGTTAGATTGTTTTAACTTTCACAGATAACAGGCATGTCATTTTAATAAAATAATGTGAAAAATCGTTAAATTGAATTATCTACTTAGGCGATAACTTGATAACCAAATTAAAATTTAATCTTTCATCGATATCCCGTTTGGGAGAGAAAAGTGAAACCAAAAATCCCCGGAAATTAAACTCGGGGTCTCTCAGTTAACTTGTCACAAATACCCACAAACTCAAACTCAAAATACCTTTATTCAAGAGGTCCTTATAAAGACACTTTTGAATCGTCAATTTTTACACTACCACCGGTTCGGAAGACAGTCATCTACCAAGAAGAACCGGCAAGAAACTCGATAGCTGCTCTTTTAAAACAAACAATTAATACAAAATTGTTTTACTGACAAATAAAATAACAAAGCATTGTAAGGCTACTCAAAAATTAAACTGTCCCGATGCTGAGCCAATTGCCGACACATTAAAGGGATCTTTGTCCTCTAAATATTCGTTTACGGTATAGTATGCCCACAACCCACTATTAATTAAAGTTCGCATTGATATGCGATTGACGTTAAATTTTATAATTAATTTTTATTGTATTTGTATTATTGTACTGAAATAATTTTTATTATGTTTCTTGTACGTTATCTGAGAAAGCGATAACATTGCATCGATCCTGAATCTCCTAAATCTCTAGACGGTAAAAATCTTGAAGTTTCTAGGAGTGGGTTTTTTTAAATCAAAAAGTGATCAAACTAGACATCAGTTAATGACGCGTAGTAAGCAGAGTACCAACAAGTAGTTGTTAACCGACTTCAAAAATAAAATTTTAATCTACCCGAAAATATCGTTACGCCCATATCTTATCTCAATCCGATATGCCTTGCCGATAATTTTTTTTTCAATGTTACACACAATTTCTCACTCTTAAGATTTATATTCTAACATAGTATTATGTTATTTATTATTCTAACCCTGCTTCCCAAAAACACGATACGATAATAATTTTTAGCACATTTATTTTGGTTTATAATCTGTAGCTATCAGTTGTTGGCACCCAAATTATTGGTAACCATTAAATATCGGATGAGAAAGCTGCATATTTACAACACTTAAGCATCAAATTTAGTGGGAACTCCAATCAAATTGCACGTAATCTATTACACAGATATTTTGTTTGTTTTATTTTTGTAGAGTTTTCGTTATTTTTTGGACCCTTTAATGTGTCGGCAATTGGCTCAGCATCGCGACAGTTCAATTCTTGAGTAGCCTTACAATGCTTTGTTGTTTTAATTGTCAGTAGCACAATTTTGTATTAATTGTTTATTTTAAAAGAGCAGCTATCGAGTTTCTTGCCGGTTCTTCTCGGTAGATGACTGCCTTCCGAACCGGTGGTAGTGTAAAAATTGACGATTCAAAAGTGTCTTTATAAAGACCTAGTTCAATAAAGATATTTTGAGTTTGAGTTTGTTTTATATATGATTGTTTAGTTGTTTTTCTAAATTTATGCACATACATGTCTTGTATGTTTTTTTTTGTAATTTTATTCGGGTTGTGTTTGTATGTGTGTTGGTGTGCCTTATTACATAAATAAATATTTGAATATCACACAATTTCATACAAAACGAATCAATTCGTAATAATTTTAATTGCATCGCGGAAGCAATTCGGAGCGTCTCCAATCATCGTTCACTTTTTGTTTGTCGTGACCCACTGTATTAGTGAAAGCAAGTAAAATACGATCTAATTTTTAAACCAACTTCATATTGCACTATCGATTCAATTTAACATCTATTGGACATTCGTGAAAAATATTCGAAAAATCAATAATAATGAGAAAAGCTTTTATTTATAACACGATTTCAAGTTCAAAGTGATAAATCCGCTCGCGTGTGTGTCGTGGGTGCGGCTTGGAACAATCGTAACATTAAATATATGAAAGCTATTGACGTATAAGTGACTGTCCTATCTGGGAATAGTATGGGAAGGGAAGGATTGAAAGGGAAGTGAGGGAATGGAAGAAAAAAATGCTTGACTACGATTTATTGCCGGTTCTTCTTGGTAGATAACTGCCTTACGAACCGGTGGTAGTGTAAAAATGGACGATTCAAAAGTGTCTTTATAAAGACCTACTTGAATAAAGATATTTTGAATGACACAACTGGATCAAAAATCGAATTTTTTTATATCTTTATCATTTAAACTTATGCTCTTAATACGTATGTGATAGAATATTATTATAAAAGACAAGAAGATTTTACATAAATAATGTGCGAACGACTGTTGTTGGAAACATTCTCAGAGAAACAAGGCTACCGTGATTGATTATACTGTCGGAAGTAATCTTACAAAGTAGCCTTTTTGCTCGTAGATCATAATTTATAAATTTTATCCATAAACACATACGCGTTTTTTTAAGATGTTAACACAAAGTTCAGTCGATATTTACGTTTGAAATAAATTTGACTTTGGGTATTGGGCAATGATCCAAGTCTGGCATAAAGTGTCATGTATTGAAATAGGAAATGAAAATTTGAATTATCTAAAAAAAAGGTTAATTTTTTATAAATCAGTTACATACGTCAGTCCTGTCGAGCACCAAACTGCGCAGACGCGAGTACATGGCCTCTTCCCTAATGCGTGTGGCATCTCTTATTTCCCGGACCAACTCTGTCAGGTATCCCGGAGAATATTGCCCACCTGAAATGATTAAAGTCAATTATAGTAGTTTGAAATAATTAACCCACATCAATGTTAAATTAAGTTTTATTGATTTAATCACTATACATTTTTAACATTGTTTTATTTTTAGTTTTATTAGTTATTTTAACTATAATAAAACTTAAAATAAAACAAAACACAAAATTAAAACAAATTTAAACAGTTTGTTCCCTGTGGCAGAGTACCCACAATGCTGGCGACATTTCCTCGCTGTATCGCGATGCTTATACGCGGAGCGAGGAAAGCACCAGCTCTTGGATCACCGGTACTGACTACCAGGCGCCTACTTAATTCTTTAATAAGCGTCTGTGTACTTGTACCCGAACGTCCAAAAGTCTTTACTCAAAAAGAAGAAAAAAAACAAAGTTGGAGGAAAGACCTTTGTATTAAATTAATCTTGCGAAAAAGCGAAAAACACGCGTACTGCATCTTTGGCCAGTTGGCGAAAGAAGTTGTAATCCGAAATGTTTGTTTGCGTCAGTAGTAGGTATATATAACAGGAAAAATATCCTTATAATTAAATACGATCCCCAAATTAAAAATGAGTACACCAGTCATTTTATAGCTGAGCCCGACAAATGTCGTTTTACCAAAAAAAAAATTATATTTAAAATAAACGTTGGCCGATTCTCAGACCTACTCAATATGCTCAGAAAATTTCAGGAGAATCGGTGAACCCATTTCGGAGGAGTAAGCGAACGAAAAATGTGACACGAGAATGTTATATATTAGATAAGTTGCGAATAAGACGTTGTATAAAATGCGTATGTCCACATCCGTTGTCGGAATTTCACATAAATATTTCAATACATACAGTTTTTAATATTATATTTCAATTAATAAGAATCAAATGTCACCCGTTCGGATATAAATGGCCCTTTGGCACCTTAAACTTAAAAAAAAAAATATAATGAATTTTTAGCGCATTTCAATTCAAAATTCACTCGACTCAGTAATACGAAATTTAATTAAAAAATAAAAACGTGGGAAAGTAACCAGATCGGGTGTAGCTTTGGCAAGTGAGATTATAGCGTTCGCACGCACAAATGAGATTGTCTAATTACGCGATTAATTACACGACGGTGTAATAAGACGTATTTGCGTATTAACGGTCGCACCGGTTTAATGCAGGATGCGTTCAAAATAAATAATGCTTGTCTCGCGTGTCGCTTGTTAAGTCGATATATCGACTTATCTCTAGATTGTTGCACGTTTTTCGTATGGTTAATATATTATGTGAAAATCGACTTATTCTTGACAACATAAACGATATGACGATGCCTAGATAAATATGCCGCATGTTTGTTTGTATTATTATATATAATTATGTTTTATCTCTTAAATGTTTGAAGCTCCCATACAATTGTTTTGTGTTACATGTTGGTATACCTTGTTTTATTATCTTATAAGTTTATTGTTTTTTTTAAATATATTTAGCACACAAGATGTTTGGGGACAGATGTTACAACATACAAATATATTATGGGGTGGATGGAATCCACCTTCCAAATGAATGTGATCGTGTCAAAGTTAATATATTTTCTACAAACAAATCGATAAAATCGACAGATAATTGAACTATAGGTTATCTGAATAGGTCGAACACAACACGCAATTTTAGTACTTAGATTTGCCTGGCACGATCATGTTCACTATTGATTATGAAAGAACGTTAGTGAATGTCACGTAAAACTTACAAGAAAAACGTCTCAAGGCATAATGCCTTTATTCAATACGCGTCTTGCCACGATATCAGAATATTAATACATTCAATTAACCATTTTAAACTTCAAGATAATGAGACTCCTTTCCTGTGGTTTCACCAGTGTTAATAAACTCAATGTAATAAAAATGAATGCTTTGTTTGTTTTAGTAGATTTGTTATAGAATAAAACCCCAAGACTGTTATACAAAATTTTTAAACCATAGTTCCTTAGGTATTTAAAACTCATATTTCCTTATGATTGCCTGAAAGAGATCACTGAGGACGCTACCAATTTAAATGTGTATGTTATGTTTATATGTATATAATAACAAAGTGTAAACAGAAAAATAAATTTTAATAAAACAAACATTACCTCCAGCACCCATATTTGTCGCACCTTTTGCATAAAAACTTTGCGGCTGATATGTATCCAATTCGGCTGGAAACGTCAAAAAGTTCATTTACAAGATTGAACTATAAAATACTTGTAATTCAAAACACCAGATGTTTTTAGTGTAACTTGTGCCAATTTAACTAGACAGGTGGGAAACATGATCTAGCGAGCAGGTGATTTTATAAATAAGTTTCTACACTATAATACATAGTATTGTAGATATTTCAAGGATAAGTAACATGAACTTGGTCTAATAAAAGTAATATGATTCAATAAAGCACTGTGTGGGATTTAGTTATATAAAATGACCTCATGTTGTAGGCGCCAAGGTGACAACAAATGAAATAATACATTTTAGTTAAATATCAAGTTTCATCTAAATAATGTAATCTTATAACACAAGAATATCAAGAACTATTTAAAGTCGTAGAATTATCAAGCCGTTAGTGTGTCAATTCGGTGCACTTATAAAAATTGTAAATCTAATTACAAACAGTGTGAATCTAGGTTAAGTAACAATAAGCCAATTACCAAGTTGTTTATTGTTAAAATGTAAAATCCTTTAAGGTATTTTACTTTAAGTTTCACTCTGAAGACAGTTAATGATTAATTTATTTTGTGGTGTAGTATATGAGATTGGGGATGTGTGCCATTTAGCAATTTGATAGGAATAGTTTTTGATATACTGACCTCTAGTTTCTTGCAATTCCTTATTCAGTCTTTCATTAACCAGTTTCAATGAAGTAATTTGATCAAGCAAGTATGACAATAGTCTGCTTCCAACCTGACTACCAGAAGTACCAGAGCTAGATTCAGAGCCCGACTCCCCATTGGCCTGTTCATCACCATCTGGAATACCTTGCATACAGGGGTCACTGTACCGTCGATTATTACTACTATCCTTATCATTTAGCAAATCACTATTTGAATTTGTATCACCAGTAGATGTAACAATAGGAGGCAGGCTAGCAAAGTCTTGGCTATCGGAAAAATTCTTTGGTTGCATGTAATTTTGATTAGCTATATCTGCTGGTACACTAGAAAGTTCTTCTGCTCTATTCTTACTACGTCGGCGTATTCTAGGTCGCTGCACCTGAATACTCTTGTTTTCAAAGTGCAACGGCCTGTATTCCGGATAATGGTGCATCATAGGATTGTAGTGAATGGGCATAGTTGGTAAGGACATCGGTTCATTCGATCCATACATTAAACGATGGGGATCGTAACCGGGGGCAAATGGTGATTGACACATTGACCAATTTAAATTCGTTCGTTGATTATCATATCCATCTGGAGCGGATTCCTGGACATGATCCAGCCATTTCGATAAATAGGACTTTCGATTTTTACTTCCTTTAGATTTTTTCCGCTTTCCCAAAGGACCGTTGCTCGGCGATGCATTGCCGTTCACTTGTTTAGGAGTAGAAGCCATTGAAGCGAAAAAACTGATATCACAAACGTTTTAAGCACTCGTATTTTAATAATATTTTGCTTTACTCCATTTTACGAATGTGTTTATAAATAAATACAGCTGAACTTAATTTGAATTAATTAGAACTCGTTTTTTTCAACAGCAGTCGCGGCAGCTCGTTCGCACTTCGCGTTATTTTGCTAATAATAGGATGACAATTGACAGTTGAAGGCTACCTGTTGGAATTGCCATTGTCAGGTAACGTCAGAGGCGATAATCGTCATGGCTCAAGATAAGAGGCAAATATCCATGATAAGGTAGCATAACTGTACATTATAAAATATAAGCCTGATATAAATACATATCTAATACATTTATTGTGAATGAAATAATAACTTCCATATATTTTTCTAAATGGCAACTTGAGTTTTATCTACGAAGTTTCACTAGTCAAACAGAGATGGCGCTCCAATAAATAGCTTGAGCCATCATATTTTTGATATAATGTTATTTACATGCTAGGAACCTAGCCATGATCTAGAAACATGTTAGAAACAACGGTTTCGTCGTGAGACTTGCGGTTGCATTAATTACAGAATTAATTATTCTAATGTTGGCAAAAACTAAGAAAGAATATATATTTTATTTATATATAAATTAAGTAAAATATGAAAGAAGTTGAATAGTAATAGAAGAGGGTCGATAATAAAAAATAATAATTATACGCCAGAAATTTAATCTCAAAATATATAAAATAATAATTTTATGCACACAATATAACAATTAATTTATTTTATAAATTTAATTACACAAAACAGTGGATATCACCATAATACTTATGGCACAGTTATGCGATAGAAAATAAAAATTATTCTGATTATATTGCAAATAGAAAACAAATTAAGGAAGAATATTAAACACATATCTTTGCTTAAATCTACTTAGATAAAAACTCAAGATTTAAACTCATTTTTATTGTACTTATGGATGTGATCCTTATGAATTTTGATTGAATTGTTTATTATATAAAAACTCCTTAAGCGAAATTCATATAATGATAAACATAATATTCGAGAGAAGTTATTGATACTTCTGTACGCAAAACCAACGTTATTGTAAAATTTGGTTATTTTTCAATATTATATCGTTGAGGTAAAAACGGCTCGGAAAATTGTTTTACGAAAATGTAAAACTGTGCACGACACTTGTGATGAGAAAACATATCTCATCGACTGAACGATCGTTAACGTTTTTAACGATATATATTTGGCAAGTATGAAATACGAGTTTCTTTCCCAAATTGTCGTTTGATGGTTTAAGCGATAAATGGAACAGGTACCAGTATAGCCAGAAATCAAGTCACCAAGACAGAAGACAACCCACAGTACGAACGAAATTGCAGTCACTGCGGATTTATCCCATTTGGTTGAAAAGGATTACGATATTATTATCGTATTTGACAGGTATGTTTTCGTACATGTTCCATTAGTATGAATTACTTTGAGTAGTTAGTCGAAATAAATTGTATTTACTTATTGTTAAGCCTTATAAACTGAATATATTACCAATCGTAAACATTAAATCTTACACCGTTCACCCTTAAAATGACAAACTTCACACCCAAGATCGTAAAACTACTGTGGGCCACAGTAGCATCGCATACTATTTTCATTTGATTATTTTCATTAATTAAACTAAAAAACAATTATTGATCATCCTTTTGCATGTTTCTGTAGACTCTACGATCTTGACAGCATCGCTTGTTACAAATTAAGTATACTATGTACTTATATTTTATAACCAAAAAGGTCCAGTAAGAAATGTATAAAATTACCAATATAGATGTTAGGTCCTTTTTAGTTACGGAAGAACGACAACGCCTCACTCGAGTGACTTCTATTTACCAAAAATACATTACATCGATATGTATCCTTAAAGGATACATAACAATACAATATGCTGATTGTTTAAATCTGTCATAAGCACCATATCGGAATGTCTGTGAATGTTTAAGGCATTGCACACAAAAACTCCAAATAGAAATCACTCGCAAATTAAAATCTAAACTAATTTAACTTCATCGAAGGCAGTGAGAAGATCGCTGTTATTCTGAATTAAGTCCGTGTCTTGCCAGTAGTCGTTAGGTGTCAGTGATACGTTTGTATCGAGAAGCATTTCGCTTTGCATCGGAAACACGGGGCTGACTTGCATTTTATTTGACAGATAAGGATCGTAGCCTTGTCCACCAGCCGGGGACACTAATCTACCGGGGCTGTAAGTGTAACTACTGGCAGGTGATAAGGACTGAGGCGTGGTATGGACAGTCATAGGGCTGCCAATAGGACTGCAAGGCAATGAGTATTGACCGACATTAAGACTTAACGCAGACAAAGTGCTTTGTGAACGCTCGTTCGCCTGTATTATATTTATGACGGGAATCGGGATATTTCCGTTCGCTTCTTGTGGATTTAGGACAAGATAGTCTGACTTCTGTTTCGCACGTTGCATTTCCTGAAACATAAGATCATGTATTAGTTAAATGCAATGGTTTATTCCAAATTTACGCTTAAATGGTGCACGCGGGAAGGATACGAATGAGGAAAGAGTATTAGCTTTGCGTTGATTAATCGCGTAAATATACCAGGACGTGGTCTTAAGAAATGATAATTACCGGTTAATTATGTTATTAATGTTAATTTAAATATACCTATACCTGAGACGTGATTATATTGATCTGAATATTATTGATAATAACTACATTAAAACATGTGTTAAAAAGTAAGTAAACGGTTGGTGTACATATTTGATTTGAAAATCATATGGATCTTACTAAATATTTAACATACGCACTTAAAAGCGCACAGTTAAAATATTACGTCCCCAAAGTTCAATAGAGTTCAATAGCCAAAAGCTTCAGTCTTTATTGCGGTGTACCCGCGTCCTATCAGTCCCATGCTCCGTAGACCCTCCCCCTTATAAATCAACATCCTCAAATCTAATGTTTCTTATCGCTTGATTAGTTTCTTCCGTTCTTGTATTGGAAATTGTGTATTGAACTAAAGTCTATTTTACAAAATTTGTGAACTTATCATATATTATCGTATCGAATGTTAAACTTTATAATAACGATGCGATATTAAATACAGAATAACATATGTGAGTTATTAAGTAAAAGGCAAACGAGCAGGTGGGTCTGTGACTTGATTATGACGCTTGCCCCCACTCATGGTCACGGCCTTTGAGGGAGAAGTACGCTCAATTTTTGAAGGCCCCCATGGTGCGGGAATACCACCGCTGGCAGTTGATTTTTGATGAAATTAAATGAACTATCTAATAAAGAAATAACCAGCATTGAGTGTTCAACCATAGATTCATTTTAATAATATTAAAAACATTGTTACATCGCTAACATGTATCAAATACCGAACGGTCATCGTTTGAACTATCAATTAATTCTCATTAAACTTAAAAGACACGGACGCGAACGTTCGTTCAAATAAAAAATATACCATATAAATCCTGTACAATCTGATTATTAACAAAAGGACTAATATAAAATCGACATTTGAGAACAATCGTTTGAAATAAATACATGTCAACAATAATAAGGGAATATCAATTGTTTTTAATGGATATTTTGGATGCACGAGTCTTTTTATAAAACGTATGTAACGCGTTTAAAAATGTCTTTAAGCCGTAAATCTAAGTACCGTGCATAGTTATGTATTTAAATTGAAAATTAATTAAAAACAACTGAGTTTGTTGTGCGTATCTTTTCAGACCGTATTGTTTGGAATCTTCGTATAAGAAGAAAAGTTAAGCCCGGCTGACTTTAATACTTTAAAGGCTCTTCAGGCAGCTTCTTAACATGATAGCTGATACAATTCTACGTGAAAAGGATAAGTTCTTAATGGTGGTCATAGTATGATTCTATCATTAGAGAACTCGTGCTTTCGATGGATTACTTAAATCCATACTAAATATAAACTAATATTTGAAATTAAACTTTGATTTCTGAAAATATTCGCCTTTCAAAATACAACACTTGGCAAGCCACTGTTGCCACAGCTAAAATTAGTTTATTAATAAAATAGAGTACGCATTTACGATTGTTTATTTAGATAAATGCTTTAAACTATACTAATATATATCGCTTAAAATCATTCTGTAAAATATTAACATTTATCATTAACATTTCATACCACGATAATTACGATTAGTTTAACTTTTAGCGAGATTAATGAATCAAAACGGGTATGAAGTACCCAATGTAATGGTAGGTTAGTTCTTATTCGGTATAACGCACCCAGCTCATCGTAGTTCTTGTATTATACTGTGAATGAATGTTTATTAATTCGTATGAAGAAATATCTCATCTTAATTGAATTATTCATGTAGACAATTATGTACATATTATTCACAAAGGAAAAAAATATGATATTCTATCACAACCGCGAATGTAAGTAGAAACCGGTGGCACTGAAAACCTTGGTATAACTTATTAGTCTCAAATTTCAGTAAGTGATGATCAGCTGTAAACTTATTACTAAATAAATATTGTGTTATAAGATAATACGTGCTATAAATCACTTTTAAAACTCTAAAAACTGACAGATGAAATGTGTAATATAAATTAATGAAAAAACAACTATATCAATAACATAAAATCATACAATAAAACAATCTGCACAGTGTTAACAGTTCATGAATTGTTGTAAAATATATTAATTTAGAACCACCTCTTTTATATCCAGGTGGAAATGCATTTCCGCATTCCCTGGTCCTAAAGGATAAGGGGATATGTGGAACTCATCCCACGCTGGTGTCTCTGCTTTTCAGAGACGAGGTGGACAATACCCACTAAAACCACCTCGGGTAAACCTACAAGATCGCATTGAAAGGGCCCTGGGGTCACTTTCGCACTCAACCAGGCACCCAGCGGCTGCTAATATAAGTTGTCTACATCGGAGAAAGAAGATTGGCATACCTTCTTCTACGCTCTCCATAAATTAAGAACCACCTACAATATTGTGTTAAAGTTTCAAGTTTGTGTTTACCTAATTTTATTATCTCATAAGCTTATTGCATTAAATATATTTAGCTTATAAGATGTTTGGGGACAGATATAATAAAATAAAATGATTAATTAAAATAAAAGATCTTGTAAACTATGTAACGTCATGTTTTGACCCTGTCTATTTTAAACTTAAGTTCAAAACAAAATTGATAACAACTTTATCACCATAAATATCTACAATGTAATAAATATTCTAGTTATTTAACAACAAAGCTAATACTCTTGTATGGTCGGGTTTAAACAGTATTTATACTAATCTGATAAAACAACACAAACTTGTCGATAGGTGTTGTTCGTTAAAAATATTTTGTCAAAACCCGACGGGATGGGGAGCAGGTGAAATAAAAATGTGCACCATTTCAGCTAAAATCTGTCGATTCATTTTTTCATTTATTATGTACCATTTTCGATGAGAAAAAAATAACATCTATAACTTAAGACTATAAAAGTTATTCGTAACAAAGTATTTGCACTATATTCACCAAGATTATGAGAATTGCGAGAAGTGTGCAATAAAGTCGTACAGATGGCGCTCAACGCAATATAATTGCGTCACACAATTGTACGCAAGTGGCATTGTGAGGCGCGAACCGTATTCATAAAATATATTAAATTTTCGGAGGTCCATAGATTTGTTCTAAATTGTACTTCATATCATATGGCAGTGATAACAATATACCAAATCTTGTTCAGGAACTGCCTGATAAAACTCTTAACGTCGACTAACTAGACTCGATAGACTCAATAAAAAAAACAACAACCTAAACTTACCCAACTAAAATAAATAACTATCAACGTTCAATTAAATCTACAAACTAACAATAGAAATATGTAACACAATGTATCTATGAACAGCTCAATTATCATAACCACAAAGATATGCGCGATTTAATCTTAATCAGTTATATTTACTAATCAATGGTACTATTACAAGCGAGATATTAAGTCCCATTTCATAGTCCAATTGCCTCTCATAAACCATAATATCACAAAAATGACGGCACCGGCTCAGAATTAATTCGATTTTTTTCACAAGAGGCAAAACCCTTAAACACTGGACGCACATTATCACAGTTCTTTTTATAGAGACGCGTGCATCTCATACTTTCGCCTTTTGGCGAGGCCGGCACTGAACCATACATATGTAACCAGCGTCGACGTCACACCCGCTCACCAGAAGGTTCATGAGGACACTAGATGTGTGTGTCGGCACGGGGGAGGGAGACGGACTGCGTTTCGCACGCTTCGCGCTCGGCTCCTCTTCCTGTTTGAGGACCCTCTTCACACCCGTGTCCCATGATGGTCCCTTACTTGGTATCAGACCTAAAAAGCACGTGAAATTTAAAAAAAAGAACAAGGGAAAATGGAGATATCATTGAAAGTAGTATGAACCTGAATCTGAGTAAATGTTTGTGATGAGATCTTGCGGCGGTGGGCCGGTGGGTGGACCGGCTAACAAGCGTTGTAACGCCGGCGCTGACGTCTGCGCCTCCGACGGCTGGGGCCTTGCCTGTCTGACGCTGTCCGGTAAAGCACCCCACATGACAGCCGGCTCCAGAATGGGTAAGTCATCATTGATCGGAATGAACGGAGAGTTGCCATCGTCAATGTCCGACCTGGCGCTGTCATAAGCGTCTAATGATAACTCTGTCAATAGTGACGACTGTTCGCCGGTTGATTCATTTTCCTAAAAAATCAAAAATAATTCAGTTCCATTACACTTTTGGCTGTAACATTATTATGCATTTCATTCTAGATACCTGACGTTCAGGTGATGAGAGTAAGGAATCCGCTATCAGAGAGTCCACCGGTGAGCCATTGGCCAGATCATCGCCGAGCAGACTACAATAATTGTCATTCAATATGAATTCATCGAACATATCAAAAGGACTGTTCTCCAATGGGATACAAGCGTCACCAGCCGTGGGTGCCAAATGTGTCAGATCCTCAGGCTCGTCTTTTAGCACTGAAATAAACACACACTGTTACCACATTAAAATAGACAGTGCACGTATGAATGTAGCAAAGCAAGCAATGGTACCTAAGCTGTTGCGTTTCAAGTTCCACTCACTTGTAAATCCCTCGCTCTGGGAGAATGTGAGATAGCCTTTATTCATTTCTTTCTCTCTCGGTGCGAATATGAGCTCTGTTACAGGTATCGGGCGCTCCTCCTCCGGTATTGCAGCCACAATGGCGCCGTTAGCCGGT
Organism: Leptophobia aripa; assembly: GCA_951799465.1. Classification (NCBI taxonomy): domain Eukaryota; kingdom Metazoa; phylum Arthropoda; class Insecta; order Lepidoptera; family Pieridae; genus Leptophobia; species Leptophobia aripa. The sequence continues at coordinate 8,923,329 of OX637260.1, forward strand.
TCAGGGACACAGCTCGGCGCGGTTGAAATTCTAGTTTCAATTGGTGTAACAACTGGTTTCAGATCCGCATGCTGCACTTGATGTGCAGCGAATAATTCACCTTTGCACTCGATACCGCTGAGAATAGAACATAACATATAGACGACGAAAAAACAATATAGTCTATCGTTTGGCATAGAATACAACTAGTTGACGATGATAATTGCAACGCTCATCAATAGTCCATTGTTAATTAGTTGTACGTACAAAGTGATAATAGGTAAGTGAGAATATTGTAAGTATCTATAAAACCTTCATGTCAATAGTGCACACAAGCGAGTAATCAGTAAACAGTATTCAAGGACAGTGATTAAACTAGCTGATAGTGGACGTACGTAAACGATGTAAAAACTGAAGATTAAATTGACGTATGAAACAAATTATTCCGGTTATGTTGTAACCTTCTTGGTGTCTCACAATACTTCGATTACGATCTACAAATCTATAATTGTTTATGGCACTACAATTGGAAGCGGCGGAACAACAGATAATAACAAACTAAGAAGCAGAGTTATCAGTGTTAACATTAATGTAGGATTAATTCACAAATGTCAATCGTGAGATAACCCAAGAAGCAATACAAAGGGATAAATGTAACAAATAATGTTGCTGACGTACTCAGTTCAAGTTTTCATTAACCTTACAAATGAAAATGTAAATTTCCACTTGCACAGTGCCCATTTGTTATAGAGCCCGCACAAATGTATATTACAGCGAATAATTGAATTTCCATTGCTTTTGGGTGGAATATATTTGGCCGATTCATCCTAGTTGTATAGAAACCTTAAAGGGGTGTGTTACGTCGATGCATGTACGCTTTTCGAAAGTGAATTTATTCGAGTGAGACAGAGTGATATTGCGTTATAGGTTTGAACGAGATGCAATGATCATAGTAAGTACGGCCTTGTTAACGACCTTGCCTGCTCCCCCTGCCGAACCCAAACTTCCCAAGTCTCCTTCAGGCCATTCACCAGAATGTTAGTGAAACCGAATGCGCGCGCAGAAACAACACGAGGTATCGATTGCCGGTTGGAGATTTTAGAACAAAATACGTTTTAAGTGAGCAGAAACTACAATTCACTGTAAAACATAGTTACTACAAGTATAATACATCATACGTTAAACCTTTTTCGTAAGCTTTAAAAATTTAATAATAAAAACGATGATACATTTGGAGAATTTCTTTCGTCTATGCTTGGATTATGTCATGTTTCTACAACCTTGACCATGATAGCGCCGAGCGAGTAACGAAATTCAACAATAATAATTACATCTCCACGGTCGAAGGCACCACAGCCTTGAAATCTCTGATTAAGAAAGTGAAACCACTGTATATTAAGATATTTAAATTCAATAAATATACATAACAAGCTCATTGTGCTAATTTAACTGACACTAAACATTTAGGTTGTTCTAAAATATATTTCGGAGTGACACAAGATTATCGTAACAAATATTTACCCTAAATTTCATAAGATAAGATAGAATCAAGAAACAAATCAATGCATATGAATCGGTAAGAAATTAGCTGAGATTAAACTGAAACCGTATGCATCTATTGATAAGGGTACAGTGGAAAAGTTTATCAAACTAAAACAAAGTTAAGATATATTACATTAAGCAATAAGAAAATGGCGCTGACAAATGCGCGGGAGTCAAGGCCGTGCTGGTGGCGCGCTTATATAACATCAATATGCGGCGGGGGGACGCTACAACTAATTTTAGATGATCTCACAGAACGCAACTGAAGATGCGGCCACAATTCTCGGCATTCTGACTCGATGCGATTCAAATTTATAGCCACGCATTAAAAACAACATTCTTCACAGTAAATACCTACAAACAGCTAACATGCAAATGCTCTATTGTTCTATCGATGCACCGACGAAATACGATATTATTTATGGTCGATCCACAATACAACGTATGATTAAGTAACGCTGCGAACACAACACCGTCAACACATTCCACTGTCACTGTATAACCACTTCTTACCATTTTGGTACTGAATTTCAAAGTTTATGAACAGCTGATCGAGTCTGGTAGTTCGCCGGTTAACACACGTACGCTGTGTACCAAGTCCGTGGCGCGAATGATGTGTAAGCTGCGATTGGCGACGACGGCGCACTGACGCGACCGAGGTAGCGTGATGATAAATATTCGAGGGTTACCGTTTCGTTCATTCGACAAGCACGCTTAGAGATAACAGAGTTCGCGACTTGTGGATTATATCACGGGCAGGTTGAATCGACATTCACCTATTAAGTGATTGTCATGTGGTTTACATAGGTACATACAGCTTTTAACCGGATCAATGATATGGTTGTATAGCTATAAAAATAAGCTATAATTTCAATCGGCTTACGCCATATAAAAGTGAAAAATGTGGTTAGTGGGGACGAAGCACGAGATCAACTGTTTAATACAGTGCCGTCCCCAACAGCGTAGTCATAGCAGGCAATACCCGAACCACCTGATTCATCAGGGATGACAGCTGGTGCATTTAATCGCGCCCAAAAGAATACCATATATTATTTATGTACAATAAAATACATATTTAATATACAAATTAAAATTGTTTTTTTTTTGTTAAATTTATTAAATAACTTGAGAGTTTATTGGTAAGAAGTGTCGGTGGGTATCTGAATATTAATTGTAAAGTTTGTATAGGTGGTGGGTATCGTGTTTCTTTTTGACATTCCAAATTTGCGTTACTATTAATTAACTATACCTAAGATAATGTCTAATATTATTAGTGTTCTGTATTGGTACTATATCACATGTCCTAGATATCGTAATAGTATTTAAACACGCGAGTTTGAACATAGCATTTTTGTTGCATATTTTCACAACTCTAATTGTTTTTTTTTAAATATTTAGCGCTATTCTTAAATTTCGTTTTACAGTTTGCTAATTAATTTTAAAATCAGATAAATTATTCATAAAAGAAACAAGGGTAATAATTTAATTTCTGTAACAAACAAATTAAAGCAAAAATTTAATAACGCTCAGTTAATTCATAGAATCAAAGAATTAATATGAATAAATTATGTAATTTATTGTAAAATATACCTATTTTAAAATACATTGGCAAATAAATGGTCGATGTTAAGTAATAAAATCTCATAGCAACAAATATTTAAATACAAAAAAATACAAACGTTATATTTACGTCATAGTTAATTTAATATGCATATAAAGAGGTCGTACTACGAAAACTCAATAATTCAGTATATTAAGTTAAAACTTTATTTATTTACATAATATCTCAAAACAAACTTTGCCAAGTGTTCTAATAAAGAAATGTTTGTGAAAAAGAGAGAAAAAACAAAACCAAAACGAATCGATTTTGATGAAATGTGAAAAACTTTAAAAAAAAATACATTTAAAAAAAAACTCCTATATATATACGCGGATCTATATAACTCGAAGTCTTTATAGCAGTCTTTCTCTGACCCGTTGATTCGGTTTGTTAACGTTAACGGTTGATTAATTTATATCATCATTTATTCGATGAGACAGCGTCACTAGCACTCCAGATGAATTCATCCGATCATATCACACAAATACATATAGATTACAATTGATGATATCATATCTTCAATCAAATAATAATTGCTTCCTTCTATCTGTATAATATTATTATTATATATCTTCTTCATTTGTTACAATAGAGCAACAATACATGATCGGTAAGACTAGAAGCTTCGAAGCTTTGAATGGCGAATGGCGCGACCAAATCTGGTAAACATAGAATCTGTGCAATCAATCAGACATGTGATATTGGAGGCGTAACGCGCCGCTTTATAATATGGTGTAACCCAATACTGTTCCTTGACGGACTTACATAAGAACAATAGTGTACTGAAATAAGAGTAATGATTCTTTATACGTATTAGTGCAAAAATTTTCAATTTTTTCCGATTTATAGTCATCTCTGTGTTGATTCGTCAATGCTATAATCTACTTCGAAGAACAGCGGGTTAACAATACAAAACGATAAACGAAGACTACTGTATCCTTATCGTTTGAACAATTACTATGTAACGCAAAATGTCAAGCAGGTTTTTGACACAACGTGGTTTGCCGCGCTCACAAACCCGCACAGACATCACGTTTCTCCAAAGTATAATGACGTTATCGTCTGTCGTTTTACATACTAACCCGTATTACGTAAGTTGCGAGATACATGTTTTGACAATTCGTTATATACAACAAAAATATTTACTCACATCTTAGAGAAAATGTTAATAGGCTTGACAAAGATATATTGTTCACAACAACGGCGCTTTGAGTAACGAAATGTCTAACAGATATAGACTATGATAACACAGTGACTAATAAAGCGTTTGCTGATGAAATAAAACGTAATCCACGTATGTACCTATCCAATGCGATCATATATATTTTCATCTTACTGAAATTTTACTGTGCTACGAGTGAAATTTCATATTTACTGATATCCCCTTATTTCCGAACTATTTTTATTATATCTGTAAATTCTAACAATTATATTATATTAAATTTTGTTTAAAATAATACTTATACATATTTTAATCCTGCTATATATATGATATACATGTTCTATACGTGACAATTTTTGCATGTCTTCTGGCACACTTAGTTAAATCATCATTCATCCTAATGGACACTTGTGTTGTTGTCTTAATTGTTTAAAAATGAACATAAGGCGTCAATGTATGTTTTAACGCGGCAACAATTAAACATGGTATAAGCGTGACAACATTAAATAACCATATCGGTTATGATGAGCGTGACTATGACTGTTTCTTGATACAATACGATCAGAAAAATGGAGTGCAATTTAAACATTTATTGCATAATAACAACACCATTAAAGCATTAAGGAGAATAGTCATATTCCTCGTGCATTTCCGGTTTTCATCTCTACAAGAGTCATTGTATTCACGCTGGTATAAAAGCCGATTAATGGTTACGGAACATAGATAAATATGTGGCGAGTGTGGTGAGTCCCGCCGGAACTAAATGTACTTAGAGATATTTGAAATTTATGTAATAAAAGTTATTACATAAGACCCATACGTAATTGCAACCACTGTATAACGAACGCCGGCATTCTTGGTCCAGTCGTTGACCCGTCCCACCCCGTTTTTGATCCACCAACCGAGCCCACTACGTGACTCTTGCAACGTTTACATCAGTGCGCTTTGCGTCATCATTTTTTGCGTATTCAAATATCGTCTAAGTCACACTATAGCTTGCTCAACTCACCAATCTTTCCCCAATTGAAAAAATTGGGAAAGCACCATAGTTAAAATCTGTAGAGGTATTTTGGTGCCTGTTGGTATGTATGAATGAAAATTAAGAACATTTAACGCTCAGCGTAACAGTGGACTTATGACGATTGAAATTACTCAAGCTTAAAAATGACGTGAATCGAACCACTTTAAAATGACTATTGTCAAGGTTAACCTTTACACTACGTACTATTTAGCATCAATAGAATTGGGTCCTAAACGTGTTTACGTGACTGTCGTCACGAGCCGAGAAATGTGCGTCTGAACGCAACGATAAGGAAAAGCTAATACTGAAACAGGAATAGTTCAGACAGAACTTGAATGACAAGTGGGCGTATAACGAGAAATACAAGTTGCAGGCATATTTGGTAACTTTATTATACTGTTTTTAATGGAATGAAAATTCAACTCGCTAAGGCCAGAGTTCAGAATTTGGTAAGCATTGTAAATATAGAATAAAGATTTAATAAATATCCATCAATGTTAGAGAATACTTCATTCAAACACTGAAGAAGTCTAGTTTACACTTAGCGACTATAAATCATTTTTTTATAATAAACAAGAATCATTCAAATTGTTTAAAATAATTATATGCCTATTTTATTTTTCATTAATGAATCATTCAAAAGGCCACAAAATAACATATATCTACCGGTTGCCAGAGTGTCAAAAACTCTCATTGTGTATAAAGGGTTGTTTATGGTTTTTTTATGTGTCTTTGGTAATGTTTCTGGTACACTATGATCTGTTATGCAGCAGTACTTGGACTATAAGACTTATAAGATTTATAAATAAATAAATAGTCACAATTATAACATAATAGTGATTATAATTTAAAATCCTATACAACCTTAACAATATTTTAATACTTATATGCGATTATATGTTTATGTTGTTGTATGTCTACCTAAATGGTACAGTTTCGCTTTATGTAATGGCAGCGTGGCATCTTTTGAATACAAAATACGGAGAACTTTTCTAGGTCAAATGAAAGATAAGCTTTAAAACAAATACATTTTTACAATATAAAAATATGTGTTAGTCTGAAATATACAATTGCCTTTTCACGCTCAACCAACGCGACATAGTTCTATTTACAGCTTCTATATATAGGAATATTTATCTATAGCAAAAAAGTCAAAAAGACATATATAACCAAATTATATATATAAAAAATGTGTCCTTGTATGTATAACTTCTAGTATTCTCTACATTAAACGCTGGGATATTATCATAGTTTGTGAATAGTATTCAATTTAGCGTACCCGCCACCGGGCCAATAACCGGAATCCACCCACTCCTCGTTCAACATGAAAACTGCACTGTTCTAATACCTACTAGAGTGAACGACCTGGGGGGTGGGGGGAGGGAGTTTGCACCCGTTGGTAAAAGCAACGACCGCTTAGCTGCACTACGTTGGTACAAAATTAAAACAAAAGTAAAGCTCTGTACGTGCCACACATCTAACAACAAATAATCAGTTTCGGTTTTGAAATAATATCTATGAACAATTTCGTGCCTAGGCAAACTAAGATTTTCGAACACAACACGACCTTACATGGGAAGTAAACTTAAAAAAAGAACTTAGGAAAGCTTTATGGCCTTACAATTTCCAGTTTTAAAATAAGGCTGAATATCACTGACTGCTAACTAGCAATACCGATAATCAACACAGGTTTCAACCATCCGAACAATCAATTAAATTTCACTATCAATGATTAATTATTTCCGAGACAAATTGTTTTATGCAATCCCCATAAAGATTTTTTTAAAGGAGAACTTCCGATTCATGGTATTTATAGCGTGATTTATTTATAGAAAAGGTACCAAAATCCTAACCTATTTGTCGACTCAGTTACGATGCCGGACTGGCGAACAGCGTGCCCTTGGATTCAACTCCCTACGAATGTTTTTTATAAATATTATATGTAGTTGTAGTTGTAGTTATATCAGCACTCCATGACACAAGGTATCATCGTGCGTGTCCCGTATTAACTTCCTGGATTCCAGTTTTTATTTTTTTGGTAAGTTTTTTACTTTAGAGGTTTATTTATGTCCAAACAATACTGTTCATAAAAGGATTTATTCCGAAAACATTTCACAGATGTCCCCAGGCGCTATTTTTAATTCTATTTCGCTAGCATACCGTTGTAATAATTAATAATATTATATACGAAAGGTAGCAACTAAAATACGTAAAACCTTCACAGACGCGACTCGCAATGCAAATCTATTCGAAACTAAAAATAGTTAATATATTTTAACAGTGTCCATTTATGTAGTAAAATTTGAGAACTACCCTTGTTTGCAAAAAAAGTCTAAGCATATTATATTCATTTAACCAAATGTTTTCAATTTGACTGAGTAACAAGTTCTATTCAGATTGGCTCATAAAATCGGTCACGACCAAAAACAATAATATTGTTATTCGAAACTCAGATTGTCCTAAATAAATAGGGATTCGTATCAATTAATTGAATATGAAAACTGGCGACAAATAATGATTAACCATTAGAAATAATGATTTATATTATGGTATAAAGTGTACAGCTGAAATGTAACAATTTTAGCACCGAATTAAATATTTATTAGATCACCTAATTTTTTTTTGGAACATGCGTGAGGTGTCATTAGTAGCTTAACTTCAACTTTATGGGGTCTCCACCCTTGTCCGCTGCCGCCATTTAGGAAAAAGGAGTGAAATGATTTTTTACGCAATAGCACAGAAACCATGCGCCTTACAAAATATTTATAACGTAAATGTATAAAAAAACGTATTTAATGAAAAAAAAACCTCGTACTTTCTTGCTTATATATTTTTTTATTTAGGGCAAAAAGATAAACACATTTAAAGGCACAGCAATTTGCTTCAAATTATGGGCATTACAAATTTTTGTAAGACCTATAGTTTCTGATATATTGCGAAAAGAGTGTTTTAACCCCTTTTTCCAAGATGGCGGCCGGGAAACAAGGGTAGCGACCCGACAAACTTGAAATTAAGCTTCTACTGACCCCCCACACATGTGCCAAAAATTAAATTAATGTCGCCATAAAAGACGTGGCAACTTAAAGGACTTGGAGTATCAAGACCAGTTGTAGAATTAATACGGATTATCAGTGCTTGTATTTTATACAGTATAAAGTTAATTAAAAACCAAAAATGAATGCATGAAGTTGTTATCTAATTTTACAATTATATTGCATGATGTAACAAGGTAGTTATATTTGTTTTGAATAACACTTATTATTGCACGCCACTTAACGATTGTAAATACTACAACAATCTATTTTGAACTTAATTAATCAGTGTTATGAAACTGGCACATAATGTTTGCCTCCTAAATAACAAAATGTATGAATAACTCCTATATAAATTAACCGTTTAATGTACTACACATTTAAAATCCGCATTATATCTTGTATGTTAAATCCTAAACAATGTTTATTAGTACATAATCGATACGAGAGCGGTTTGAAATTTATTCAATTGAGCAATGAATACAGATTGTCGTTAGTATGCGGTGGCCTGTTTTCTTCAATTTACATCTAAATTGTTATAGATTATATGTATGAGATATATATATGAGATCTAGCGTGTTTTGAAGTTTTTCTATTATTTATGTTATGATTTTTTCAGAATCTTTAATTATTATGTAAATGTATGTCGCGTTAGTTACAGCGTATGTAACTCAAGAACGGATGCACTAAATGTTTGCATTGTCTCGAGTCGAATTGTCGGTAATTATAATGTTAGAATCAGTAATATTGTAACAGGCAAAAGAGTATTGCTCACATTTATCCTGACAGCGTTAACAAAACGAAACGATCAATATATATCGTATATAACCGGTGCTGGTGAGCAAGCCATCATTTATATACTTACAATGAAAATAAAATTAATTAAAATACTTTGTATTAATTTTGAGTTTCTAAAACCGCATTCATTGACCGTGGGCGGAATGAAGTCAGCTCGCAACTACATATATTACAGTATGTGTAAACGTATCTAAATTCCAAATTGTTGCATCACGAAATTTCTATAAAACAAAAACACATTCGATACGTGAATGTATGAGCTAACTAGAAACGTTTGAAAATAATCAATATACACGATATTGACAGCAACCAAGACACAAATGTCTAATAATAAAGCGATACGGCCCTTCGAATGCATTCGTCACACGACCTACATTGACCCACATACGTGAAAAAAAAAATGTATGAAACGACACACGATTTCGCTCAGGTGCAACCTATTAAAACTAATGATAATTCAATATGTAATTATCGATATATATTTCATAGTGTAGCATTCTTGTTTTTTATGTAACAGGCGGCAAACGAGCAGACTTGGAGTGAAGTGCACCTGCAACGACAGGAGGCTTACAAGTGAGTTCCCGTAGCCTTTGAGGGAGAGACCCCTCCTTTCTTGAAGGCCCCCAAGTCGGTTCGGAAAGTGTAACCATTTTTGAAGATGTAACGCTTTGCGACATACTTTAAGTTAGGGAATAATTTACAGTTAAGTTATCTGATTATGAATATATTATAACTAACAGTAGTGAAAAACCTCAAAATGTGTAGGTATACAATTTGCATAGTTACTTGTGTAACGAATTTGAAAATCGAACGCCACAATCGTGACACACTTCACATTGCGGGCGGGAGGAAAATTATTTACAGTTAATGTTTTCATATAAATCACATATACGTTTTAACTTTATTAAAATATTACTGATAATTTGTGTGATGTTTATACAGGGGTAAACATCACACTCCGGAAGGACGTACCTAGCAACACACATGGATAACCTATGGTGCATCAATGCATTCAGTTATCTAATGTCAACGTTGATAAGATAAATTTTCCGTTCAACAACTCGTTGGACAAACATCCAACTAACACGCGTACGTACCGCCAGGAATCCGCAAAATGTGGTCAATAGGCAAAACAGGAAAACCCTAACGAGGATAGTGAATTTGTTATGACGTTTTCGTAACACAAACAAACACGCGGAACCTTTGGCAGATGTACTGACAGAGCAAAGAGACGAGCCAAATATAAATGTCACAACTCAAGGCCCCACCGTTATCATCGGTCCCATACAATAAATGAAACTCGAGTAGTATATGACGTTTATTGTGTACAGTTATATAACTGAAATGAATTGAAAATTATATAAGTTTTAATGGTTTTAAAATATGGCCGTGCATATCACGATAGAAACAAATGGTGTAATAAGCAGTTAAGGTTTTAGAACGGCTGTTGATCAATATTATACACGTGTTTCTTACATATATGATTACAGTACATACACCTCTATACAACATCCTAAACAATTTGTAGTCTATGTCAGTAAGGAATTTAAAAATTCACTCAAAGAGAAGCTTTTAAATAACGCCTTCTATAAAATATCTTATTTTGATGATGAGAAAGTTAATTAGCTCCAGTTTAGCCTTGCTTCAATAGGTGTACTGGGATCATTAGCGAAAATCAACCAAGCCGAGTTTCTTGCCTGTTTCTTCTCAGCTTGGTAGCGTACGATGAGATATATAGATACACTTAGATTTAAGACGTTTCAAAATAGTCTTAAGTACCTTAGTGACTAAAGATATTTTGATTTTGATATCAAGACATAACCCGAGTTCTCAATGCTCTTGTGTTTATTATGTTTTTGGTGCGTTTGAGGGAACATAAAAGCTTGAAGACCACAATGTAATTTTATGCGTGACCTCGAGACGTGGACAGAACCCGAGGACTTAATACGGCCCATAAAACCGATACGACTCAGAAAGCACTCTCACTTTTTCTCTCTAAACATTAAACGCACACAAGAATTGAAAAAGTCAACAACGTAATATTATATTCAATTACGAAATCTGGTAACTAAAAAAGGAAAATTGGAAACAGACTAAGCACCTCTTTAACGAACATTATCGTTAATTTTTTTCTTGAAGAGGGTAGTACACCATAAAGAAGTCGCCGCCCATAGACAATCACGTGGCTGTGGATTAAGTAGTACCCAATTAAGCAGCTACCACGTATATAACAAACACAAAGTCAAATTATATTTAATCACTAAGGTACACAGAACTTTAAAAAAGCCTGTTCGTACGCGACCAAGCTCTGAAGAATCAGGCAAGAAACTACGCTTGGTTGATTTTATTTTGGAAAAAGAATTTCTCGTTTGTCACTAAATGACACCAGGGAGCAATGCAAGAACGTAACAACATCGTAAAAATAAAATGAAACGTCAACGACGCCTAAAGACGACCTAAGAATCCTGTTAGAGATCCCAAATCGGACGTCGGTTTAATCAAAAACGTGGATACACAGAAACGAGACTTAATTGACATCATTTATCACCCTGAGTAACTTAAAGATGGCGGGTGAAATTTTGGACTTATATTGGGATACATATACAATTTAAAACTGATTTGTTGAATCAGAACTTCGGAATTCCGGGACAAATCGTTACATAACTCGCCACAGGCCGCGATCAAAGGATTACGAACCCTTCCTTATCACCCAGCTTTATTTCGGGTCCAAACAGTTTGCGTTTTTACGAGGACCAACCGAGCCCTAGAGGGATATCAATTACTGACGAACAAGAGGAAATTTCCACAGATTAAACCTTCTTAGACATTTGATGCTGTATCTTTAATTTAGCCTAGCCTTAACAAGCGTACGTCAATTAAGATTTATTATTGTTCTCAATGTCACAGAAACATTTGTGTTGATTGCACGAAGCCGCTGAAACACCTATAAAACTTTACGAGGCCTCCATCTTTCCGAAGTAATATTTTACATTCCGCCGGTCGTTGATTGGCAGTTATGCAATAATCTTAATGAAAGAGTCCCCTAACAACATTACTGAAATTGAGTGATCGAGATAAGGTAAGTTCATTAGAGCATCGTTTATAGGTAACAATAAAAAGCCATTCGAACGATAGACCATATAACATTAAATAATTAAATTGAAAATCCCACTTACCTTAATAATTTACCGACGTCTTCAAATACACTAAACACTTGTACCGATAAAACGTTTTTCCTTAAAGCTAAAACCTACCTGATGACGTAATTGACGCACACAACGCTGATCGGCTTCTGTTGTTTGTCTGTAATGACGGTGGCCTGGGTTTGTACCCAGGCGTAGCCACCACATTTCGCCAGAAAACGATACTGCCCGGTCTCGCATTGCCCTTTCGAGAACACTAAAACAAACATTCAGAATTAACATAAAATCAATATTGTTAAATGATCCGTCACATTTATCACAAATTAATCAAAGAGCTTGACCTGAAAATATGAACTCCACGATATAAAAACTTTCCGTCGAAATTATCTTCCGTTGATTATTTCAAGTATAATCGATACGACGCGGCTGGATTAAAAAAAATCCAAGCTTTAAAAGGAAGATCGTTGCAACACAATCGTTCTTTAAGGGCCAAACTTGCCTGGCAAGTGTTAAATAATTTACTATCGCAGATCTAACATTGCGTGTCTGTGGCTACGCAGAAATAGTTCCAGTAAAGGCACACGAATTAAGTGAACATCGGTTTGCTTCTAATCAAGGTGCCCTTATTTCTAATGTGTCAATTAACCGACTGCTTTATTGACTACTACTTTATACACTAGACTTTGCTTCACAGAAACAATTTTCATATATTATTTAAATGTAAATTCATTCAATAGATCCATGTGCATTTTTAACATGACAAACCGGTTTGTGTAATGCGAATCGAAGCTTTTTGACAATGGACCAAGATATCTCACACCGATTAATCAACACTGATTTAAATACACACATACATATTGTCCAAGATATTCAAATTACTAAAGCAGCGACAAATTGAGTTGTGAATACAAACTTGAAACATACTTTTGAGAAAGATACCCGCACTTAAAATGACACATTAATCTAAATACCTCTTTATAATCGATAATGTAACAACAGATAAAAATATACTCGAGTGGTTCATTGAACCACCGCCGATCACTAAGCCAATGATAAAATAAATGTTATTCTTTTAAATTATTTTAAAATTACAATCAACAATATTTTAAATTCAATGTTCACATATAAAACTCGTAAACTCAATATGTTTAAGTCAGATTTATATGAAAAGTGCGAATGTGAACACATATCAAACAGAAAACAATAAAACTTATTTGGGTTAAGAGCACTTCAAATCGTTTAAGTTAATTGTTAATAAAATATCTCGGCGACTCATAATCAGACAGAGAATTTGTATTCAAATCGTAAAGGAATATCGTAATGGTATGAATCTTATAAGATCTATCTCTTTTAGCATTATTGTTTTTATAGGTCGGTGAGCAACCGTCCCCGTGGCTTGCGAAGAAAAGCGAAATCGAAATTTAACTCGATAACTCATATCTGAGCAGTCTGAGTGGTCAGCCGAGAGGCTTCTGGAGCGAATGATGTACCAACTGGTTTCTGTGTAACTGTTGACAGACGAGATTTTGTATGTAACACCTGCAACGCCAGGAGGCTTACAAGTGAGTTGCCGGCCTTTAAAGGACAGGAACGATCCTTTCTTGAAGAAGCCCCCAAGTCATACGAGTTCGGGAATACCTGCGCTGGCAGTTGTTTCCACAAAGGAGTGGTGCCCGTTGAGAAAGGGTAAACTGTATTAGTGCGCTTCGCTTGTTTCCTTAACATTTGGTAAGTTATGTATAGTTTATACGATGAGCGATAGATAGATTTACACACAAGTTAAACCGCTAACAATGCTCATATGAGACGATAGTTATAGAGATTGAGTCAACATTAATAAAGACAAATCGCGACTAAGATCATAAATTAGCACATTTATACAAATATTGAACAGACGTATCTTACCACGAATAACTTCAAGGACAACACGTCCACGAATATGATTTAATAAAATAATAAAAAATCATATGCAACTAATGCGACCTAAGGAGTTATAATTAGAGGCTTCCGAGGACTGATCGAGATAAAACTTCTGAGATATTTTAATTTAGTACAGATGGGTTAATTACGAAAAAAAAACTCAAACGAGTATTAATTCCAATTATATTTTATTATGTAATAACAGGCATATCACTTCGCCCATGGACACCTGCAACGCCGGGAGGCTTACAAGAAAGTGCCGGCATTTAAGCAAGAGGAACGCTCTTTTCTTAAGGGCCCTTAGTCAAAGCGGTTCGGGAATACCTGCGCTGGCAGTTGGTTTCTCAAAGGGGTTTACGCACGACAAAAACTGCCAGACGTCAAGGTGGTACAGATGGAATTTCGGCCTTGACGTCCGGTGATGGAATCCAGCTGCAAATATTGTATAAGTTGTTGAGAAGCAGGCTTTTATACATTTGAGTCCCATATGAAAAGAAACTTTTTATATTAACCACGAAAAATTGAATCCAAATTTAACCAGATCTTTTAAATTTAGCTAATGTTTTTACATACAAGGCAAACAAAAGTATTTGAGGCCGACCCTTTTCTATAAACCCAATCAAATGAAATTGATTCAAATCCTATTGTAACAGGCATGCGGATAATACTGCATCCGTTTTACGAGGCACGTAATCTATCCGATATTTGTTCAAATACAATTGTTAGATAGTCTTGTTTATACCTTTTTATTTTTGTGAAGAAAAACCGCGAGTCGTAACTAATGAGTTATATTCATAAAATCCATTCCTATTTCATCTTTAGAATAGAAGAAGATAAATATATATTTTAACGTGTGTTACTTAATAATATTTGAGATATTGTGTCAAGTTCCCATTTAATTGTTTTATGTGTAAACCTAGTTTTATTACATAAGATAATTGAGGACAGATATAATAAAATAAAAATTAAGCGTATCAAGTTTAATATAGATTCCCATTCGCCATGGTGCTGATAAGACCGCACTGTAAAACATGCTTGGCGATTTAAAGGATTGGCTGAGTGTTTTTTTGCCAGTTCTTCTCGTCCGCTCTACGCCCTTGTTTTGGGATCTGGCAGTTAAAGTAAATGTAGAGTCAAAAAATATAAGTTTTTTTTATGTTTTTGACGATTCAAGATATCCATGTGAATGTAGTGTTTCGATGTATCTGTAAAAATGTCGCGTCAGAAGTTTCATTCGTAAAAACAAAGGAACAATAATGAATAATAGCTGTCTTATTAAATATACATTATCCACTTATTATAATTATGCCAATAATATATAATAAAATATTATTATATTGTATTGTAATGTGGCAATCGTCTATAGACAATTAAGACATAGATATCTGTGACCACAGATCCAATACAACAATAATTCGATATTACTTTAATAGATCAAATTTACCACAGAACGTTGTCGATTAGTATTCACTTGTACCGTAAATCTTTATATCGGGTTCAACGAACCCAAGTCATATGAAATTCAGTGCATGAGACGGTTCTGATACAACTCCAATACGTTTTATACAAAAATTACATAACCGTATATTTTATTCACAAAGCGGATGGATTTTTAAACTTCCAAATATTTCCGTGTATTATTTTTACAATTAGTAGTCTGATAAAATTTCAGACATTTGAATTATGTTATTGTTTCGCCAATAGACTCCAATTTGGGAACGTTCATGTTTCGTTTTATTTCTGTGTGTAGAGTTTTTTTGTTTTATAAATGATTGTTTAGTTGTTTTTTAAAATTGTTTATTGTATACCTGTAATGCTGTGCATCCCTATAATTTATGCACATACATGCCTTGTGTGTTTTTTTTTGTAATTTGTTCGGGTTATGTTTGCATGTGTGTTGTTGGTGTGACTTATTAAATAAATAAATAAATAAACTATCGAGTTTAATCATGTATTGACGAAATGTATAGAAATCGACGATTTCCATTCACAAAAATCCAAATATAACACGGTGTTCTATGACGCAGAGTCGATATTTATTTTCAATTTTAAATATAACGTAAATAGAATTTAAATGAATATTAGCACAGCGGTTGCTCATAGCGCTATGTGCGAGATGTTAGCATTTTATACAATATTGTATTTTGTTGTAAATTACAAAAACATAGAATAAGAGAGAACGTGTTTTCCAAATACAAGCTTAAATGGTAACCACCATCCATGTATTTACTTAACGTAAAGCGTTAATTCTTTTTTTAAAGTATATACACAACCCATGAAATATGTAAACAAAGAAATACTCCAAGGTTTCATACAGCCGAAAGCTTCCCTCACCCAGACGCGGTACACACGTGACATTATATGTTTGTGCGACATGTCAAAACATACATATACAATCGCCTATCACTAATATAGATATGGAAAATTTGACCGGTTTCTTTATCTTGCATCACCGGTTCACGTGCTTAAAACGTCCTTGGTGATATGAATACCAAATTGTTATTAACTTTTAATTAAATTTAAAACATTTGTATTGTATTGTTTTAGTTTTTTAAAAAATCTAATACTTCCTACTATTCTAACACTTCTAATAAGTACAGTGTAACCAGAGACTTGCCTCACCATCAAAGAACCTGGCCTATTCGGAAAAGTGTTGAGAATAATACAATCCCAACTTCGAAAGAATACAGTCTTTTTCAGCACAATACTCGTCAACCAATGTCAGTATTGGACATGGAGAAAAGATTTTTCGTACAGTAGAATCGATGCTTTTGTTCCAAATAGCGATTCTCGAGTTTTCCGCACAAAATGTATTGTAAATATTAAGAAAACTGTAAACTACGTAAATAAACTAATATTATTATATCTGTCCCCAGACATCTTATGTGCTAAATACATTTAAAACAATAAACTTATGAAATAACACAACTAGGTTTACACATAAGACAATTAAATGGGAACTTGAGACATTATACAATAACAAAAAACAACATACATAGTAATACGAAGAAGATACGACATACATTTGAACACTACCAGGATTCAAAGGTTTTTGAAAAAACTAACTAGTTTTTTAGTACCTACGAATTTTAATAAAACAAAACACACATCTTTTTATTTGAAACCTTTTAAAAAAACCTATATAAATAATGTTGACGCAGGCCAAAATAATAATTCCGGCTGCTAAAAATAAAAAAATTATACACAGCACACGATAAACACACGCGGGCCCGGTGTGGCCATTACGAAATTTACGTAAGGCGTTCAAGTTCAAGGCGACCGCAACAATTTTTATCGTGACATTGGATTATTTTATACGAACGCAGCTGTTTAGAATGTCTGTCATTCGAGAAATCTATTCACTCGATACTATCTCAATAATATATTTCACATATTAAAAAAGAAATTTCTCTACAAATACATGTTTTTAGTACATACTTATTAAAACAGATAAATATGAGTATATATTTTGATTCCTTATTAACGTTTCATTAAACTCTTTACACCATTCTCTCTCTCTCTCTAAGTAGTATTTATCATGACCATGACAGAGAGAGACTATGTTACGAATGAGTGTCAGAATTTAGACATTAAATGCAAAATGCAAAAGGTTTAAACAATATTTAGTTTAAAATAAAACCAGCTTCATTTTTTCAAAGAATATTCTTGACCCCAAAGGCTTCTAAGCATAAATGCTCCATAGAGCCCATCACACTTCAGGCACCAAACATTTGGTTCAAAATTAATTACGTAGGTATTAATTTAATCATATCAGATACCATTTCAACCATACGTGATACTATTAAAACGATTTGATAAGATAATTAATTTCTATTGCTATATTAAAACTTCAATATAATATTTACCAAAGGATATTTTTTGTGTTCATTAATAAATTAAACATATGTATTTTAAACCCGATAATTAATGTTTTTAATTTTTTTTTTGTAATGTATGTAGTAAACCATGAATATATTTGTCTTGTGTTAATTTGACTTGTGAAAATAACCAGACGACAAGTATTCTAACACATATATCATACTGATAACGAGTTATATATATTATATATTTATAACTCATGTCAATAAGGAAATTGACTTTGTGAATTCGCATTTAAAGTAAAATTATTTAAACATAACCAAACTAACAATTTTTCATTCAATTCTACAAATATACTAGCTGATCCCGACAAACGTCGTGGTGCCAAAAAAATGTCTCTAAAAATAGATGTCGGCCTATTCTCAGTCCTACTCAATATGGCCACAAAATTTCAGGAGAATCGGTCAACCCGTTATGAAGGAGTAAGGGAACAAATATGTGACACGAATTTTATATATAAGATTATAAAATGTAACGTTTAAAGACATTTGTCATAATATACTTGAGATTATAGATACGTAAGCATAATTGCTGTCATAAAATAAAATATTTAAAAACAAAAAGCATTACTAACGACACAAAGCAACTCATTTCCCATCCATTTCCGTCAGTTTATAAATATTAAACAGACTGTTTACGTCAAGCTAAATAATTAAGTACATATCACATATAAAATATTAAAAGGTGTTTTTTCGACGTGAAGATCTTACGGATCATATTTTAAAAAAAACCATTTATAATTTTCATGTTACATGAACGTGCAAATGAAATAATCATAAAGAATAATCTTCGATTAACATTACAATCCTAATAAAAACTGGTTACAAAAATACACTACAGCATTGGCGAACATGAGAAAAAAAAAACAAATACTGATCGTACTAAGTCGTATATGAAATAGCCACAGTATAAATTTAATGACAGTGAAAATCGGCAAATTATTACTCAAACAAAGCAAGAATAGAGTGTAGGTGGCGACGTTTTTTCATATGAAAATCCCGATATTCAGACAAAAAAAAATTACATTAGGTGTAACATTTACAAGAATACGCGTGAAGAGAATCTTTAGTGTGATGTTGATTCGATAGAGGGACACTGTTCGTGCATTGACTATAGAAATCTAACTTCATTACGAACGAAATTTTTACTCTTAGATCATTTAACATCAAATTTATTTATATATAATTTCCACTTGCGTTTGTAGATATGAACGTGATACATTCAAAAATCCTTAATAGTATTGTATTGTTTAGATGAATAGCAACGAATGAAAACATATTAGTTAAACACGTCGCAAAAATTGCTAAGATTAACATGGAACGCGTAAAAAGCTAACATTATTATAATAGTAGATTTATGCTCCAAAATGGTCATTGATGATTAACTAAATAACTATGTCAATATGAAATATGACCAGCAAAAGCGCCTGAAAAAATATATTTTTAAGCTCGAGTTTGTTTACGTGTGATACATAACTTGGTAGAAACTATTTGCATGAGATAGTTACTGAAATAATTAATACCTAATAACATAATTAATTTAGGTAACGAAAACGTCACAAAAATGTTGTCCATTTTCCAAATGACGTGAGCGAACAAGGAAAACCGGCAAAAAACAATTCGACACTCCTTTGAATCGCCAAGTTTTATTTAGAATATGTACAATATTTAAAAAGTCTTAAGTGGTGACAGGTTAGTTTTCTTGAGATTCGGAATGTTCTAGAAAATGGCCGAAGCAATGGAAATCTTTGATCTCTGCCTACCCCAATGTGAAAACGTGGAGTTTATAAATAAAAAAATGACATCACTATGAAAACGTATGTAAAAACAAGCAATGATTTTACTGGGTATTTTTAATTTACCACCTATTAAAATGGTGATAAAGTTTTTTTAAGATGAACAGATTATTTCTACCTCCAGCAATAAGTTTAAATGAGTCTGAAGCTTCATAGCAACCGAGACAATATTAGGGTCAATTATGTGTAATCTACAAAAGTGTGATGAAAATCCGATTTGTTTTCTACTCGTCCCATGAAAACTAAATAATCTTTTCATACTTCAACTGTACCGATTGTGGTATATGAAAATTGATAATTTAAGTTAAAAGCTCACAACTTTCTATTCAGCCTATATATACAAGCTACGAACAAATCTCAGTCTTGTGTCGCGCAGCCAGAACTTACAATGAGTCCTATCTGTCCTTGGATATATTTGGTCTAAGGAGAATTTAAAAAAAAAACTAAGATTCAACCTCGCACACTCACTCACACAGCAACACCATTGCACACACTAATACACACACACACACAATTAAATGCTCGTTCCTCACTTGATATACTTCACTTGTTCATATGTATATATTTTTTTTTGTTCGTATTTTTCTTTTATTGTTGTTTCTGATCTTAGATTTAATTTCCGGTTCTATGTTTTAACCTTATTTTGTATTAGTTTTTAATCTATTCTTTGTTGTGTAAACTTTTTTGATATGCTGTATGGGTTTACGAAATAAAATAAAATATTAAACAATTTAATTCTGCAGCACAATAATAACCGCCCACGGTTGTCGACCGAAATAATACGTCCCCGCATTGAAACACAAATGCATTTTCAGCATTTTTACACGCTTGTAGCTTTAGCTTGTCGCAGTGTAATTAATGTTAAATACAATAAAAGAATGTTCCGATAAACAAACCTTTCAATATAATAAAACTAAAACGGTTAGGTTTTTTTTTTGTCAAATACATATGTGGATAAAAAGACGCGGTACACCAGAAAGGTGATCGACTGCCAGTCTCGTGTGTGCGTTTTAAGAATTGGTACACTCTCCTCTACGAGGCTAGCAATAGGGTCATTGCTAGCCTCGTCTTATAACTAACCGACAGTGTAAACTCCATGTAACGCGACTCGATATAAAGACAACGTCTGTAAAGCGTCGAAATCAATTGGCTTTGTGTGGTTTAGCTTGTATTCCATTCTGATTTCTTTCTCCATTTAACGATCACTCTCGATAATGTTATAAAATGCACAGTCCCTTCAGTGTTGTTATATAAAGTTTACACTGTATATAACAACAATGAGAATAGATTTAAAAATGTGCATTTTTCATTACCAGAAAAACATTGTAATTGTAAACCTGGTCTACCAAAATTTCTATTTAAAGGTTAAGCAGAAAGGATTCAGTTCAATTTTAAAGATATGATATGGGGATATTATCTTTATTAGTATGTGAAAATATGTGAATTATCTTTATTTTTACGACGGGTTTAGGGCATGTAAGGCGAAGTTATGATCGTTATAATTTTTAATAAAACGGAATGCTTATCAAATTTCTTTTACATATAAAGTTATATTATTGAGATATTAGAGAGATATAAATACAGAGTCTAAAAGCGATTTATCCGTAAAATTAATCTGTACCAAGAAAGTCTCCATTTTATTTGATCATAATTTTTATTAACGATTTGATATTTATATATCAAATCTTCGATAAGTATTTAAGTTATCTTATGTAATACTAATCGGACATAGGTAAGAAGATCTCAGTCTGTATATATCTCGTATGTATATCTATGTCGATTTGACCACGCCTAAATATAGCACACTGTTTGGTTAAATCACCACAGCTCCCTATGTGAACGTTAAAGGAGCAATGAATCCTCTAACTACAGACAGACGTCAAGTTTATTATAGGAAATAATAAGAAACATGGCCAAAGCTCAAATCAAAGCTTGTGTTTTTTCAATGTAGAACAATTAAAAAGGCCAACACGCTATGACTTTACGAGCAAATGTCATGCATCGTATCGATCATTAACAACCATTTTTGAACGTCACTAAAAACTAAGTTTATATGGGTTCACTGCGCCCAGCACAGAAGTACCAAGAAATACAGTGGGCTTAGTGATTATTGTTCTATATTACACGCGAAACATAACAGAAGCAGCGTTTGACCTACTTAATAATAATTTTGGATTTTGTTTTTCTAGTTTTTTTATGAATGACGACGCTATTTAACAGAGTCAGGCGTAATTGGCACAGAGCACTGTTTTTCTTATTAAATAATCTACGTTATTGTTAAATATGAATTGTGTTAATTCGCTTTTTCATCAGGTCATCCACTTGAACGTTTGCATGTGTAAAGTATAAGTTATAACAACTTAAAGAAACACATAAATATCAAAATAATTTACATTTAATTAATGTAAAACTCTGTTCACTAACGGGACTTAAATAAATACTTTTTAACCACCATACACGTTTTTTAACGAGTAGTTCGATTGAAATCACTAGCTATAATTCTAATCCTAATTAATAGTATCTTGATTTTAATTTAAAAGCCTTTGAACCTTACGTAATATTAACGAATAACCTCCACATTTATCGCTAAAGCAGCGTAAAAAATTGTCAATATCCCCAAGTGGCTTCACAATCACACGACACGAAGTCAGTCATATTTTTTCCCCGGACAAGGCTAATGAGGAATTCTAGTCCATGAATTTAATTCACTAATACAGTGTAAACTTTAACTCTAACTTTAAACTTTTTAAAGAAAGTAAGGTGTCGTTAAATGGAGAGAAGAAAAATCATTGCATGGAATACCAGCTAAAACAAACAAAACTAATTGATTTCGACGCTTTAGAGATATTGTCGTTAAATCGAGTGTGTTAAATCGAATCGAGTATATTAATACGTTACACTGTATATTATTCTATGACGAACGCTTAATCTCACGTGAGGTCGAGTAGGTACCTACGCCAAGTGTATAACGCGTATTTTGAGATTTGGGTAAAAATATTTACCCAAATACAATTAATTGGGCCGGGCTCCAGAAAAATATTTCAGCATTTAACGAGCAATCTGAATAAAACTCAAAAATAACGCGATGTTGTTTTTTTTTAATTTGTTGTAATTTAAAATTGTAATAATAACTCTTGAAGTAAGCAGCTACAAGGATTGAAGCACTTTATCAACGGTCCCTTCCATACACGTAAAAACAGAAAGAGACGAAAGAGTACAATAAGACTATACGTTTTCACATTTATTAAAATTATATAAATCCACCCGATATGTACAAATTATTATTGTAAAAACATAATAATCTTAACAATAGTTAATAGCAATAATAAATTGCGACCATCGTTCGAGTTTATTTCTACATTATTAAAAGCTCCGCTCCCTAACACCCTGTATATTACAGGAGTGCGTTGCCTGGCAGAGATCGCTTATAGCGATAAAGCCGCAGTTGCTCTCATATGCACATGCAAAAAAGTCCTAATAAATAAGTAGTGACCAAGATAAGAAGCCATATACATGTCAAAAATAGATTTGTGTCCTCTGAGAGGCAACAGTTGCAGATGCGGTAAAATTGTTAAAAAAAACTATTTGTGTATAACGAATAGAGAAATACATAGTAGATATATGTGTGTTAGCAACGCGTAAGAAATCAGTTTGGCAATTGTCAGAGCGTGGGACGAACTATAGAATGTAATGCGCAATGAATTTTCAATTGGCCAATTGTAGAACTGACACTGTTCAAGGATCGTATTTTAAAATGCCCATCAATATTTATATAATATTTTTTCCACATATCTAAAGTGCTTGAGGAAAAATAAATGTTATTTCACCTCGAAAAATATATTCGCAAATACGAAAAATTTATAGCCACTTAATTTGTTCATACTAATTAAATTTGAAGTGATTGTGCCAGTTTTAATGGCTATTACGTCAGAGCACTTTTATTTTCTTGTACCAAGGTTGGGAACGGGGCACAGTCAAAGTTAGGAAAATAAACTTTAATTTGTGTACACTTAATAAAAGTTTGAATACGACAAAACAGACTTGTTGTTAGCGCCATCTAGTAGTGAGTAGCGTAAACAACAGGAATCATAACTCGGCCACTTGTAAACTCAACGTAGCGTTGCGTCAACAGATGGCGCTGACTCATTAAAAAATAATTGAATTTTTTTAAAGGCTATTATATACTTACATGATTTGAATTGAGGAGCCAATGATGCACTGTCTGCGGCATGATGATAATCATAGAGGGATCTCCCGTTTAACTCGCCCGCGTTGAAGCCGAGCGTGCTCATCAATCTGGAACAATTAGTTGTGAAATTATGACGGAAATAACTTTCCGATTTAAATGAACTTAAAAAATGGGGTCTGTTATTAAATAATTTCAATTATTACATACATAATATGTTAAAAAAAACAAATAATTATGTATTATAAAAATATAAAAATCATTTGTATTAACAATAAATTTTTATATTTTTTTAAAATTTAAAAAAAACATATCTATGATATTGTTGGTAATTATTATCTTAAATATACTTGTTTAAATCGATTAAATTTAATCGACCTATATTCTATAATTTCCCATAACGAAAGGTCAAACAATGTGACCTACCATCAACTATGCCAGATTTACCGGTACTAACTTAACCTTGAATGACCTATCCTTTATAAACAAAACCACTTTCAAATTATCAACTTACAAATACGGTGAAATTCAAAATCCCCGCCATTTCCAAAAAAAAAAAAATCACACCACAAAAAACACCCGAACAACACACAACAACACATCCAAACCGGGCATCACAACACAAATCACTACACTTTCAACAGTTTCCATCAGGTTGTGGTTTTATCGCGCCCGAGCTAAACAATCATATTTAACCTACAAAATACGTTTGAAGGTGATATTTTGTTGATATTATACAACCGAGAATTATGGTACGGGACGAAGGTCGCACTGCACACTACCAGGCGTCGCCTAAATTCGGTCAGGTAATAGCGTTGACTTTTATTATTGCGCCATCTAGCGGCGACGTGGTGTACTATTGAAATGTAGCGCTGATCAAATTTAACAAGACAATACTATAAACTGTAATCTATATATATATATATACATAAAACTCTTCCGTTACTGAGTGACAGACAGGCAACGCACAGCCGAAGCTACTGGTAGTAAAAAGCTGAAATTTGGCATGTGGGTTCCTTGAGATGTGTGATGGAGCACTAAGAAAGGATTTTTAGAAATTCAACCCCTAAGGGGGCAAAAAAGTTTCTATGAAAATTTTTATTCCTTGGATTTATTTACTTGAAATTTGGAACTAACACGTACATAGGCAAATAAATAAGGTTGACATTATAATTTTTTTCAAACTACCCCCCAAGGGGGCGAAAGGGGGTAAAAACGTTACTATGAAATTTTTTATTCGTTGGGTTTATTAGTGTCATATAAGCCTCTTAGAATAACAGACACGTCGTTAGAAATATTATTTACAATCAATTGCCAATATATACGCTAAGTAAAGTGTTTTAGAATCACTCCGTTTGATAGGAATGCACTTTTCTCTGTGTATGTACTACTTATCGCAAAGTACTGACATTTAATCGTGATTTAACACGAACGTGTCGAACATACATCAAAAATATATGAGATTAAAGGATTTTAACTCAAAAATAGATATATTTGGAGATAGACAGACAGAAGATTATTTCATATAGTATGGATTAATATTAATATAATATTAAAAATGGCTTTATAGTAACATACGAATAATTCAATAAAATAAAACTACTAATATTTCTGTTTGGAGGCAAGAATGTATAAACAATTGTATAGACCTGATTGTCTCCGATGAGATTGTTCCGGGCTGGTCTAACCACACCCACCAACCTTTGGAATTTATTGAATTAAACCTTACCTAGGTTAAATAATTGTATAATATAATATTTATTGTATTTTTTTTATAGAATAAGAGCTTTCTAAAAAAAAAAAAATATTGACCTTAAATGGTGATATTTTTGTATATATCAGACCAATTGGTTAACTCAGACCGCTTGGGTATATCAGACCGGATGACAGAACCCTTGGAAGTTCTGACAGGCTTCACAAGTATATATAAAAGATAAATACCCTTCGTCTGTATAAGTGAACTTCATGTCCAGGTTGTGCTTGGTGAGAAACGTTTTGCTGTCAAGTGGTATTTCGATATTCGACGGATGGGGTATGGGGCGACCGACCGCGAGCAACGCGCCATTTTTATTCTTCACTTCCCTCTCGACGTCAGTCATGTCCGGCTGTTCTGTCAGCATGTGGCCGGTCAGGTGAATGACCTGTGGATAAATTTCAAAGATTTTTTTAATATATTATATTTTTAACAATTACACTTTCCAAGATTTCGATGTCATATCGATGTTGTTGTATACCGATGGATAAATAAATAATACTAATATAATTAACCTTTGTGAAATAATTTAACTGTCCACATTTGAGGAAACAGATATGTCAAAAAATGTCATTACATATACACTTGATGAGCCACTTACGTATCATATTTATAATTAAATTTTTATTATGTATAATAAAAATATCTTCACGGTCACCGGTCGCCGGACTATCCACTTACGGATTTGTTTCACAGTAAATTTAATACTTGGTGAACGTTTGTTGATATTTACTATATATAGCTGGACACATAATATAATATAAATCGCTCATGCTTGTGACAAATTCAATCATTTTTTTTAAACAAAATTACAGCTCACAATAATTGTTCGTTTTGTATGTATTTCTTATCAGAGATATATAGGCCAAATTAATTGACAATGACGAATGATCGAGTTTTTTTTTAATTATTTGAACTTTGAATTTAGGATTGACGAAGGCTTTTTGACGGATGGCCAAGCAAGGCTATATGTTTATATAGCCTATATGTTTTATATCTCAAGTATTGTTTTTTTTTAATGTAACAGGAGGCAAACTAGAGTAAAATGCCAACCGCCGCCCAAGGACACAGGCAAAGTCGGGTGGCTTACAAGTGACTTAAACAAGACTATGTAGACTGGATTATACGTGTTATGTAATAATTTATTGGGTAATAAATTGCCAAATTTCATCATTGAAAATCTAGACTTTTGTTTGATTTAGCAGATAAAACATTTCTTTTATACTAATGTTAAAATTACATAAACAATACTGAGAATTGTTAGAAATCGTCCTCAATTGATTGTTCAAACAGAACTTTTCAACACCTCGCGACGTCACACACTCAAAACTCGTATATTAAATAAATTGAATGCGATTTTCGCATTCTCCCGTTTTTTCTTAATTACCTACTGAATTTAAGTTTTGATTAGATAACTAACTGATCCCAACAAACGTTGTTTTGCCAAAGAAAATGTCTCTTAAAATAGATGTTGGCCGATTCTCAGTCCTACTCAATATGGCCACAAAATTTCAGGAGAATCGGTCAACCCGCTACGGAGGGGTAAGGGAACAAACATTGTGACACGAGAATTTTACATATTAGGTTACCAATATATATAAACTCTTTTAACGGATACGCGAATACTCTATGAACTAATTGGATATTCGAATTTTATACTAAAGCTATCTATGTCTTCGAAAAAGTATTAATTCAAAATATAAAACCTCGCCTCATTAACCTCAACGTTATTTTCTTTGTCTTTATTATTAAGCGTTGTGTTTTTATGTGTCCGTTGTGTGTCATTTAGTTACCTTGTAAGAAGCAGATTTCAAATGGACATTCCTCCCTTTTGCCGTAATAGTGCACTTGAGACGTAGAAGTAAATCCCGCCTTCCGGTTATGGATGCGCGCAGGGCTTCACGTATCTCATCGTGGTCACAAGGGTGGCTGAACTCGAAAACGCTTTGACCCATTATTTCCATCTGAAAAAATTACAATGGCAAACGATAAATATTACAAACGTATATTATGCTTATGTATTGGAACTTTGAATTCCAGACCAAAGCCACGACAAACATTGGCTTATTGCAATCATATTAACTAAGTTAATCATACTAACTTTGTTATTTTAATTGTCAGTAGCACAATTTTGCATTAATTGTTTATTTTAAAAGAGCAGCTATCGAGTTTCTTGCCGGTTCTTCTCGGTAGATGACTGCCTTCCGAACCGGTGGTAGTGTAAAAATTGACGATTCAAAAGTGTCTTTATAAAGACCTACTTGAATAAAGTTATTTTGAGTTTGAGTTTAAGAACCTTTACTTTCAACGTATATTTCCATCTGAAGAATTGCAATGGCAAACGATAAATATTTCAAACGTATCATATAGTATGCGTATTTTAGAAATAGGCTTTTTTTCTGAAAAGCATTTTTCATGTATTGGAACTTTGATTTCCAGACCAAAGCCACACGACAAACATTGGCTGATTGCATTGCATCATAACTAAGAACCTTTGCTCTCAACGTTTATTGGCCAAATACAAAAGAGGTTTAATGCAGATTCTTGACATCAGGGATTTTACAGATTTATCGGACACAAAGCCGGAGACTGTGTCAAACTGGTGACAGAATAGACATGTTCTATAACAGGACTGTTATAATGATGATTCAGTGAAGTATTTTGAGTAGTAAATAATGTTAGTACATATAAGAGCAACAGCCTCATTGCTAAAAAGCGATCTCATCCAGGCAACCCACAAAATAAAATAATACTTTATAATACAATTGGAGTGGTGTAAGAGATGCGAAGAATACATTCAATTAACTAAAACAGGAAAAATAAGCAAAATATAAATAATTACTAACTATATTAAACATAATAAATTAACATATAAAAATAATTGGAAACACTTAACACTGTCATGTTTATGGCTGTTACATAGTTTAAATTATTTGTATGAATAATAAATATTTGTAATACAATTTAAAGTTTATGTGTCAATGACCTTGAAATGTGCTTTTATGAATACGAATGCTTTTCGGTCCATCAGTGAGTGCTTTTAAATTGCCTGACCGTTACCTTATAAAAGTCGAGGGTTTCTTTTGAATTTAGTACTTGCAATTTATTCGCATTTAAAATCTGTGCTGTGTAACGACACAGCACAGATTTCAGCACAGATTCAGCACAGACTAACGAGTCTGAACAACCGGCTAGTGTACTCAGCTAATTAAAACTGCGTACAAATTTACGTTTTTTAAGGCCTATCAGGAAATGTATAACATATAATAAACTTCAAAATGCACTTTTGGCAAAAAAAAATAAAGAAGTTACAATTTAACACTACACTTAAAAGCAAAATAGAAAAACATCTGCTGCGTTGACAACGCGTGTGACCTAATATATCTATATAATTATTATTAATAATGTTATTATTCTATGAAGTGTAATTGCGTAATTATTTGTATTAATTTATTATGGATTTCTTGCAAACTGTCTTTCAATACAAAATTATACCAAAAAAATTATTTCCTATACTTTACTTGAAAGGATTACAGATTATAATCAGATTTAATCTGTGCTTTTGCCAACAAAACTCCGACATATTTGCACGAGAACAAGTCATAACTTACTGCCAGGCTTAAATAAAATACCTATAATCTTTCAGAATTAAAAATGTCAAAAAATGTCAAAAAAAGTAAAAATTCAGTTGTACCTGCGATACACCCAGGTGTTCCGCGATATTTTCACTGCAGTACACAATGTCGCCCTGCTGGGACAGCACAAGAACGAAGCCATCCAGGGCCTTCATGTAGGACAGTTCAGATTGCACCTCCTCCAGACCTTTGGGGCTTTGCAGGCTCGGTGCGTCGGAGTCAGCTGGTACTATAACAGGAGAAGATTTTTTTTAAAAATAGCTCATATATTCAATAATTACAGGTCGGCTGGCTCATAACACGATTAAATTATTTAATAATCAAACAACATCGATTTAAGAGAAGATATTGTGAGCCTTGAAGAGATCACTTATTAGCTATAAGGCCGCTCGTTGCAACATAGTGTGAAAAAAAGATCTTTTGGTAATTATAGGATGTTAATGTGTTTAAGTGAAAGTATTTTGATATAGATAGAGACAAACATTTCAAACACCTAAAAGTATAAAGAATTATTATTGATTTAATAATACGCGATTAATCAATTTCGCACAATTTGCAAAACTACGAACGTTTTTTTATCTTTATTAAAACTCTAGAATTTAAGAATTGACATTTGTCAATTCTATCTAAAAAGCGATTTTATATGTAACTAGGAATGATAAACGAAGCCGTTAATCCACGTTACTTGGACTTGTGAACAAGGTAAATAACATAATAAATTAGGGAATCCCAACATCCAGCTAATGAGCGGAATAAATGTATGAATATTAATACGATAATCAGAATTTTGTTGAAGTGAAAAAAGTACCGCAACTGACCTGACTGACTTGCGTTGTTCAAATTCAATTCAAATAAAATATCAATTACAAATCTAATATATAAAATTCCCGTGTCACAGTTTTCGTTCCCTTACTCCTCCGAAACGGTTTGACCGATTCTCCTGAAATTTTCTGAACATATAAAGTAGGTCTGAGATTCGGCCAACATCTATTTTTAGATACATTGTTTTAATTTTTTTTGGCAAAACGACGTTTGTCGGGATCAGCTAGTGTTATGTATATATATATAATATATATTTAAATTCATATTTTGTTGATATAACAGTGAATAACAAACCGACACTGAATTGTCACGATAAAGCGACGTTGGTTAAGAACAGATATGGGTTTACCAAAATCAAAAAGCCTTTATGATACTTGCATAACAATTTGATTCTGAATCAGTTGGACATTTTAACTTGTGGGCAAACATGCAAATATATATGGGTGTGTTAAAAATTTGAATCAAATCAAAAATATCTTTTTTCACATAGGAAACTATGGTACACTTATGAATCATCAAAAAGCAAAATATAATAAATTTGATTCTACATTTACTGCCAATACTCAAAACAAGGACGTAGAGCGGACGTGAACTGGCAAGAAACTCTCCGCCAACAAAATTTACGTATTTATTTAT
Source organism: Leptophobia aripa (assembly GCA_951799465.1). Taxonomy (NCBI): domain Eukaryota; kingdom Metazoa; phylum Arthropoda; class Insecta; order Lepidoptera; family Pieridae; genus Leptophobia; species Leptophobia aripa. Next base: position 8,954,232 of record OX637260.1, read on the forward strand.
ATTATTTTTCTTATTTAATTTATTTATAATTTTGAAGTTATCTTTAAAATATATTTTGGAAATAAATCTGCTATTTTTTCATGATAACACGGTACGATATAATAAATCAAAATGTTTCTGTATCTCTGTTTTCCCAATCTTAGGAATAAGAAGTAATTATATATGAGTTTAATAGGCATTGAAAGTTTGTAGCGAATAAATTCCTTTCCTATCTGGGCTTACCACTTGCGCCATTTTGACAAAAATGGATACACCTTTCACATTTCTTATATTATTGCGAATTGCACCAAAAAGGATGGTTTCGTTAAATGTTAAACTCCGTAAAGTATCGTTTAGCCAGGGTAACTTAAAAAAGTTAAGTTAATAAAAATTAAACATTACCGCTCATTCAAACTTTAATATCATCATAAAATGATATGACATACATAATTTATACATTCATACATAGATTCACCAGATATTTAATGATAAATTAAATTCTTGTGCCGATTAATTGATAATTCACTCTTCAATAAATAAATTCATTTTTGTCAATATCTATCATTCTGTTGCTAGCCATCTTCTGTGATTTTTTTTTTACTTACCACTTGAACAATCTTAACAAGGTTAATTAAAAATACTTGATCATATCGTTGGATTAAATATATTTAAAATATTATTTATTTCCAATAGATAATTATAAAGATTATACGTAAATATTATTACGATAGAGAGATAATAAATCCATGCAGAACGCGAACGTTTCTTTTATTTCCTTTATAGAAATTTACGTGATAACATTAAGGTTATAAATAATGGAAGTTTAGTGGGGTTTGGATTAGGACCACCACCACTCACCACGGTGACCATGATTCACTATGACGTACATAAAAACCCATGTATACAATCGGAAATAGATTGTCATTACGATATGATTATTATTCAACACGATACATACAATGACGTCTTGAAATTAAATTATATTTGAATACGATATGCCTGTCAGCGCAATCAGATATTTTTATATTATACGATTAAAGTACCTATGCATAGATAAATGTAGAACGTTAAAAACCTCCTCAACGTTAAAAATAAAGTACGTCTCTTTTCATCACAGCAACAAAAAGAAGACGACGAACACTTGAGTTACGAGTGCAATTAAACCGATTGTTTATGGTTAGGGGTGATAGGGTGTACCTTCACTTTCAGTATCATTGAAGACATAAACCTTCGCACAAATATGAAATAATACTTACACATAGACACGACATCACGCACGCGAAGGTAGGAGATGGCCAAACGCATCACAGATGCCTTGTCGAGCTGTTCCACCTCCTCCTTCTTGGCAGGCAGGGCCGCAGTCAGCTCGTTGAAGATTTCCATCTCCTTAGTGCGCCGACAACGCGCCGCCACCCGAGATTTCTCCTTCCTTTTTTCATTATTCCTGAAATAAATAAAACCTCTTTAACGCTTCGGTCAGATTCAACCTACCCTCAAAACCGCACAGCTTACGGCGATTTGGATATAATTAGGACGAAGAAAATAAACTATATAACTTCGGTCGTCAAACTTTTATTAACTTATAACGGGTTGAAGACAATACTCTGATTAAAAAAGCAATGGAACTTTAAAAGCTCTAGCTACTCTCCGGATTACGATTGTCATTCGGAAAGCCGTAGGTAATAAACCGTAAGTGACATTCAAAATTCGAAAAAAACACTGTGCGAATATGATTTTAAGATTGGCGTACCTACAGTTGAACTCAATTTATTCGATTAATCTGGATTTGAATAAAATTCTTCACTGTATCACTGTTTGTCTATATAATATTATTAGTGTTAGTCTCAGTTATTATTTCTTTGAAGTGTCAATAAAGTCGTTATTATTACCAATTTTTATTTACGGCCGAAGCCAAAAAAGCAATTTCTTTTTTATATAGAAGAGGGGGCAAACGAGCAGGAGGCCTACCATAAAGGTGAAGTCGCCGCCCATAGACACTCACGAGGCTGGGAGCTCGTGAGTGCGTTGCCGGCCCTTAAAGGAAACTTAGGAAATGGAGGGGTAGGGGAAGAGGACGGGGGAGGGGAAAGGATGGGTACCGGAAGATACTTCTTAAGCTACTTCAAACTATCTCTTATATAGTTCCACAATCACTCCTAAACCTGTCTAAAATATGTCACATTCTGGTGCAGAGTTAATTCAAATGATTAATTTGGGTGATCATGCACGGAATAAGATTTGCTGATTTTTGAAATATTATTGGGCAAAAAATACATAGATTATGGTAGTCATCGTCTATCTAACTACTCTTTACAACTGTCAAATATAAATCCAAGCTGTCACAAGCTTAAAACTTTTAAAAACATTCCGGTCATGCTGTATTGCTACAATTTAAACTAGACATCACAATATTTTCACCAATTCGATATCAGGAAATAATCATAACGTTATCGGTTATCAAACAAGGTCCAATTTAAATAACATTACGTAATTTCCATTCAAAAATTATCACATTTATTTTTGACAACACAAAATTGACAATTGACAAGATAACAAATGAGTATTGCCATAATTATTATAAACTGATTTAACAAATCGATACTTAACGCTTTAGTAGAGAGTATTATTTTCAAACCTTTGTAGATTATTTCACAGGTTATAATATGAACATTCTATAAGACTTGAAAACTTAATAATTATTGTTAACCTAATGTGTCAGTTTCGTTCACTACACCAGTCTAATTGTATTTTAAGTATTATTTTATTGTGTGGGTTGTCTGGAAGAGATCGCATTATTAGCGATGAGGCCGCCCGTTGCTCTAATATGTACTAACATTTATTAACGTCATAAAGCTTCTACTGTTCAAGTGCAATAAAGTGTAAATAAATAAATACACTGCTGCAATAATTCCAAAGGTTTAATTTGTATATAATATAAGTTAAGCAGGTGAATATTATTACAACAATATTTTAATACATAATAATCGCAAAACAGGACATTGTTATCATGTACCTTTCAGTAACAGTACACAGTGTATTTCGCTGTTCAACATCCTCCATCCCGCCCGGAACACACATTTCAAATTTCGAACACTTACCAGTTGCGGTATCTACTAGGGAAACTACTGAGACATCATATTGTACAACAAACATCTACCAAACAAAATGAAATACTGAGCGGTGAAAGAGAAACCTGATCCATCAACTTCACATTAGTAGACGATAATGCCTATCATTGGCCTAAATGGTTATTGAATTAACAAAGTGCGTCAACAAGGCTAATAACAGTTACTAGTCGGACTGTGCGTGATGCAAATCTTTGATCTAATAAAATTTTAAAAGAAGTGTGATGCCGCCTTGTTTTAACCACGAACGAGGATTTAATGATAAGCGCCATTTTTTACGCCGTTTTTCTTAAAGATTTTATCTCTGTAAGCAATCGTGGATCAAATGGAACTAAATGAAATGTGAATCTAGTAAAATTAACATTGAATAATTAATTTTGCAAATTGCAAACACCATCATTGTTAAAACTGTTAACCTATTGAATATTTCAATTTCACAATAAATGGTACTGGTACTTGTTTTGTTTATTGTATTTTTTTTTTGTATAATACATTGTTTATTTTGTTCTCTAAAAACAATCATGACTTAAATAGAGGCACTATCCTGGTATTGTCAAAACGAACTAAAAAGCAATAAATATAATTTTTATATTTCATTATCCACCTTTTTATATGCAATGTCTTCCGTTGAGTGGAATGTATAATAGTGAAAACATAATAGTAACATCGAAACTTCAATTTCCAAACACCGAAATTTGGATAACTATTTACAATAATTTACTAACGTAATTTAATTTTTACGATACATGCCTAAAATATTTAATGAAGTAACCGTCTTGCTTATCTTGCTCTATATGTATATAGACATTCGAAATCTAAGCCACCCCAGTTTAAACCTGAGTAGATGTTTCGGGAAAAAAACAATGATAGCATGCGTGAATGCGATAGACTGAGGAAAAAAAAAACATTTTAGTCATAGGCCGTAGAAGGCGCGACGTAAATACTCATTGGTGTACGACGAAAGGTTTTTAATTGGCACGAACGGCTTCTTTTTTAAATTTCAAAGAATCTCTCGCGTAACGATTATGGCTGTGACGAAAATGCAAGAAAGAAACACGTTTACACTTGACAAATACAACACAATATTGATATCAAAGCTAAAATTAGGTTCCTACAACGGATTTAGTGGGACGAGCAATTGTGTAGTCGCTTTGTGACAGTTGTTACATGCCCACATTAGATATAAGCATAATTATAATTACATATAAGTCTTTATTGTTTATTCCAAACAGACAACCCCTACCACAAATTCTATCCTTTAAATACGTTATCCTTTCCGGAGTGGAACAAACCAAATAAAGTGTTTTTGTAAAAACTCTCAAGTGTTGTCACTGCCCGTAACAAAAAATTTGTTACGGGCACTTTATTTGGTTTGTTCTTAATAGCATTTACAATGTGACATACATTGTAAATGCTATTCTGCTATATTTTGGTAGTTGGATCAGGAATGCTTGTGGAGTGGAAAGGATAACGTAATTAAAGGATAGAGTTTGTGGTAGGGGTTGTCTGTGGGGAATAAACAATAAAGACATATCTAATTATAATTATGCTTATATCTAATGTGGGCATGTAACACAGTGTTGAATAGTTTAAATTTAGTAACTGGTTCACATTATAAATATACCAAACATTAACAACTCGGGCTCGGTGCCTTTCATATAACTGTCATATCTGTGCCCACGATCCAACAAAAAGTGAAAAGACGGAGGAAATATAGAGGATGGGTTGACCGAATTAGCGATACGGCGGGGTAGAGGTGGATGTCCGCTACGCAGTAGAAACAGTTGAGGAATTTGGAGAAGGCCTTTGCCACAACAGATGAACTAAAATAGATTGTATTTAAGTTAGTGTATGTAATATTTATATATGAAAATAGCTGTTATTATTGCATTTGAACACTAGAAGCAAATGCCGTTAACAGATGTTAGTACAGATAAGAGCAACGGGCGGCCTTATCGCTAATAAGCGATCTCATCCAGACAACCCACATTATTTGTCAAGCAGATGTCAAAATAATCGACGATACGGCCCGTATGGTCATTGTACCTTCTGCTAGGGGGCTCGCAAGTGTCCTGCCGACCTTTTAGAGAGGTACATCGTTATCAGTTCACGTACACGTACAAGATGCTATTGGCTTTATCTAAGCCCGAAGATGATTGTTTCATATGATTTGATATTACAAATATCAAGAAACAGGTGGGAAAATAGTAGCAGATTAAAAATATGTTTGGTATTTTTTAATTAGAGAAATACAGAATGAAACTTCTACTAGAGGTAGCTCATTAGGATTATCATCGGTAGCTCATATACTGAACAAATTGTTCGTGATAAAAGAATCATTTTATTGTCATGTAAGCTAGAAAAATATCACTCTATCTGATATCAGACTTAACTAGGCTAACTTTTAAGAGATAAGGCTGAAATTATACTACAGATATAGTTCTTTAAAATATATGTAAATATAATATAAAAGCAGCGTACTTGCGGCCCATACACTATCCCTCAATCTATATTTATCTATTTTAAGGGGTAAAGCGAAAACATTTGGTATCACATTATGTGATATCAACTCTCACAAATCAACAATGTCCAAGGCTAATTTATACGGAATATTTTGTCATGAATACACCATTGACTCTAGACATTCTAGACATAGATTCGTTCGAAGTTAAACGATTGATGTTCAATTAATATTAATCTGTCACCAAGCTATACTCCGGTTCCTAGACGGCACAATTGAAAGACAATTAAAACTTTTACAATCGATTTGTTTGTCTTGTCTTATACAGCTTAAATGAAGTTTTCACAGTTCATGAAAGAGCTATTAAAATCTAATATACATATGTTACTAGTGTACATTAAAATTATCTTATTAAAAAACGGGGGTACCACGCGACATACACATGTAAAATATATGCAGATACAACCTACACTCATATTCATACAACTTTCTGTTCTATTAGTATATGTCACCTTAAGGTGTGTAAATTTTCGTAATGTGTAACCATGACAATAAATGCTGAGATAAGGACGTTTGTGAAAAAGCGATCAAGCTTAAAAAACCAGCCATGATAGGTAACCAGCCAACCAACTTTTATGTGGGTACCCAGTCTGAGACTCACTTTGGTCACATTAAATTAGGCTCGTCAGTCTCAAAAGTGATACGATTCCATGTGAATAACACAATATAAAATAACAATACATGTACAATACATGTACATACAATATATATATATATATATATATATATATATATGCTACGGCGCCTTCCAAAATTTAAATATTAAGTTACTATAAAAATCATTCAGTCGTATCGATTCGTATTTTTGTATTGTCTGTGGTTTTGATTATTGTTAATCGAACAAGAAGCAATGTTATTATTTTGAGCGGGTAACACCGTATGGAGTTGTCAGTTGTGGTGAGGCAGACGTGCAAGCGCAATGCATACCTGCAAACCCATAAGCTCAATCTGATAAGATCTGTGCGATTATATTTTGTTATATTGTGTGAGAAATACACTAAATAAAATTGTTATCTTAGTGACCCGTTTTGTAATTGTGTAATTTACTGCGTTTACGCGCCCACCAATGCCGGACTCTCCCGAGACGAGACTCCCGGAGACGCCTTTGCCTTACGGTTATTCCGACATATATATGTCAGTGCATCCCTCAATTAGACGTCAGGTTGATTTTTAGTTGTCAAAAATCAATCTAGCGAAGCGTCACGGTCGATGATAGTGGGGGGCAGCCATCTTGACACACAGTTGCTAGACGGCCCAGCCCGCGCATCTCACTTGTGACGAATCGCTTTGTATCCGTATTGTAGTTTGACATAGTCTTATAATTAAGTTGGTGTCGTATTGCTTAGACTGTATATTACTCAATTGACTGGGTTTTTCAATTATTCAACCCCGTGCTGATTAAACTACTGATATGCAACAAGGAGTTGTGATTTTTCTGCTTACGTCCACCCGCCTACCTACATCACACAAGATGAGTTCTAATGAAGGCCCTCCTGCCCTTTCATATATATATAGATTAATTGCAATGTCGGCGTTTTTGCGATGACGCGTAATAACTACGCAAGCCAGACAATTGATTGTGATCGTTAAAATAATCGCGTTCGCGTCTTTCAATTGAGGAACTGTTACGTAAAACGTCCGTACCTCTTACAGTTCATTCATTTGCCCTTCTCTTACATTTATAGTATATTCCAAACTTTAAAGTATCAAACATTTTCATTCTCTTAGCACGATTATCTTTATAAAATAACAAAAAAAAACAATGCAGTCATGCATCTATAAACTAATTGCAGTTAAATAATCTGTCCTTTTCCATCACAGCGTATACATATGTCAAAAAGAGACACAAGAGCCCATATAATCTTAAATGCATCATGTAACAATTGAGTTTCACTCACAATAACATTTGGCTCGAAAATAATTGTACGCAATTGATAATTTAAACTAACTGTAATTTCATAAGCGGCGAAGCCTTGTCTACACTGATTTTGATTTTCCTCAATCATTAATATTTGCGCTCGAGTCAATTATAAAGTCGTTAGATGTAAATAGGTAAATGATTATCAAGAACACCGGTTGATTGACGCCATGTATTACGCATAAGTGTACAATATTGTAATACATTCTACTAGAATCTAACCTTCGCTGATTGAATTTCGAAAGCATGCTTTTGATATAATTCCCGCCATTCGCAACGAAAGCTTAACAGGTTACTAAACCGATGTCCCTAGGTTTTTTTATAAACCATGATATGGTAATAAGGCGCTAAATACAATTAAATATTACTTACGTCCAAAAGAAAAAACTTGTCAAATATGCTACTAAATGATCTTTGGAATCGGCCAACAAACTCAATCTATCTTTATTCAAGTAGGTAAGACATTTTTGAATCGTCAATTTTAAACTACCACCGGACAGTTAACTACAAAGAAGAACCGGCAAGAAACATGATTGCTGCTCTTTCGTAATAACAAAATATTACTTACAATATTACTTTAATTATCAATATGTCAAGTTTTCGTTTTTCTTCTGAGAAAAATCTCGCTTTCACGTGTATTATGTACACGAACACTTCAGTTACGTAAACAAAAGCTTATTTATTTATGAACATATTCACTTCAAACGAATTTCGTTACAGTCCGTTATTCGTTTGCACTTGAATTGCAAGTAATATCAATTCCGGAAATTCTTATCTATTGCTGCAAATCCGTAAATATCGGAAAACCGCATGTTAATAACAGCTCCAGACGCTGCGCAATAAAACCTATCGTTGATACGAAACCACAATAAAACAGTCATTGCAATGTATAGCTGACACGATAAAGCAATTGAAAAAATCGCGAGCACAAAAATACAGAATTGACGAAAATATAGTAAAATATCTCTCTCGCTATATTAAACTTAAACCTTATACGAACGCGATAAGGTTTAATTTTGTATGTGTGGAATCGAACATGCAAAATTGTAACCATATTTGTAAAACGACAAGTATCACAATTGTGAAGTCATCGATAAACGAGATGGTTCAATAGTTCGAAACAACCATAACATCTAAACAACCAGACAACTACGTAACCACAAGTTAAGCGGGGTTATCTGACAGTTAACTAACATATAACTAATTGGTAGCTGTTTTTCAGTAAGAATTATATGTTTAAAGTGTAAAATGATATGTGTGAAATCATTTTCACATGGTCAAATCAGCTGATAGACATTTGGCAATTTTCCAAAATACAACCAGAAACATGTTAACTATTTAATGGAAATATGGAGAACACATAGTTTATATTTCGTAGAAAACACCATCTGGATAATGATTTTTAGGTTCGAGCATGCGTTGCCGGCCTTTAAGTACGCTCCTTTCCTTAATAAACACAATATAAACTCCATGTAACGTCATTCATCAGGAAATCAATTAGCACTGATTGGTTTAGCTTGTATTCCATACAATGATTTTTCATCTTTCCATTTAAAGACAAATCTCTATAACGCCATAATATGCACAGTCCATTCAGTTACATAGAGTTTACACTGTAATAACTGTTTCAAATGACAAAATAACATTATTTAACTAATTTACATTTGCTCACTCAGTTAATCACATGTTATAATTCTTGGTGGAACATGACTTGTTAAAAAATACTTATCAATTTTATTATATAGACGAAGAATGACACTTGTTCGCTAAATACAGATTCTATATCACCGGATTATATAACCGTTTGCCCGGCTCAAAAGGATTTTGTATGTAATTCATTCTTACTCAAAACTCGAGCAACATTGGTAAGTCAGATAATCATATCTTCATTACAACGCAGACCAAGTTGCAATGATATCACAGAATCTATACAACGATATTGTTGCTAAACCAACCGAAATTGGTGATAACGATAAACAACATTGTTGCAGGATAGTATGCATCGTGGAATTTGGTCAAAGTCAAAGTCAAAATATCTTTATTAATTAAGGTACATAGGACCATTTTGAATCGTCTTAAATCTAAGCGATTCTACGCCTGTTCGTACGCATTGGTGATGAAATAATAAAAAAAATATCAACGATTTATCATACTATTATCGATAGTCGCTTATGTATACCGTCAATCAAAAATGTAATAAGCTGCCATAAACTACAGAACATCACACTTGTAATGCCAAAGTTTGGTTCAGACAATACCCCAACAGATATAACTATAAGGATTCAAAAATCAAAATTAACCCAAAACTATGTTTATTGTTAAAAACGTGTAGATTAAAGTAACATTAATTCATCAGTAGATCAAAACATGAAAACTAAAGAGTGGATAAATAAGTGTGAATTAATAAAAAAAAAACCAAATGTGTCGTGGGTATCTTGTCAGACCGGTTTATTTTAACCTTAGACACAACATATTATTGAACGAAAGCTTTTAGACAATACGAGTATAGTTTTGTATAGACTTACATGAAATCTTCCAAGTCAACAACATTGGTGTATTGACAGGGTACGCCGCCGACATTATAACACATGCTGTTGTAATCCCATTCTTGCGTTTGACGGCAAGGCAACGCCTGCATGTACTGATGTTTTGGATAGCATACATTATTTATCGGTACACTGCACTGAACATTATTTACGAGTTGACATAAGTATCGGGTTCCTGTATCACCAGCGAAGTAATTCTCCTGGCAACGATTTGAAAAATCACCGCTCACATTACAATAATCACTCATCAGCCCAGGTCGCTCCCATTGCATATTGGGGCACGGTCCACGCCATCCTTGCACGGGATCCGGACAGGGCGGTATAGCTTCACCGTTCACTAACATTTTGGTTTAAAGAAAATTCACAATAAAACAGTCCATCGGACCACATAATCGTCGTCGGACTGATAGGCCAGATGTGATATCACTCCTCGGTATTATACATATAGTAGCAAAAACTTGATAAATGTTTTCGTAAGATAACAGCAAATACGATGGATTATATACGTCCTCGGCTAATAAAAAAATCATTAAAATCATTACATTTCTATTTGTAGTTTTAAAATTTACCAACACCAACAAAAAAAAATTATGTCTTTAACGTGGTCCCATGTAATATATTGAAATTTAACATACACGATTTATTATACTGTTAAGCATCTGTTTAAATATGTCGCATTATCAGTAATAAAATATTTAAAGTGCTAATCGAGACAGATGAATATACAATTAAGGTTAGGGTAAACTCCCGTTTTACTTGTATGGAATGTATTGTCCAGATTTAATTATCCTTAAGAACTTCTTCTGACTTACTGAATCTAAAGCATCATCAGGTACCTGAAAATAGTCTCTAGAATCTATAGTCCATTTATGCGACATGTGATAGGACGAACGATATCTGTAGAGATAGACTAGAGATACTATTTAACATTCAAAATAAAAACCAATTATAGCATTATTTATGTGGCTCCCTAATTTCTTATCGTAAATAGACACGAAATAACTAGGTAACATACAAATTACACGGTATATCTATACTTATAATAAGATATATCTATACTTATAATAAGTAATAATGGAATGTCTGTACATTAAATATTTTTCCAAAAAACTGAAAGGAGACAATTAAAGAAGTGTCATAGAAACCAAAAAAACAATTTTTTAATTCTTGTTTGTCTGTCTGGTACGTTATAACTTCAAAACTACTGAACGGATTTGAACGCGGTTTTCACAGCTAAATAAAGTCAAAACTTTATTTCGTCAAAATCGGTTAAGGGAAAAAGAGGTTATGGTCAATTAAAAATGAATGTCAACCACTGCTTCAAAACATTTAAACACTTATATTGATTGATTAGTTATATATTGTTAAATATGTTCTAATATAAGTTAATATTAATATTAAAACTCATGAGCGGACAAATAACGCAGTGCGTGCGGGCGCGGTTGAAGTGTTGAACAATGTGCTCGATAGATGACGTTGATAAAATTCGTCATCAACCTACATCGCGGTAATAAGCTGCTCCATTGTGTTATGACTACCATGCAGTTCAGCAAGCTACATCAACCCTGAGTAACTATATATAATTCCAAATGTAACAACATTTTAGCCTGAGAAAGAAAGCCCTGTCGAAATCATTAAAAAACGCTATAACCAGATTCCACGTGGGCGAAGGCGGGCGGAAAGCTAGTAAAACTAAAAGACACGAAACAATGTATAGTCTTAAGGTCCTATATTTTTATCAAACTTAAGAAGCTTCTTTAAATGAAACTAAAGAGCTTTTGACGGTTCAGGATTCTACACCGCCCAGGACTAGGCCCAATAGAGCAAAAAAAAACAGTATTAATGAACAGTATTAATGTATTTATATGGACAGAAAATGATTATCTTAACCGTTTACATATTATTAATGAATTTATTTATAATCTAAGAAACCAGGAGGATCATCCGGCATACAACCCATTTGCAGACCTATTTACATAAAATAAATCATTTTCAAATATAACGTAAATGATTTATATCTAATATATTTTCGTCGTTCGCACTAAAAAACATTATAAGCAATCTATAGCTGCCTGATTTTATATAGTAATCGTTCGAACGTCCAAAGTACAACTTTCAACCGATGCCTCGTATGAAATTTGAATATTCATAAGTCCATAGAATGCGACTGACATTGTGTAACACAATACCTGGATATATGTTTGTTTGTCTGGTCTAAAGTTATATTCCCGTCAAAATAAAAGTGTTCCTATTCAAACGCTATATGCTTATACAAAATAATAAAAACAAACAGAACTATGCTACTGCTGAATAAACAACTAATATATAACCCTGCTCTATATGCCATAAGGATTGGGCTTAATATATAAACTTATCAGGAAATATCGAAGGTCGTGCCTGCCTTAAAACGCCTTCACTGTTAAAGTAACTCGCAACCACCTCGATGTTCGAACCTGGACTTATTTTGGGGTACTTAGGATGTTGATAACTACAATTGCCTGTACCTGAACCAACAGCGATTCGACCTCTATCTCTATCTCCTTGTCATCAATTCTCCCTACTAAGATACACAAGTATTATACCATATGAATAAAAAGAGACGGGCAATAAAAAGAGACTACTGAAAACGTTACGCTTGCGACACATGCATGCAGCCGATCTTTGCAATTCGTCGGTGAGTAGGTATGTCTGTTAATTCTCGGGCCAACAAAGAAAAAATATTCATCTAATAAATATTAAGTTAAGAATGATTATATCCATATAATTATGCTTACGGTCGAAAAGTTCAAAAACGAATAAACATGGCGCTTGTGAAACAGGAAAATTCCGTTGTATGTGGCTATTAATGTCCCAATAAAACTTATGACCTATTTATGTTGGTTGGATATTATCACTGACTGAAAGGTACAAGTTAAGATTGGTTACTTTAGTGGTTATATAAATTCAAACTCAAAATATCTTTATTGAAGTAAGTCTTTATAAAGACACTTTTGAATCGTCAATTTTTACACTACCACTGGTTTGGATGGCAGTCATCTACCAAGAAGAACTTGATAGCTGCTCCAATATATATTAAAAAATATTTTCAAGTTTTAACTTTAAAATTGAGGTTGTCGTTAGTGATTTAGTTTATTTGATAGTGCTCATACTTGTACCATTTATTTTAGTATGTTGCCATGTTCAGATATAAGATAGATGGACTAATAATGGTTGAAATGGTCTCTATGTATAGGCAAACCTACTGCACACGAAGGCATAATAGTGTTGGTACAGCCAGGTGAGCTGGCTCTGTATGATCACATTCTACTTGAGATAAATTAAGGATGTAAAAATACTGAAATATACTTTAATAATGTTATTTAAAAAGTATATTTGTATAGAATAGTGGTTGGGGAAAATAATTTGATAATAAAGTTATAAATGATTTAATTGGGGATCTGTGTCTATAGCTGACGGAGTACTGTGGAGTCCTGACACTATACTTATTTACTAGTACATAATAAATAAATCCGCTTATAAACTAAGTAAAAGCGCCTGTGGCTCTTATATTAACATCTATTCACATCTTCTACTTCTACTGTATAAGTGCAATAAAGTGTGAATATATAAAATATAACATGAGTATGTACAAATTGTTTGATGCACTGCTCAAACAAATTTGATTTCATAACATGACTTTTGAACTGATACGTACATTAGTTGTTTAGGGAGATATATTGTTTAAAGTTACATTTATTAATTTTTAATTTAAATTTGATTTTGAAAACCAGAAATGTGTTAATAAACTAAACAAAGTGTTAAATAACACACTTATCAAATACATCACTTGATTGTCTTGACGCACATCGGTTGCCACTTGAATACTGATTATTATTGTCAAGACAATAAAGGTTACATCAGTCTGAAGTTAGTTATGTAAATTAAATATGTACACAGACACTACCAAATTTATTAGAATTTTTGTTAGGAAAAATGGGACTAAAATTTAAAATGTTAAGTCATTTAATAAAACTAAGAGCCTTTGGAGACTGTTAAAAGGAGTCAGTGACTCACTTGTAAATTTTTGTGAAGAAGTGCTTTTAATTGACTTTTTGATTAATCCCTCTTAATAACAATACTAAAAATAATATCTTTTTGAGCGCAAAGCTACATTGCGTTAATTAATTAATAATACTAGTTGGTATATCCAAAAATAAGTAAAATTACCTAAATAAGAATAATCTCTGTTTATTTAGAAAGGCAGTTAATCTACAATAAGTGCAAAATGATGATTTTAATGGTGGAAACGGTATTTACAGAATGGACATGGTACTACACCATAAATGTGATGCAGAGTTAAACTTTAAAGATTTCTAAGACTCTATAAACAACTTTAAAGTAGTTTAAAATGGAATAGGTTTAAACAATGCAGTAATGGAATGTGTGAATGTGCATAGATAAGGAAAAATATAATTTATAAAAACTGCTGCTGAAATAATAAATTGCTTTTAAAATGTATTTAATTGATATAAAAAGTAATAATGGTTCTTGTTGATTACTTAAAGTTATATAAGTAATTTTGGAGTTATTAATGCAGTATGTTTACGATACGATATACAATATTAATTTTTTTAAAGAATACATTAGAGTGAATACATAATGTGTGTTACAAATAAAATCTTTAATCAAAGCCAACATTTAAGATATGACTATTCTTGTCATGATATCAGTTTCATGATTCATGACTTATATAAACTCATGATTCTGTTATTAAAAAAATGTATAATATTAATTTATTTTTTATTTTAATTGCATTTACATACTGACAAATGACATCTTTATCATGCGTATGCTTGCTTACGCGTTAAATCGTAAAAGGAAGTTATTGTGCTTACTGTGAGATAATTTCTGATTCAATAGCATTTAAAATTAAGCAATATCAAATATTTAAACACGCTTAATTAAATAGAAATGTGTTAATGAAAACTGTTTAAAGACTAAATTCGTACTAAAGAGAAAGTTTTTACAGGGACATTAGGGAAAATATGAATGAGGTTGCTTTAAATATCAGAACAATGAGTTACATTTTAAGCATAACTACATAATTAAAAACTTACCGTCTCTTCTGACTGGCTGGTTTTGTAGCCATTACAGATTTAATCATTGCTATTACTAGTTTCGACCTTAATTTCTTGACGATATGAACACACTCTTAGAACACTGCCAAGGAGAGTAACATATCGCTTTTCACGATTAACTTTGTTTATTAATGTTTATATATCACAATTTAAGTCACACAAAACACAATAAAGTTCATTTTATCAAGCACTTCACAAACAATAATTATACTTTGTTTTCGTGAACTTGCACAGTGGGAGCTACAGAAAAATAGAATTATTAAATCAGTAGCGTTTAAAGACACATTAACGTCAAATCTAAGCAGTGGTCACTTGTTGTTAATTGTCAATCTGAATGTCAATAAGCCATATTTAAATTTAGCCGTGGCATAAAATTGAACACCTTTTAGATTAAAAAAAGTAAATAATATATTAAGAACTAGAAATAAAATATTATTGATAGAAATAAAATTAATAAGAAATTTAGGACTATAATAAAGTAAAATAAAATAACACCGTACCGGTAAGCTTATATATATTTGAGAGACATCTAGCGACAAACATAAAAGGCAATTTTTCAGGCAGATTTATGTATTTTAAATGTTTGCACAAGATGGCATGGTTTCACATTTTGTATAAAATATGATATTATTTTATTTTAATGTGTAACATTAGCATGATATTTCTATGCATATTATAGAGGTGGTGTGTTTTGTGAAGTATACAAAAAAACCGTAATGTCTTTGCATTTCATTCGTCGTTGTTTTCACATGACGCAAATACATATAATATATTTTCTAAATTAAAACGATAATTAACACATTACAATAATATTCTGACAAATTTCTAGAAAAAGAAAGAAAAATAGAAAATTCCTAAACACACAAATTGGTGGCCTATCGCTAAACTAGCCTAAATATTGGCCAATTACTATTAATTACTATCAAAAAGCTTGTACGGACATAAATTAATCTAATTAATATTGAATAGCTATCAAGTAAAACATGTAATTATAACCGAGACGAGGGTAACTCTGCTTTATTCTATTGAAATCTTTAGATTTTCCATGACCAGGTAAGTTACACACAATGAAATATGAATGAATTGCAAATTAAAACGACGGGCACTATAAGCCCGTCGTTTTAATTATATCTAGTAGTTATATTATACCTAGTAGTTATATTATACCTAGTAGTTATATTACTGAACCGAAGACACTACACCAAACAAAAACAAAAATTGTATTACTATTAAACCTAATAGAAAACTGCTGCAATTTCATGGAAACAATACCCTAATAATTATTCTTATTTAAAATTTTGTTACGTAAAAGTATTTTGAAGTAATGCTCAAAGTTCCATTCTAAATTTGGAGAAACTCTCACGTTAGCATCAATACAATACATCGGTCCATTTGCGTGAAATTAATAATTCAATTGAACATAACATTTATTCTGGACGTCGTATTTCTGCCATATTTGAAGCCAAACCAATCCAAAATATTATTGTAACATAAATATTTAAGGAACAAAGAACTTACTTTATCTTATACATAAAAATGTCGTGTCACAATATTTGTTCCCTTACTTCTCCGTAACGGCTTGACCGATTCTCATGAAATTTTGTGAGCATATTGAGTAGGTCTGAGAATCGGCCAAGATCTTTTTATACCCCTAAGTGATTAGGGTTAACCACCCTTCACATTCGTTGTCATTGTAAACATTTATATATTTATCTATATTAATATTTATTTTGTATTATTGTATTACGTTCATCAAAGCCTAAATTAGATCAGGTAAAAGAAAACCCGACATTAAATTTTAGGAGATACGAAGTTCGCCAGATCAGCTAGTATTGTAATAAAATATACAAACACAGCAGAAATGTTTGACATATGAGTTACCATTATTATAACAAACAAATGATAGACGAAACAAAATACCTTTCTCATATCCTTCTATATTTTTATGATAAGTGGAGTAGGGTAATACGTGTATCAATTGATCAGGATAAAGGTATCGAAACATGTAGAAAAATACACCGTACCAGAATGTAATAAGATTGAAAATCGTTCGGTAACGTGTCGTTGAAACTAATTCGTTCCGAAGCCTGAACCTAATGAAGACCCCGGCAACGCGGCGCCTTTGTTTAATTCCTCAATTTATGAGGAGCTGTAATCGTTTTCTGGAAATGCAAGTAACCATTTAAATAACTTCAGTGTTCGCACCACGCTGGAATTTGTCTATTATGCTGCGGACAGCATTTTCCAAAAAACATTTACGCTATACGACATTATGGTCAGCAGATTTCATAGATACGCTGTTTTCATTAAAACAAGTATTATTCCGACATTAAGGTTAAAAAGAAACGGACTAGTGGATCGGTACATTCTCGCAGCCGAAGTCAATGTGACCTTATCGTGTGCTAAACTAATACAAAACCTATATACCACTGTGCCTGAGACATATCTTACCACGCACCGCTACGTTTTGGAACCAGATGCCCGCCGAGGTATTTACGAACCAATACGACTAAAACCCCTTCAAGAAAAGTGCAACACTCCTATCGTGTGCCTCAAAAAAAAAACCATCGTATAGATCGTCCGACAAAAAATCGCATCGTATAATGTTAATAGAATTTTCTCGCACCTCTACAGTAACTACTATAAAGAATCGTCCGGTGAAATACCCCGTGTCGTTTAACAGCCTATTATGTAGGCCTTAGCAATTTGCTGGGATGTAAGGCAATTCAGTAACTTGAATGAATTGAATCATTCTTTGTAAATTGTTGGTTATATGAGAAGAATATTCTCCAAATTGTAATACTATATAAACTAAAACATACATACTCTTTAGTTTTAATTAGTTTTACGCAGTATGTAACACCCTTTTACTGATAACGTATGCAACAGGAGAGGTAGCGGTTAATTATCTTAATTAGTTAATTATCTCCAAATCTAATAAGTAATGATATGGATAGTGCATGGAAGGTGTGCCGCCAACCCAGACGGAGGATCGTAAACATCGAACCAAAGGCATGCCCGTAGCATCGCTATCTCAGATTATTGTATACCTTGTATACAATTTATATGAATTTCGACAGTGTATGTAAGGATTTGTAACATATTTGAGTAGTACGTTATTAGAGAGTTAATCCTATAGTTCATTACAATTATTAATTGTATCATACCTAGGAGTTGTAAGAATAATTTATCACCCTGGACATTGGAGTTTAAGTAACACTTAGAGTGCAATTTTATTGTCTTTAAATTGTGTTGGAGAAATGCCAATCGGAAATTTATTATTGTGCCCAGAAAACGAAAAAGTTTTTCCATGAATTACATCTTTACTGTGTAGTTTTTGTGTTTTGGAACTTTTAAAACTTTCAGAGCTTTATTTCGCTGAACGTAGAATTTGTTTATTAAGTTAACATAATACATACAATACAATACTCGGTAATTTAAAGTGCTTATTAAAAAAATCGTAGTAAGTCTTCACTCTTTTTATTATTGTTATTTAACAAATAGTTTCTTTTTTTTATTTAATATTTATATATACCTTAGAGCCTTAAATACGGACTAATTGAAGCGTCTCTTCTACCTGTGTGGTATGCCAAATGTTGCGATCGCAATATTCTGCATATTTTAAGATTTTTTGAATGTCTTGTTACGTTAGCGACAAACGCTTGTATACATTCTGTATAACGAAATACCAGTGAGAAATTTATGTAGCATACCTTTTATTTATATCTTTAAAATTATTTTAATAAATGGCCGCTGTTTTCTAGAAGGATGGTGTTGTATTGGTATGCAAATCCCGTGATACCCTCGTTCCTTAACGTTTGAGCTTGTTTTGTTTGTTTTACTATTATTTTATATGTATGTATAAACTAAAGGGAGTACGTCATTACAGGTTTAAACTTAAACTCAAAATATCTTTATTCAAGTAGGTCTTTATAAAGACGCTTTTGAATCGTCAATTTTTACACTACCACCGGTTCGGAAGGCAGTCATCTACCGAGAAGAACCGGCAAGAAACTCTATAGCTGCTCTTTTAAAATAAACAATTAATACAACATTGTGTTACTCACAATTAAAATAACAAAGCATTGTAAGGCTACTCAAGAATTGAACTGTCCCGATGCTGAGCCAATTCCCGACACATTAAAGGGATCATTGTCCTCTATATATTCATTTACAGTATAGTATGCCTTTTCAAACTAAATACTCTTCACGCGCGTTGGACACACAGAATAGCATACACGTATGCTGTGCTATGCAGTTATAAAATTTCCTTACTAAAATTTTGACAAACTATACACATTTACTTATAAGGAGTGTATTATTGTTTTTGAAAGTGTGATCAATTAAATATCGATAAAGAAACTATCAGTACGTTCACCGTAATGACCCAATACAGATCAAAGTAAACCACAATTTAACAACCGGAAATGCGGAGATCATACTTTCTCTTGTGGAATTCACCATTGTTACGTCAGTCGTGACCGAAATGTCACAAAGTTCGATGAGATTTGATTAAGTAAATAAGGTTTTGACGTGAAACCGTCTCATTTATTTATAAAAAATATATCCCATAGTGGTTATGTTTGGCCGACAAGCTTAGCTAGACCATGCCTCATATCAAATTAGGTACTTCAGTCACTTTCTTGACGTACACTTCGTGATCACGATATATTCTAATATGTATCTTTTTCATTGAAATATAAGATAACAATACAAAAATATTTAATTTAATTTCGTACGAGCGATCGAAAACTGAAAAAGAATTAATTAGCCACATGATCTAGATATACTCAAGTAATAAATATCGTAAGCGTTTCTAAAATTCATATGGTAGCTTAAAGAAGTTTAAAATCCGGTTTCACCTGAAAGTTTCTTCAAAACCGTTTAAGCAAAGTATTGCAATATTCTCGATCATACATAATAATAAAGTACTATCTAAATAAAAAAAACTATAGTCTTATAATCGAATATTTTTTTTCTAATGATATATATATAAGCAGAGAAACAGAGCCTTATCAGAAACCGGAGACACCTCTTATAGTAATATACATATTGATTATTAAGACAACTTGAAAGATACACTGATTTGTCAGTATGTTTTTAAAAATAATATAATATTTTCATCTATGATCCTGTTTATAATACCTTAATTGCTTAGAGCTTCAAAGTTAAGCCCCACAATAAAGTTTATTGAGCTTTAATTTAAGCTTCTACTAATTACCTGTTCGACAAGTTTTATCGTAGATCAGGTTCTATTATTTCCGGTGCGTGCTTTGTTAAGATTGAATTAAATTACTACTAAATTAGGCCGAAATTAGGAGGAGTTTTGCTATGGAAATTATTCATAATTTATATCGAGTTTATTTTTGTATTTAAACTATTGTATGTATTTGAATAAAGTAAACAATATTAAATTAATATGTTATATATTTACCGAGAGCACCCGTTAGTCTTATCATAAGTAATTTAATGTTTTTAATAATATTTTATTTATTTATTTTATGTTGCTTGTTAATTGTGTCAAAAGAGTATTTTAACTCACTGAATAATAATTATGTGTAAGTTTATGACTAAGACTATATCTTATTTATTGATCAGTGTAAGCTTTTACAACAGCATAATAGAGCATGCGATCTAAAAGAACCATGTTGCATGTAATTCGCGATATTACAAGAAAGCTTCTTGAAAAAAGCCTTTACCTGCCTCTAAAGTCTAAATGATCCGTCCGAAATTAAATTTGTTCAGAACGAGATCAGACACCTATGTTCCGACTTGGTTGAAAGTTGAATAGTGAAACAAGTGTAAAATTAAACTGATGTAATAGTATCACGTTCAACACATAAATCATAAAACTAGAACAAAAGTACTTGCAACTTACGTGGGTAGATGATATATTTTATTTTTATTCCATTTGAAGTTCCAAGAATTCTGTGCGAAGTGGACATCCGTAATAACTTCATATAGATATATTTAATCTTCGTCCGTCTCTACTATATGTATACTTCAACAAAGTAATGACGTAACCAAAATCAACCCATAATTCCGATTCATGATACACATAAATAATATACACGTTAAAGAAATATTATACAAAGTACATTTGTATGTGTTTAAATAAAAACAAACAAGTACAGCCTCAATATGTTTGTGTTAATAAATGTCTCTTCCTTGTTTCAACCTCGCCTGATATGACTCGGGATGTGACCGACTCTCGCTTAAAATCTATTTCATATTCCCATAAACTATTTAAGATTGATGGAAAGTATGACCTTTGATGTTTCAATAAGAAATGACGATCGAATAGTGCAATCTCGTTTGTATTTGTCCACAGAGAAAATTGTCCACAGACAACAAACGCAAAAACAGATTAACGTAACACGCAACGAATACAGATAATAAATAAATATATGCTAAAAAGCAGTCGCAATCATGACTTATGTCTATGAATTATATTATTTTTATACGTCCTACACATAATCTCATTTGAAGGTGTTAAAATGATTGAATAAATGATAAAACATTAAATAATTGAAATTAATTAAAATTTAACGCGCCCATTCATCTTGGAAGTAAATTTACGGGTCAAGACGGGGTAACGAGTCAAATTATCTTAAGATCTTCAAACAATTTGGGCGGTCCTAAAATATTACAACTATTTTAATATTAATGTATCATTGATGTCTTTTTTGTTATCAGATCTTATTTAATGTTTAGGGGTATCCGTAACTAATATACTTAGTCTGGCCATAAATACTGTTACTATTCAAAAAAAGAAAATATTACGTTTGAATTTGGAATCTGTCATTTTTATATGATTGCTTGATGTGTTTTCTTATTTTCGCGCCATTATATTGTTAAATATTTTGTTATATTAAAATGGAGTGGGGTGATAAAGAGAACCGAATCGCTGTGATTGCCTTACATAAAGTAGGTATGGAGAAAAGTGCAATTTTTAAAACCCTCCACCCGCTTGGTATTAGTCAAATGTTTGTTTACCGGGCTATTGATAGGTACAATGATACCTCCTCTGTTTGTGACAGAAAAAGATCTGGCCGTCCACGTACCGTTCGTGTGAAAAAGGTGATTAAAGCAGTTAGGGAAAGAATTCGAAGAAATCCTGTCCGTAAGCAAAAGATTTTATCTCGGGAGATGAAGATAGCTCCTAGAACCATGTCGCGTATATTAAAAGATGACTTAGGACTTGCAGCCTATAAGAGACGTACTGGTCGCTTCTTAACTGATAATTTAAAGAAGAATAGGGTGGTAAAATCCAAACAACTACTTAAGCGGTACGCAAAGGGAGGTCACAAAAAATTTTTGTTTACGGATGAGAAAATTTTTACAATTGAGCAGTATTTTAATAAACAAAATGACCGTATTTATGCTGGAAGCTCTAAAGAAGCTTCGCAATTAGTAAACAGAGTACAACGTGGGCATTATCCCACTTCAGTGATGGTTTGGTGGGGTGTTAGCTATGAAGGGGTGACTGAGCCATATTTTTGTGAAAAAGGTATTAAAACGTCGGCACAAGTTTATCAAAATACCATTCTTGAGACGGTAGTTAAGCCTTTAACTAACACCATGTTCAATAACAAAGAATGGTGCTTTCAACAAGACTCGGTACCGGGTCATAGAGCTCGATCCACCCAATCTTGGTTGAAAACTAACGTTCCGGACTTTATCAGCACTGAAAACTGGCAGTCGTCAAGTCCTGACCTAAATCCATTGGATTATGATTTATGGTCAGTCTTAGAGAGTAAGGCTTGCTCTAAACGCCATGATAATTTGGAGTCCCTAAAACGATCCATTCGGTTGGCAGTGAAGAATTTTCCTCTAGAAAGAGTTCGTGCTGCTATTGATAACTGGCCTCAACGTTTAAAAGACTGTATTGCAGCCAATGGAGACCACTTCGAATAAACATTGTATATTTTTAATAGTTATATATTGATGTATTAAACTAACTCACTATGAAAGGAATAAATGTTACGTATAAAAAAAAATCGTGCTTTTCTTTATAACAATATTTATGGCAAGACTAAGTATATTAAACTGTACGATTAAATCATAATTTATATGTAAACAATATTACATATTGACTATAGATTAGTGTTACAATATATGTTTAAAACTCGTGTAGGACATTCGAAGCGCGCCAGCGGAATCATCCCGTCCGCTCACGCCTCTCATGTGCACAGAATCTTCTGGCGTCGCTCACTCCCCCAGTGAGCTCTTCCGGCTCTTCAGGCTAGTCCCCACGTGACGGCCCATACCGAGGTCCGAGTCTCACAGGAGACGCAAGTCACGGCTAAGCTAAGCACGCCAAAAAGCCCGAGCTGTGCTGTAAAGGCCTCCTGGCCAACAGCGAGATTCCAATCCTAAAAAAAACGCCAATTAACGTTACAAATATATTCATAATTATATATTTAATTCGTATAAAAGTGTAAAGTGGTGACCCACAGTACCTCAGCGTATAAGCAGGGTACTTTGCCACAAGCACCAAACTAAACATTTGTTTAAGTCTTGTTATATGTTAAGTTGCTTAATTATAATAATTTTATATCTTCATACATTATTATAATGATTGTTTATTTTTGTGTTTTGCCTGGAAGAGATCCCTCAATAGAAATAAGGCTCGTTACTATTCACTAACATTTAATAAGAGTGATGTACTCCTACTGTGTTAACAAAGCGTTAGTAAAAAAAAAAATTGTCAATTTACAGAATAAACTCGAAAAGGCGAATACTTCAGTAATATAACAGTTGGTAATAATTCAGTGAGTAATAATTTCAGCAAAACACTTTTGTAATTTCATTTGTCAAATTTACTACGGTTACCCTTAAAGGGCGCTGAGTTCGTCTAGCTCGTAAAATTCCACTACCAACAATGAAAAATGAATAAAGTCATACAAAAATATGACTGGAGATAAAGTTAAGTAGCTAACCTGAGGGTATTTATTATCTTTACTAATTCATACAGAGTTACATTATAAGTATGTACAGTAAAAATAATTATATACAGAGAGATTAAATCAGAAACAAAATGTCGATTGCCTTATGGATAGTTCTTTAAATATTCAGTTTTGGTTTACAATTTTAAAATCAAAATTCAACACTTGAAAACTCAAAACTTAACCTCAAAATATCTTATATTCAAGTAAATCTTTATAAAGACACTTTTCAATATTCTGTAGATTACCACCATTTCGGAAGTCAGTATAGCCTCCCTAAGTTTCTCTGTAACTTTCACCTGTATAATTATTACTAAAGTCATTGTTTAATCTATGACAGTAGTGTTTGCCTAATTTAGTATCTGAAAGAGAAGAGTTAAACAAAACTCAAATTGCAAAGTAAAAGAAAATTACGGTTTTCCATAGAGCCCGGGCCAAAACTTTCAAATGTAAAAAGCTCAAAGTTGATATCTGTCATTTACACTCGCGAAATCTCGAAGTTGAGCTTAACAACACTTAAAGGATGGACTTTTGTGGTCCGATTACTATTACTGCTTATATTATATTGTTTGTTTTAAGAAAATATTTCAATTACATTTAATTATTATTTTATGTACGCAACAAACCGTGTAACCGGTAATTTAAATTTGTATTTATGCTAATGATACAATCTAATTACTTTATTAACAACATTTTGTTAGGTAATTAAAAGCTTATGTTTATATGGATTATAAATTTTTTGTTGTCATATAAATAAGCTATTTTCTTATATATATTTTATGTTTAGAATAAATAAAATACATACCAAATTTAATAGAATTTTACAAGTCACTATTAATATAATTTAATAATATTTATAGCTATAATATTTGTCTGTTATTATCATTTAACCAGAAAAACACATGGACGTGAATTATGTATGTATTCGCGAAACTCAGAAGCACCTTAGATTAGATTTTTGGTGTCATTAGCATTCGTGGTACTGAAACTACATCGTTAGAAAGATATTATCTTAGTTATGAATAATTATTCATTACATATATAGGAAAAAACATAGCTTATTGAAGAATTAAGTCAACCGGTAGTCAGTGACCCAAGAGTTGGTGCCTTTCTCGCTCAATATATTAAACACAGCCAGAAAATACAGAAAATAACCTCATCAAATTTATTTTAGTGTTTTAGTTATTATTTTATTATATTCATATCAATAAAATATAGATAATTGATTTTAAAATAGCTAAGCTTGTTACTATAATTCGCATTCCGTGAACCTATTTGTGTGTCCCAAAAAAATAAAAAAAAAATCTAAATTAATGCCAGTCTCCCCGTTATACAGAGCTCTAGAAAACACTCAGTACAGTTAGAAAGCATAAAAATAAATCTACTTCAAACAGGTGTTCTTAAGAAATAAATTTAATACGAAACAACAATATTACCATTCGTTAAAAGTGCCGCGTTATCAAAAACGCATCTTTAAACTAATGAGCGTGGTTCAGTTTAAATTTATCGTTTTCCAGTCAGAGGGCTAAGTGAAAGTTATTATTTAAATTTTATCTTCCGCTATCGCATAATTCACAATTTTTCTATGTCCATTCATTATTGCGTATTTATAATTAATGAATCATCGATTTTACTTTGAGAGAGCTGTTTAGTTTGTTTATTTGTTTATTTTTTTATGTGAGAGGAGGCAAACGAGCAGGCGGCACTTCGAGTGATGTGCCAACCGCCGCCCATGGACACCTGCAACGCCAGGAGGCTTACAAGTGAGTTGCCGGTCTTTATGGAAGAGGAACGCTCTTTTTTTGAAGGTCCCCAAGTCTGCGCTGGCAGTTGGTCTCACAAAGAGGTGGTGCGCGGCAAAAACTGCCGCGAACTAAAAAACTATTTTAGTGTTGTCAACTAATGTTATCTAAACGTCTCTGTTACAAGGACCAAACTTATTCAATTAATATTAGTATTTTAGTTTTTATTTATTATCATTTATTATATAATAATGGTTTAATATTTAATAATATTAATTAATTTTACAATATCCGCATTGTGAAAAATCAATTTTCGTTAATTGTAACCTTCGAGCGTTAAATTAAAATTCGAAAATATGAATATACTTAATTCCAAAAATATACAGAGTGTATAAGAACATATAATTTATGTATATTTACAAATTTATTAACAGCATACGTTTGTTTAAGATTGTTTTGTGTGTTCGTGGCAAGATACAGGTAAATATAAGTCTGTTACTTATATGTTTAATTTAAATAACAAACGAATTGTGGAATTGCCTCTTTGTACCAACTGCCAGCACAGGTATTACCGAACCGCTACGACTTTGGGGGACCTTCAAAAAAAGAGCGTTCCTCTTCCTTCAAGGCCGGCAACTCACTAGTAAGGCTTCTGGCGTTGCAGGTGTCCATGGGCGGCGGTTGGCACATCACTCGAAGTGACTCGCCAAAAAAATGGTTAGTAAAGAATTTAACTGACGACAATTGCTGACATTTCAAGGATCTTTATCGTCTAAACATCCTTTCTAACAACTACTTAACTGAATTCTTTCTAACAACAATCTAACATACTAACCTTGTCACTGTTGTGCTCGGCGTATAATCCTCGCGATACACAGAGGAAATGCCACCAGTATTATGGGTACTCTGGCATAAGGACCAAATCTTTTGAAATAATAACGATAAACTATAACACCCTATATACAAGTATAAATAGCCGGCCGTAAAGCTCGTTACGATAAAATCACTATAATGAGCAGCCGTCAGAGGTCTTTCATCGAAAAATCTTAAATAATTATATTGACAGGCTTCTTTCAAAGCGAAGAACGATGCGCTATCCTTGCAAATGATTTAAGTCTTATGCGTTTGAGATTGAACGCCTTTTGGGTTAGCGTTTAATGTAAAAAATCTATTTAATATTTATAAATCGTATTAAGTATATTAAGGATCAAATAACCTTCGCTCTTATAATCTAAAAATCCCACTTACAACTTATCTATTTCCCGTGTGTGGGTGTGTTTTTGATGACAATTTAACACGCATTAAACCAGAGAATATTTTAAAACAAGTACTTTTAACGTCTCTCGATCAAATTGTGTTTATGTTGTAATTTTGAATCTTTAGGATGTAAAAACAACGAGATATATAATGATTACTTGTGCATTTTTAATATTACATGTTTAATATTTATTATGAAGCTCAGTTACCTACCTATTTTGTAATAAAGTTATTCAAACATTCAGTAATGAGTCTATTCTGGTTGATTTAGCCCAAATTCACGCACGTGAACGCACTTACGAGCTCCCAGCCACGCCAACTTCACTTTTATGGTGGGCCTCGTTTGCCCCCACTTCAATTATACAAAAAAAAATTCATTGCATATGCTAGATTAATCAGATTAACCATACAAAATAAAAAAACGCCCTCAGCATTGTAAGTATATTAGTAGTATTCTTATGTTCTCTTCTAATATACCAGTAAAATCAGATGTCTTTCATACGAGACTTGAGAATTTGCATTGTCCTCTTTCAAGTCCACAGAGTTCCAAATTGTAATCGTATCTCGCCCTTTGTAATATCAAAATTAAACAGTTATCCCTGACGTCCCTACCATAATGTTGACACGAGTCTCCTTTGTTATTTCACAAAAGAAAACGCACATGTTATTATAATTTTTCCATTGAAGTAGTTTCTTCCCATTTTCTCGATTGAAATATTACGTATATCTTCTGTCGACCCTTCATTTCACAGTACTTCATTTATCCATACAAATTGACCGCGCACCATTCAATGATAAGCTTAATATTTACCCGTTCTTTTAAAAATGTTAATCGTTACGGCCGGTTGCTGCCAGAAAATAACCGTTGCAAGCAATCTTTAGTACAAAAGAGATATCTGGATTATATTCATTCGCTATGAATATTAAAAGAAAATCATTTCTATAAGCCCGTTTCTTTACTTATAATGATCTATTAATAGCGTTTTTAATAAACTGTATGAAAGGCTGTAAGTATTCCTTAGCAGATGCTTGACCTAGCGACGTACTGTTGCAGATGAAGCAAAAAGAGAAGACTAGGACCGTGATAAAAAGCTAAGAATCGGAGTATGGGCGTTATGGATGTCCTCTGCCCCACAGAGGAGACATAGATCCTAAGACAAGTCAGTCATGAAAGGTTGTACATCAATCGATTCCTCTTCATTAGAAATACACATTTGCCACCTGTTTTATATGTGATTGAAAAATTAAAAAGCGTTCCTTTTATAACATTACAGTTATGTATTTAAAATTGTCGTTCACAATTATTTTAATTGTTCATAAAATGGCTTTGTTTTGATACAATTTTGTAATAACAGAACGAAATTCAAAGCCGGTGAGTTTACTTGTATATAATATGGGTCTCACGATTTTCTTAACGATGCGCTGGTGATAATGTGAGAAGGGTGTAAAAAGGCTCTCTGGGAAATTATAGAAGAAATTACAGGAGTGTCCTTGAAATTTGGAACGTAAAACGTTGCTAATAAAATATATGTGTAAATTGTACTTGTATTGTATCTAAAGTACGGTCAGCATGTACTTAAACAAAGGAATTAGTGGGCATATATTTATAGTAGTGTCTTATGCGTAAGTCAATGATTGCATTTGCACAAGTTCGAGCTCAAGTCTTGATTTGAATTCCGGGTACCGTCAACAATATATTCAGCATCGTTTTAATATAATTTGGTAAAAGATAGTTATTTCAATTAAATCGATAGATTTTTTTAATCTTAATAGTAGCCAAGAACTTAATTAATTGGCTACGTAGTTAATTACGAATAAAAATGATTAAAAATTGCTTAATACAAATTAATATTCGTTATGAGTGCACCTACTAGGTTTTGGTTTCTTATCTCAATATTTCAAATTAAAATGAAGAAGCCTTAATTCTGAAGTATACGATTTTAAAATAACATTGGACATGTTGTATTCGCAAGTCATTTAAAAGCAATTTTATGCGTTCTTCATAGAGAAGTAATTTTATCAACCGTTTTCTTTCAAATGTAAATCTTGACACTCGCAAAAGTATTTTGTCAATGATATTATTTCTTTATAAACAATACGGGTGGAGAAACATCAAAATAATCAAGTTCCCAGCCCCAATGCTCTTCCGGAATTTGTTTCAGCCTTGAAGTATAAGCAACTGAATCTTAATTTTATAAGAAAACTTTAAATTGGTCCGTGCTTTTAAAGTGTTTTTCTCTTGAGAATCATATGATTTAAAAAGTTAACTCACTTTTAAGTATATCAATTCAAACTTGGCGATAAGGATTTATCTCTGAAAGTTTGTCTTGCTGAATATTTTTAACTCACTTCCAAAGAAGGTTTCGAGGTCAGGTTATGTTTTACGAGATTGTACATAAAGATACTTTATTGAATTTTTATAATGATATATTTATTCAAGTGACTATGACCCAAGTGTTAAAAAAGTGTTGAATAAGTCACTTAATAATAAAAGGATTTGTTTTAAATCCAGCATATCTTTTTTTCAAGTGAAGAGGAATCAAATTTAGATATTCGATTTTTTTTTGTTTCTTAAGGTAACGAATATTTTTGCTTCGCCGTTAAACAAACCACGTGTCAACACTGTACATTTTAATATCGAGGATAACAAATTAACGAGGTAATTGTGAGAATGTTGATCCATTTATCCAGTAGTAGTTATCTTATTTTATATGTATTTAGTTGAGTGATTACAATCTACTATCAAGAGATATCTACTACTCGTAATATCCACTTAGTATCTGTAGCAAAATATTGGGGTAAACAACTAACTAAGCCTAAAGTATACCTATTATACGTATGCGGTATATTTTTGATTAGACAAAGAGACAAAGCCTTAGATACCTTATCATTTGACCAGACCATCTCGGCCCTTGAAGAAGTGCACAGTGTTTTTCGGGTTTTGAGTCGCATGGAAGAACTGGGAGTTAATTCTACAACTCGACAGTTTGCAGAAGAAAATGCCTCGAATATCGGAGGATCGAGTATTTCTTGTCAATATGGTAATTAGGAGTGTCTCAGGGAGCTGTGATTGCAGCTCCTTTTTGTAAAATAGACAGTTTAAAGGCGAGTTTCTTGTCGGTTTTTCTCGTCCCTTCTTGGTTCTAATGTTTCATTTAACCTTTTAAATTTATTTACAGTTACGAGCACGTGTTAAAATGACCTCCTCCAACATCTTTTTTTCTAAATTTCTGTTTTATCGTGATGCTAACTATGTATCTTTTGAAACAAATAAAAAAAAAATATTATTAGTTAATTTTTGGTTTTTATCTACATCGAGCGAAATTTAATATTTGTTCAGAATAAAATGAAACTCGTGCAACCGTAGGCACGGGGTTTGAGAATAATTAACGAACTTATGAATAAAATTATCTTTACACAGGCGTGAACACTTTTAGGGATTTTTACTGATCAGCCATTTTAACACATGCAAGTTATGGAGATCTCTTTTCAACTGATCAAATTAGTATTCAAAAGTGTCTTTATAAAGACCTACTTGAATAAAGACATTTTGAGTTTGAGTATATACTCATATGATAATTTAACAAGTTTTATTATATTGGGGATAGAAAAACATCGTTCTTGTAATATACAAATAAAATTAACCGGACATAATTATTACATTGACCTCGAGCATATGAGAGATGTTCAATATAAATACAAACTATTTTTGTAATGCCTAGTCAGTCTATTAATAGAGTAATTACAGATCTCATGATAACATTGAACCTGAAGTGATGCACTATAACGCTCCAATACATAAAATTAATAAGAATATGTTGTTGCACCAATCACTACAATCTTAGTCAGAAGCTGTGGCCCAAGATCAGGCTCCGAGTATAAGCATCACGATACAACGAGAAAATGGTGAGACTTTTTTAAATCAATTTATTTTGAGTGCCGCGAACCCTTGATTTGGGAACTCGCAGTGAACGTTGAGTCAAATTTTTAATAACTTTTAGTGTTTTTTGACGATTCATAAGTGTACCATAGTTACCTATGTGAATAAAGACATTTTTCTTTTTTTGTGTATATTTTATTTAATTCATATAAACGGTTTTGTTTACATTTGATTGGAAATGTGGGCGAATGATATCAGCAAAATGGCTGGCACGGATCGTATAAAAATAGCCCATGACAAAGAACAGTGGAAGTCTTTGGAGGGTCTTCCTGCGAAAGGGTTCTTAGAGACTAAAACAGACTTAAATTGTGAATGTAAATTAAATTTCATTACATTTTAATAACGTTTATGTATTTAAAGCTACGGAGGTATATTTAAAAGCTTAAAAGGTTTACGTTTCTAATTAAGAAAATAGGTTCCGGTTTAACTCTTGTGCTGATGTATGTTGGCCAAATATCTCTGCTAAATTAAATAGAAAATTTAAAGCTTCTTGCTCTTTAATGGAACTATCTGAATATTTGACTCAGACCTTTGTCAAATGGCTAGGGACTGTATAATGTAAAAGTTAATTCTGAAGGACCATCGCATCCGTTCAACACCGGTCCAATACATTTAGAATAGAAACCAAACTCCAAAAGATCATGTTTAAAAAATATGAGGACTGACTCAAAGAGGCTTTAAAAAGCCCCCTTTATAGTAAGAGGAGGCAAACGAGCAGGCGGTTCACTTCGAGTGATATGCTAACCGACGCAAAAAACGGATTATAATATTTCTTATATATATTTAATGCACACACAAGTTCCAGACCCTACGTACTTTTCATTGTATGACATTTGTTTTAATTACGGACTGCTGATCAGAAATATCATATTATATTTGTAATGGCCACATAAGTGTCTAGGTACACATTTATATCACCCCAAGGCAATGTTGAAAAGATATTTTTACGAATGCAAATAATATACCTATTAAATCAATAAAATCAGTTTTTGCAATAGCATGATGGCCTCCGGCGGTGTTTTGATTAAAGTTATAACGAAAATAAAATGTGAACGTTACTAGGGTTGCCTTCGGCTTTGTTAAAATTCAAAACTTATGTGCTTTATAGATAGGTTTATAGAAAGTCTGTCTCGATCAGGCAGGTAGAAACTAAGCATTAGTGAGTATATTAAAGAATCCATACATATTAACTCTGTTCATTATAACAAGATTCATGATTAGCGGAGGGTTTTAAAGGGGCTGTCGGGATTATTATCACTTAATACCTCATTCACGTCACGACGCACACCGATGTATTTTAAGGGTAATTCACTTCAATTAATTATTTTACATTAAGTCAATTTTGGTATATAACCAATTTTAGGACAATTATTTAAAAATACATATATGATTCTCCTCTTCCTTAAAGGCCGGCAACTCACTTGTAAGCCTCCTGGTGTTGCAGGTGTCCATGGGCGGCAGTTGGCACATCACTCGAAGTGACCCGCCTGCTCGTTTGCCTGCTCTCACATAAAAAAAAAGTAAAAGGTAATAAAAATTACACTCGCTTCGACGGTAACAACAAACCGGATTGGTCCGGATATTCAGTTGCAACTGCCCGTCGACACAAGACCCCAGTAGCACCAACACTATGATTTGACAACATACCTAGATGAAAACTAGATGGCGCTGTCGACAACATCTTGGACGCCAACTTTGGGTTAGCCCTAATCAAGCCGGCGTTTTTCGTCAATCATTCAACCATTACAAACTGTTATAATCGCTATTAAAATTACCTTACCGACACCATGCACACGTGATTACGTAGTTAAAAATTGTAGCATTTAATATGCTCGGGGCGAAGAACCACTTGATCTGACGTCAATAAATAGTTTACGGATAGAGTTTTTATACGGATTTATGGTAACTAATCTTTGGAACGCGAGTATCAGGCATTCCAAAACCTATTTGACGTATATAACCAAGTATTTATATGGAGTTTTAGGTAAATAATAAAATATCGTGTTCATATATCTATTCATATATCATTTAATATATTATATGAATAACGGAATACTTGTAGTCCGCGTGTTTGGCAGACCGACGTGGGCACTTTTACTGTATATAGTTTAATGCCAGATATGCTAGGAGCTAGTGAGTGCGTTGCCGCCCTTTTAGGCATCAAGACATTTATTAAGGATTACAGTATTCAAAAGATACACTTATAGAAAGACGAATTTAATTAAACATATGAAAATAAATATAAAACTACAAAAGTTTGTTATCCTAACTTTTTAGTGTAAATTCAATTCGACTCACTGAAATTATTAGGCTAAGACAAACTCTTAACAATGTCTCTTACCAATATAAATAGTACGTAGCAAACACTATTTCTCTTGTTGCGTATATAAATCAGAACAGAAATTTTCCCATCAAAAGGCACATCAAAGCATCGCTCCTACATCATTTATATTGACACCTCGAATCAATATTTCACGGGCCATTAACATTCGAAACACAAGTAATTATCACAATTGTAAGAAACAATTTCACTCTCAAGGGCTTTTCAAGCTTTCAAGCTTTGTTCACATCAAAGTTTATTTCGTAATGGAGATCTCGGAACTTAGTTCTGTTTACATCACCGAATGGTTTGTTTACTAAGACCAAACAAACCTAAATCTACCGGTGGCATACATTTTGAGCTTAAACAGTCTGTTATATTTGATAGTAGGGACAGTATGCTTTCTATGAAATAAAGGATAAATTAAAAAAAAATTACGTACGTTAAGAAGTATAATTAGGAATTTGAAATAGTTTTTTTTTAAATATGAGAACAATTTCCGGTGCAGACGTCTGTCACTTCTGCTTTTTAACGACAAAAGCCAATAGCTTTGCTTTATTATGTAAAGAGGCGAAACATTAATACAATTTTGATCATGGTGGTTCGCATATAAAAATAAAAAAATATATTATTATCTGTCATTAACAAACTAATGTTTTACTTAGTATTAAACTGATATTTAATACTAAGTGTTATTTCATATATCATTTCAGACATTTGACAAATCGCATTGCCCAACGCTTAATTACATTTTAATAGTTCAATCAATTTAAAAATAAATTACGTTCCTAACAACGAGATGTTTCAAGGTTTATTCAATTGGACGATCAGAGGGAAACTATGATTGGAAGGTTATTCTAATGTTAATGTTTTTTTTTCTTAAAACGAATAAACAAAATGTTAAAATTTTATATTGTGTATGAAGAAAAAATATCCTCCTCTACAAGGCACTCTTCATTTCAAAAAATGTTATTTCATTAAAACATCCTTTAAAGCCTATAAACGGTATAGTTATAGGCTTTCCTCTTTTAACTCTTACATTAAGATAAAGATAGCTAGTACACTCGCGATCTCATTCTAATAACATAAACTTTAACAACTCCAACTCATACATTCAATGTTTTATGTTATTTGTCACACAATTCATTATATTTTCACAACAATAAGCTATATTTACATCGACAATGCGAATTGTAAATGAAAAAAAAAGTAACCATTCTGTAAACAGTTAACACAGCTGTACTTCAAATGGGTGATAAATCTGACGCAAAAAGAATAATTGCTTATATGAACACGTCTACACAGGCACAATGATTTGTAGTCCCATAAATACGCCTTGACAGTATACAGGGGAAACATGAAAAATGTAAATACAACTAAACATTCCAACAAGCTATATAGTATTGCAACAGGTTATAGATGCCTGAGATTAATATATTGTAAAATATCAGGTACTATATAGTTAAAGAATATTTAGTGGGCAAAGATCTCAATGTGTCATATTGGGACATGTTCTTGAGTAGCCAATGCTTTGATTTGTATTTATCATGTTGGTAAGTAAGATAATTTGAAATATTTTAAATAGCAGCTATCAATCTTGCCGGTTCCTACCAACCGGTAGGAACAGTATCTAAGGCAACCGCCTTAGATACTGTAAGTGTTAACGAACACTTGCTACGGTTCTATATTTTAATAAGTAAACATGGCTTGACTTAAATTACTTATAAGTCAGAAAATACGCTAGATTGTAATTTTACATAATGTCAGAGTAGAATGAAATTGTCAATCGTCTGTAAATGTCAAAAAAGCTAATTCGGTAGTGCTGTGAAGTCGTACTATCTAGTACCTTGAACAAATATTTTTATCTAATAATTATCATCTCTTTGCAAAATATCTATTGTGTAGAAATATTAATGTGTGGCTTAAACTAGTTAATTTGTTAAAATATATCTTACATATACATTGCGAACCATAATAACGAATTGATTTTAATTAGCGGTTACCGTAAATAACACACCGCAAATCCGATTTGCCATAATTAATTCCGATTAATAGTTTCATATGTTAATTGTATTGATACTATACTAAGCGATGACTGCTGAATAGTGACCGCCCTGGGACTATCCATTCTTCTCGTACTTTATGGTCACATTCGGATACACGAAAGCGATTTCCGAACGTTTATCAGCTATTTCATACAAAATAGCACTTCGACGTCAACAAATTGCTTCAACGATTTATAGAAACTCCCGAAAGGCAACTTCAATCGGTCTTCAAATTTGGCTATTCGACAATTGTATTTTGATTTTGTTTTAATAGCCTCATGCCTATTACAATATCTTATAATTTGGTATTAATTTGTGTAATGTATAATTAAAGATAATATTTGAATTTTTATTTTTTCCATATAGAATCGTATCAGCTGACACTTGTGTATGTCACTTGTATATGTCTTCATATCTAAAGCAAATTTTAACCGATCTGAGAATACCTACAACACAGCTTTTTATCTAATTTTGTCAGCATGATCATCATGACAAATGTCCCCATTGATTCATTCCCAAGCATTTCTATAGATTAAATAGTCCTTTTTACAATTAGAAATTGTGTTGGATAATATAGTTGTCACAGAACAATTCCATATATAACTAAAGGCTGTTACGGGCAGTGACAACACTTGAGAGTTTTTACAAAAAACACTTTATTTGGTTTGTTCTTAATAGTATTTACAATGTATGTCTTTGGAAGTTGGATCAGGAATGCCTGTGGAGTGGAAAGGATAACGTATTTAAAGGATAGAATTTGTGGTAGGGGTTGTCTGTGGGGAATAAACAATAAAGACTTATATCTAATTATAATTATGCTTATATGTAATGTGGGCATGTAACAAGGCGTACTTAATGATTATTTATTTATACAATACAAATATTGTATACATTGTGATTTGAATGTTTATTAACAACTGTTGCGCGTGGCTTCGATTAAACGGAAATATATTTGTTTAATCCTAAAAATATCCACGAGCGCGATGCTTTTCATCGATTTTTCAATACGAATAGGAGGTATATATAGGAGGTAGGTTTAAATTTAGAATTATTAATAAATAATAAACCAACATTTATAACATTTTCCACATAGAACCGTATTAGCGATCAACATTAATGAAAAGTCAAATTCAATTCAATTTTCTTCTAACTCAAAATATCTTTATTCAAGTAGGTCTTTATAATGACACTTTTGAATAGTCAATTTTTACACTACCACCGGTTCGGAAGGCAGTCATCTACCGAGAAGAACTGGCAAGAAACTCGATAGCTGCTCTTTTAAAATAAACAATTAATACTTCTTATAGGCCTACCACGTAAATATAATATTCTAAGGACCACTCTGCCCCACCTATTTTGGATTGTCTTTCTTTTGTTTATACATAAATATCAAAAATACTTTAAAAATACATACACTAGATACAAACGTACTCTACTCTAGCTCCGCTTCTAAGAGTTCCTTGGGATTACGAGTCCGGATGACATCTTATTACCGGGAATAGCAATGCGAACCCAATTGATTGACCTGGGAATCTGGGTTTACTTAATTTTAGTTTGAAAGATCGTTCTTTAAAGAATATAAACTTGAATTCATTTCTAATGAATCATACAACCTTATTGTTAAAGGTACTCAAAACACTGTTATTTTCGGATAATATCTGCTATGAAGGTGCTCCCTCTCTATTTTCTTTCAAACCCTAATTGTCTGTTTGTCTCTTTGGCAAAAAATTTATTGCTCCCACTTCTCCGTGTCACTTTAGCTTCCGCTTCCTTTTGAAGCGGGTTACTTGGAAAAAATCTCTTTCGAGCAGAAAGCCACCCATTACACTAAAGCCTTAATAAAAAAATAAGTTCAGTTGACTGTGTCTTCAATAAGTAATGAAAGTAAAATACGCATTCTTATCCGGTAAAAAAGATTTATTGAAATATTTATTCAAAAACTAAACTCATTCGCATAGACATAATACGTTAGAAATTTCCGTTTAAAATTAAAACGATAAAATGTATGAATATTTTAACACAAGTGTATGGTACTTAGTTTTATCATATTCCTTTGTGGACGATGAGGATTATAAATGGTATGAAATAAAAATATTCTTGGAAAACTTTCCATTTGACCTGGTTTGAATTGCGTTAATTTTAATGTAGAGAATTTTCTACAATATTATATGACAGAAAGACATACGAATCGAAGTTGATTGATGACCGGCAGTACATTGCTTTGGGGCAATACTACAATATATTTTTGCTTTGCTATTGCTGTTGCTATAGCAATACCATGCTATTGCTTTCTGTTGGTATTTCTAGTGCTGTTGCATTAACCGATCGTTTATTTTGAAACGTGTTCAGTTGTAAAAAGCTGTAGCTGTGGGATATAGCACTTAAAATTCACGAACGGTTGAGAATTCTTAACCAGTGCTCTGCTACGCATCGTTGAAACAATATATTCTTAATGTTGTATACTTAAATACTGATGTATTGTTTGGTCACAATATTCTTAAGTAGCAATTCAGTATGAGTACTTTAAAAGGTTAGCCTTACTCGTAGCACATACTAAAAGTACTCAACGCATTTTAGGTCAAGTGAATGACGAACAAAATTAAAAAACGCTAATGAAGTGAGCTAATAACGGATTAACGTGAGTATTACTTTAAGTTTCATCTCATTTGCATTGTAAATTGCTTGCATAACAAAATATAAATTATGAAAATTGTGACATAAATTAAATATTGTCAAGTATATATTTTATTCTGTAATCTCTCAAAATGCAAAGTGGGTCGTTACCGTTTTCATGCTAAATTCGTTCTATACACAATAACCTCAATAAGTATTGTACGACTTAAAAAACACAATTTCCAATGTCCACAATTTCTATTAGGACGGCCAAAGTGGATCAGGTCGTCGTATATCGGATAAAAATTTTCCAATAATTCATAATAACATTATCGAATAATAATAATTAATGTTATAATCTGTATACGCTTTTTATTTTTAGTCGATGTGTTTTTAAAAAATATGTTTCATTCTAAACTTATTTAAACAACGATATTCCTTATGGTAGACTTATTAATCATACTTAAAGATTACCAAACCATAATCTTATATAAAAAATTTGCATGTCACAGTGTTAGCGTTACCCCTGCGACACGACTTGACGGATTTTTACCAAATTTTATATGCGCCAATGCCCATATAAAATGACTAGTCAATAGTAGTCTGAGAATACGCCAACATCTATTTTTCATACCCCTAAGTGATAGGCGTTGTTCATCCTTGACGAAATTGTTTGTTTTTATTTTTTATAATGTGGCATTAAAAAATACATACATCCCCAAATTTTTTAAATTTTTATCACCAATCACTGTTTTATTAATAATTTTATGGCAAAACAACGTTTGCCGGTATCAGCTTGTAATTATATATAATTAAAACAATTTGATATAGAGTATAAAATTAGACATGTACGACTTTAAATTGTCTCGGTAACAAACATTGTTGACATTGACAGGAGACTGCACAAGATGGCGTCACAGGCATAGATAATAAATTGCATAGATGTACATAAATATATGTATTTATGAAACTAAATGTCCTAATATGTGTTAAATTCTTTTTTTTTAATTATTTATTAATATTTAAACAAATTAATTATTAAATAAACACAAAATATTCTTAATATTAACCTAACTAATATAAGTAATTGTATTTATTAGATCTATATTAGGCCCTTAAAATGTCATATTGTTATATGAAAATTGTGCCATAAATTAAATATTGTCATTCAAAATTATAATATATTTATATTTATAAAGATAAATTATAAGAAGCTTACCGAGTTAATTAAATTAAATAAAGTATGTAAAAATAAATATGTATGTAAGGACATTATGAGATTTCTATTAGTATATGCGGTAGGTTAGTGTACACGTATCTTGGTGTACGAAACACTTGACTGAACTTCAAGAATGTCAAGACATAATGCCCCTCACACTTGAAGCTCACTTTGACGACATAACCGAGGTTGAAGTATATTTACGGCATATATATCATCAAAATAAAACTATTATTACTCTGTGTTAGAAAAATATTAGGGTATAATACATCTTTACCAACCAACTGGTGAAAATGTATTATCATTAAGAGGGTAAACTAACGAGTCATTTACAGTTAAGTACTGACCACTACCACTAGATATCTGCTAAATATATGAAGGATTTCTCAGCTGTAGAAACGTGCACCACAAAATGACAACCCCTCTGAGTTTCTTGTCAGTTCTTCTCAGCTGAGAGCAGCGATTTAAACTTAGTTTTAGTGACGCTCGAATATTGTTAACAATCCTAATTGAATAAATAATTTTATTAAAAAATTTCGCACGTTTTTTCATGTAACATTCGCTTCATGCCATGCTATAGCTTCCTTTATAGAGCTGTGTGGCTGATACAACTATTATTTTGACTAATGTGAACAAATGGTCAATTGTTGGAAATCTATGAAGCGTATTGAATGACTAGGCGGCTTTTGCTTTACACGTGCTACAGTCTAAGCAGTAACTCAATCCTAAATCCACTAAATCCATTGTGTGGACTATGGACAAACCATTAACTATAAAATTGACTTAGGCTCGTAAAGGTTTATATATTATATCAGGTTTGTGCGATCTTTAATTTTAACCATATTTTTGTATCATATTATTATATCGTGGACGTTGCGGGAAATTAAGAGAAAAAAGATGAGATTTCCTAGAGATGTGGTGGTGGAGGAGAATGCTGGGAATATCGTGGATTGAATTTCGCACCAATGTCTCGATACCCCAGGAACTAGGTATCAAGCTACGTCTATCTACCATAGTAAAATCTCACATACTCTTTCTTTGGACACGTTTAAAGGCGAGGCAGAAGCTCTATTGAACGTCTAGTAGTTCAAGGTGGAGGGCAAAAGACCGCACGACAGATCTCCCAGGCGCTGTACCAACTAGATCAGGTCCGCAGTTGGGCAGCCGGTGTACGAGTACTAATGAATGTAGGCGAGCCGTAACTTTAGCTACCTAGTCCGCCGAGACTTCATGATGATCACGACCGTTCTGCCAAGAGCACAACGAATAAGAAGAGGTATATTGGTATACTGTATGTCCATATATCCAGTAACATTAAGTACTGAACATTTCAAATAAAAAACGGTTTGACAGCTTCAATTATGTCAATGCTAAAATAACAGCCACTAAAAGTACAGTATACTGTGTGTTGAGTGTTGCAAATCAACAATGTAGTGGCTCAACTCAGCTGTGGTTCCGGTCTCAAACATTTATAGAATCCAGACTTGACGTTTCGCTGGATTTAGCTGTTGCCAAGGAGGAAGTCTGTTGGAATTTTGAAAAGCTTTTGTCACTGTGATAAATGCAAATGTTTGACATATTTAACTTGTTTGCCAAATCGACAATTTTTAAAACAATTCTGTATCAATATACGTACTCTATGACTTATAATATACCACAAACAAAACTAATATAAAACTACGAAGCGCCATTGAGCATTAAAATTCCGAACGTGTGTTCTACACTTTTTTAGAACACCAAAAAGGTTGGATATACTTCAAACGAACACTAAAAATTACAAGAAACGAAGAAGAAATAAAACATTAATTATAATAAAAAAACTAAAACTAACTATAAGTATAATATATATGTATATATTATATATCGTATAAGCATTGCCATACAGCGAGGAAATGCCGCCAGTATTGTGAGTACTCTGCCACAGGGACCAAACTATTTAAATTTGTTTTAGTTTTGTGTTTTGTTTTATTTTAGGTTACTTTATATTAGTTAGGTTATTATTAAGAATATTTTGTATTTATTTAATAATTATTTTGTTGCCTTCTTAATTATTGTAATTAGTAGTTTAAAACAAATTATAAATTAATATTTGACTTTTTAATATGAATACTTAGCGAACGCTTACAATAATAATAAGTATTATTATTGTAAGCTTAAATAATTCTCAAAGGAGAATGGCAGACCATCAAAACTTTCATCCATTTTAGTTAACGTAAACGGTTAACCATCTTTTGTTTTTACAATTCGTATTATTAACAAAATTATACTTATATTATATGACATTTTTGTATCGGACGTTTTTTGTTAAATTTATAATATACTTTAAACAATTACATAGACGAGGGGCAAGCGAGCAGGTGGCACACCGTAAAGGTGGAGTCGCCGCCCATAGACACCCGCGTGGCTGGTATCTCGTGAGTGCGTTGCCGGCCTTTTAGGGAGTGGTACGCTCTTTTCATGAAGGACTCGTATTGGTACAAATACCAATCACGAGCGTAAAAAGTCGGTAACAAACTCGTAGAATTTCTAGTTTATATGACGTGTCTTCCTGGGCAGCTCGCTCGTTTGTCTTTGATAGAATATTGATCGTTTTATAATCTATGTCATCCATTTGTGTTTAATGGTGGTTAGAAACATTTTTAAATGCATAATTTAATATTATTTATTATTTTTATTTAATGCGGAATTTGACGGGTTAAAATTCTCACGTTAATATGATGTTTGGAGATGATTGGAAACTCAGATTGCAATCACTAGTTCATTTCGCGCAGATGAAAAATGCACGATCCCATTCAAAATAATTATTAAAGGAGCTGAAGCGATGTTCACGTTCGAATATTTTTATGATTACCATAAAGTGTATTTTTATATTTTAAAAACTTTTCATTTCATAATCAAATCTTAAAATAACTAACACCTATGAAAATAATCATTTTTTTACTGCAAAAGGGAGTTGAGCGGATGAGAAGAACTGTCAAGAAGTGGGGACTTTTTTGAGTGGGAGTGCCATGCTGTTACTTAGAGTTTCAGCCGAATGGGCAGGCACGGCCGGAGAAATACCACTCTCTCACATAAAACCGGCGTAAAGTGATACAAGTGGACTTTGTTCATTTTGTACTTGCGTTTCGTTCGGTGAGTTCGTTACCAGCCGCGTGAGTGTCTATGGACGGCGACTTCACCTTTATGGTGGGCCTCCTGCTCGTTTGCCCCCTCTTCTAAAAAAAAAAGTCTCCGCCACTTCTATATGTTCTAAAGAACGGTTGTAAAGAGCTGCAACCATTAAACGATGGTCCAGCGACTGGTAAGACGATTTAACGTATAAAGTACTAATGAATTTGTATTTGCTTCTGTCTGCCAATATATTTTTATGCTGATACGATGAACTTAAATCTGAAGAAAACTAGTCGGTCCAAAAACACCACCACAGCTGTCAGCCGACCAGCTTGTCCATAATATAGAAATAATAAGCGATAGGATTTGTAAAATAAAGTCGCTAATAACATTGAATTTAGAACAGAAAAATCTTTTGTTTGACCAAGCAAAGTACTATCTATGAAAAGCTGTGTTTGTGGAGCGTCAAAGTCATATATTTCTTTGAATTTCTATCTTTTTACATGTAACGATCTTGACCGGGCTTTTTATTTAGCGACCCCGTTCTAGTTTCTTTCTGAATTTGATATTTGGTGTTTCATAACAACTCTCTAAGAAACGGGTGAAATTCGAACTAGTCTGTGGTTATTGGCCAGTGTTTGAGCTGACTCTAAAGAGATACCGAGCATCAAATTATTGAAGAATATCCTGAGGCAACATGAGTTTGTGTGTGGTGTGACAGAAAACGTTAAATTTACGAAAATAATAATCATTAAACGCATATTATATAAAAATGTGTTGTACCAAGAATTATAGTGTGTTCGTTGTGATTGGATTTTAATATTATATTCTTATTATTGCACTTAAATAGTAGAAGATAGTCATATTAATCAATGTTAGAACATATTGTAAGAGAAACGGGTGACCTTATCGCTAATAAGCGATCTAGCTCTTGCTTTTACCCCACAGATTATAAACAATAAACAGCACATTCTAGAGCAATAAGAAGCAGCTGGCCACATTCTGGCGATATACACTTCTGATTATGGATTTAGTCGCGAGCTATTTATAACATTATTGCGAAGCCGTACCTACTAAGGGTAGGCTGATATGCCTATATTTCTACCGTGCGAAATCAATTGGCTGTATCATTTTATT
This sequence comes from Leptophobia aripa, assembly GCA_951799465.1. Lineage (NCBI taxonomy): Eukaryota > Metazoa > Arthropoda > Insecta > Lepidoptera > Pieridae > Leptophobia > Leptophobia aripa. The sequence continues at coordinate 8,997,770 of OX637260.1, forward strand.
GTTGATGTTGTATATTCGATAACAATAAATGAAATATCTAAATATGTATGTTATCTATAATAATTAAAAATTTTATACGACTTAATTCATACATACATACATTGAGCTTAGGCAAAAGGCTTCGTCACATCTGCCGTGGGGCCTTAGGACATTCGTAAGTTAAGAGGAAAATACTGTCTTAATATTGACAGTCAAAACAACTACTGTAAACTAGAAAGCCATAAAAAATATGTTAGCGTCATGTAACACTAATTTTATATTGTTATTGTCCGATGTGGTGATACTTAAACGTAATTCACAGACCGACTGCAAATAAGAGTATTATTATTGTCTCGTTTGTGTTTTCCCTGTAATTTTGCGAAATTACATGTTGTCTAATGACACCGCCGGTTTGTATATTCTACAGCTAAGTAGACATGGCTTATGGCTTGCAATTCTATATGAACCAAATATCCATATCCATAAACCACGAGGACTTCGCCATCAAGTGATAAGAAACCTCTAGAGAAACCTTTTTCGAACAATTGCTTTAACTAACTTAAACTAATTTTTTTTAATTTGTTCGTTGGATATGTCTATGAATGGGCGGGATGTTATCAAATATATCTATTATAATAATATTAAAAACAAGGAGAATTTAATTATAGAAAAACCAATAAAGTTACAACATTTTAATGGCCGAGAAATCAAATTTAGACCGATATTCCAATTTCATATTGATGAGAATCTCATGTTCATTAATTAAAACATTCTAATTATAACTGAGCCAAGTCAAACACTTGTTTAGGGTTCCCTTTGTTCAAAGATAATTCTTCACATCTGAAAGTATGTTGTGTTTGTTTTAAATCATGATTACATTTTTATTAATATTCTCTCTCTCACACACACACACACTTGTAGCTCTTATTCCTTCGTTTCTTTACCTCGACGCTGAACTCACTGAACACTGCATTTAAAACATGTACTATTGGTTGAAATATTATTATTATCATATAATAAGAGTACTTGTTTCAAGTTCCCATATAATTGTTTTGTGTGTATACCTTGTTTTATTATCTTATTAGTTTATTGTTTGTTATTATATTTAGCACATAAGATGTTTGGCAATAGATTTAATACAATAAAAAAGTACTTGCCTTAGGCAGATAACGCTAGTTTATAGCAGGCACTCACGAGAATTCTTTAAGCCAAGAACTGTATTAAATATTCGAATTAGGGATGCAGCATAATGCGCAATAAGTATTTAAACAAATACACACGAAAAATAAGAGTATTAATTTAAAAATAGAACCCCAAAAGCTAACCTAATTGGTAGATAAACTAAAATTTTCTCAAGCCTGTGATATTTGACCATTGCCCGGAGTTTGTAAACCAGTTCGTTATAGCGATAAAATTGACGACATGCCCATAAAATTAGGTATGGCAACGTATTTGGTTAATTAACAAATATTTGAAATTAGAACAAATCTTTTTTTTTATGCAAGAGGAGGCGGGTCACTTCGAGTGATGTGCTAATAGCCTGCAGCGCCAGGAGGCTTACAAGTGAGTTGTCGGCCTTTATTTGGTTCCTTTTTCAAAATTCGTGGTTGTTCGAAATTTAAATTTCGTCTTATTCTACCCTTTTTTGTTTTATAAAGTGTGAATAAATTGTCCTAAGCAACTGTAATAGTAAAGTTAATAATATTTGTTACACACATCATCACAACCACACACACACAATCAATTACTGTGCCCTAGCGTTGAGGCTATTATTAGTTGTAGGCTCTCTGCTTCCAGTTGCGATCACAGGCTTTTCAACACTCATAACACTGTGATTTACCTAACTTTTAGTTTTTATTTAGGGATTCCCATCCTTTCCCCTCCCCGTCCTCTTCCCCTACCCCTCCATTTCCCAATTTTCCTTTAAAGGCCGGCAACGCACTCACGAGCTCTCAACCGCGTGAGTGTCTGTGGGCGGCGGCTTCACCTTTATGGTGGGCCTCCTGCTCGTTTGCCCCCTCTTCTATATTAAAAAAATAAAAAGATTACTACGCGTTACCAAGATTAGCCAACTCTCAAACTATTATCAATTATATTGTTAGTTAAGATTAACTCGGCAGAAGGCGGTCGTGCGAATTTACAGGTACGAATCAAATACTTCCATTTTACTTCTATCGACTTAATGGCTTAAGGGATTTGCCTGAAAATCGAGAAGCTTCGTTTACCCTATTTTTATCCAGGTGCAGATTAAAAAAATAACGTAAGGGTTAAAGGCTTTTTTTAATGTAAGGTCTATATACTTCGGTGTTCTTGACATACTTCTATAAGTTCCATTATTATAAGTATTTATTTACTTTGTGATGAAAGCTCCGATTCAATGTTTGTTTTAGTAGGTCTGTTAATAAGACTAACATAAATAGGTATACAATAACATAATATAAATTATTTAAATTAAAATTTAAAAAAAAAAAAGTAAAATATACTAAAAAAATAACTATTAAATACAAAGACAAATGCAGACTTTCATAAAATTATTATTATACTCACATTTTAAATAATAGTTTGATAGCAAGAATTTGAATTTCACCAATCACCTCCTTCAAAAAAAAATCACGAACATTTATGATAGTAATTTTTAATTTGTTCATAGATATATTTTTAATTGTTTTAGTGTTTGGTTGGCTGAATTGCGAAACGCTAAATGTTACCTGTCATATTAGACAATATTTGAACTCACGGTGGCGCTAGCATTGTTAATAATTAATTCTAATGTTAATAGCCCACAAAATCACACGTTGGAAAGAATTTTTAAATTATTCTTCTTCTCTTCTTATTCCTTTTTTGTTGACAACCAATCGTTGGTTCACAAGGACCAATAATTGAAATTATTTGAATTAAAATTTAAAAAGATTTTGTAAAAAAGGTTTCATATTATAATAAATTATGGATACACGTCTCATTTTTATGTATTAAAATTTGTTAGGAGTTTCTGAATGTCACAAATGTCTTAACTCTATTTAAAAGATGTCTCCCGTTAAAATTTTCTCTGAGTAATTCAACTTAAGTATATTCGCTCGCGCCTGAAACTGTATTTGCATACTGAATGTATTCTATTTAATACAGTTAGAGTTTTTAAGGCCTTTTACGGACTATAATTTAAAATAAAAACAACCATACAAATTTAAAAAAAACATTGCAAATAGATCTTATCATTTGGTGCAATTGTTCGTTGGATATACGAGAGATAACAATAAAACCTTTTTGTTTCAGTAAAAAATAACTTTAATTTGATTTAGTTTCAAAGCGACATTCATCAAAATAATTACGATGAATAAAAGGTTTATTCCCCTTTGTCACCTGTTATGTATTAAGGGCAACGCTTGAAGGTTTAAGTAGTCAAAAAAAGACAAGTCCACCACAGAAAGCTGATCACTGGACTACAAAAATACAGATCTGTGGACAATCTGAGTTTTATATCTAACTCCATAAGCCTCGGAAGCGACAATTGTATATTAACACTACACACTGAAACATATATATACACACCCATGCAAACATACAGACACGCACATAATGTACCAATAATTTGATTTACAATACAATTTTGTATTCTAAATTGTAAATGTAGTCTAATTGTATTATAAGTATTATTTTATTGTGTGGGTTGTCTGGAAGAGATCGCTTATTAGCGATAAGGCCGCCCGTCGCTCTTATATGTACTAACATCTATTAACGTCATTTGCTTCTAGTGTTTAAGTGCAATAAAGTGTAAATAAATCAAAAAAATATTTTTTTTTTAAATTAACATCTTGCATCCAATATTAAAATATGTTTTTGTAGAAGAAACGCTTTCAAGCGAAGACATACTATGTGAGTAATAATATTCCAATTATAACTAAGACACATAACATTAACAATAACAATGTTTCTTAATTATACATTCTATAATTACAAGCTATAAATCCTCATAAACTGCTTTGTTATGCGCGTTAACCCACTATGCGTTGACGAGTCAATACAAATTCTTAAAAATTAATATTGATATAGCTTATTAAATGTCAAAACAAGCAATGACTTTAAGTTTTCCTCAGTATAACTATTGACTTCAAATTAAATTGTGTATATCTCGGAGAAGAAGCATATTTCTAAACGGGATTAGGGGACGTCTTGTTATGGGTTATGTGCGAGCACCAAAACAAGGGTAATCAAGTACACAATTATGAAGAGCAGCCTGTTCAGAACACCAATCTGACTGTCAACAGATGTCGCTGACGAAATCGCTCATACATGTACACTGTATACGGTACAATGGTTACCCAAAGGTTAGCCTCAGAATTACACTGTCACCACAGCAAGATTGCGCCCAGATCCCACCCCAAGCTATGCTCTGATTGGTCAACCATATAAGCCACCATAAAACATCGTTATCAAGCTAATTCAGAATAATCCGAGTTTTTTTACAAGTTGTTCAATGGTAATGCCAAACTGAAATTTAAGATCTAAAAAAATGTGTACCTCTAAATTACTTCTTGATTCTGAAGAAGTTTATTTAACACTTAAAATATGATATCAAAATGTATTCAATATTATATATATTTAACATATTTAAGTAATACATTTTATTGCTGTCTGAAGTCGAGTTCCTAACACGGACGAGTTTCTAACCATCCTGACGTAGTGGGAAATTTTATAGAAACTTGTGTTGGATCTCTTGATCTAGCTAGGATTTCCTTAAAATTTACAACACAAGTATATGTGTGTGTTTAAAATATGCATCTCAAAACTATGGTCTTAAGGAATACTGACACCACGTCTTAAAACTCATTCGCTGCACTAGAATATATATGGCATTAATTAGATCCCAGTCCAATCATGTTGGCATTTTAACTCCTTAACTAAGGTTGAAGAAACAGGCCATTTAGATTTAAGACGATTCAAAATGATCGTATGTCCTGAATAAAGAGAATTGTCTTTGAAAGACTTAAAAAGCCTTTATTAATAAGAGCTTTACAATACTTGTACTATATATATATTATTTGGTTACTTAATAACCCATATATGTCCGCCTTTACGATCAATACTATTTAATGGTGAAGGCTTCGTTGGAGTTGGCATAACTGTCGAATGATAAACTTCCGACTTATTTGCTGAACTCTATTATTAATAAACGGTTCGAACCGGAGGCTTCTAATTATACAGTAATTACTTTGCCTCATGTATGAATTGACTTTATGTTTTGTGGTAGGCGTAACGGACCGTAATATTGAGATTTTCACGGACATTTTCATAAGTTCGTTGTGTTTCGTCAAAATTTTGTTTACGCTAAAGTACACTATACATGGTGTCCCATCGTTGTTAAGTTGAATTCATGTGTTTAACAAAAAATGTGTCTCTTATAAGAATGTGAAGACTTATTACACTGTTTTAAATAACACAAATTGATATTTCTACCGCTCCCTTAAAGGCCAGCAACGCACTTGTAATCCTTCTGGCATTGCAGGTGTTGGCCAAGGCTGTTGGCACTTCACTATAAGTGGTCTGCTCGTTTGCCTCCTGTTACATAATAATATAACAGGTTAATAATAATAAATATTGAAAATTATTAAGGATTTCATTTGAATGAAGGCTGTATATTTAAAGAGTTAGGAGAGTATCTCAATGGCCGGCAACTCACAAGTTGCAAGTGGTTAGCACTTTGCCAGTAACTTGGTTGTATTGCCTCTTAACTCATAAAAAAATTTTTTTTTTGTGCATACCGTTGTGCGTATCTGTTGTAAATACTAAATTGCACGAAATTAATCCTTTGGTGCAATTGGCCGTAAACGAGTTACAAGCTCTAATAATGTATGTTTCAGGTATTCAACGTATTTCGGTTGACAAATTTGTTACTTCGCAAGGGTACGTAATGTATGTAGTTTTAGAATTGTAGGTTTTGTGGGTAAACTTTCTCGTTCCTAAAAGAGGACAAAACAGTTCAACGCCAAAAATCACCCCATTTTATAATTCAACCTAAATTCGTTATCAGTTTGTTATAATGATAAAAATGCATTTTTTACAATTGTTTAGCCTAATTAACCTATTTTTTAGAACGTAAATAACAGATTTTTATTATTAAGAATGCAAAATGTTACTTGGATATCCAAAACAAAATCAGGGGCTACAATTTGGCATTCTATATAACACATATTTATAAGTCTTGTGTGTATTGTCCTCACTATATTTTTAATGTGTTTTCTATTGCCCGAGCCATATTCGTATATAGATATTTTTGTCAGTCAAAGGTACAAGTATTAAATTAAATTAATTATAGTTTTGTCGGTACATCCGTTTACTTTATGATTTCGTCTTCAAACAAATGTAAATTTATCCACAATTAAATCAGGATCAAAGAATTAATTACGAAGGTCTAACAAAAAATATAAACTTTAAGAATTTTTTAGAGAATGGCACTGAAGAAAACATTATTTCATAAAAGGCCGGCAACGCATTCACGGTTCCCAGCCACGTGCTCGCAAGAGGCAGGCTCGCTCACCTGCTCCTCTTCTTTACACACACAACACCCAATTGATAAACTGATGGGTTGATAATATAATTAATAATAATAATAATTTAATTTAAATAATACTTAGTCTTGCCATAAATATTGTTATAAAGAAAAGCACGATTTTTTTTTTATACGTAACATTTATTCCTTTCATAGTGAGTTAGTTTAATACATCAATATATAACTATTAAAAATATACAATGTTTATTCGAAGTGGTCTCCATTGGCTGCAATACAGTCTTTTAAACGTTGAGGCCAGTTATCAATAGCAGCACGAACTCTTTCTAGAGGAAAATTCTTCACTGCCAACCGAATGGATCGTTTTAGGGACTCCAAATTATCATGGCGTTTAGAGCAAGCCTTACTCTCTAAAACTGACCATAAATCATAATCCAATGGATTTAGGTCAGGACTTGACGACGGCCAGTTTTCAGTGCTGATAAAGTCCGGAACGTTAGTTTTCAACCAAGATTGGGTGGATCGAGCTCTATGACCCGGTGCCGAGTCTTGTTGAAAGCACCATTCTTTGTTATTGAACATGGTGTTAGTTAAAGGCTTAACTACCGTCTCAAGAATGGTATTTTGATAAACTTGTGCCGACGTTTTAATACCTTTTTCACAAAAATATGGCTCAGTCACCCCTTCATAGCTAACACCCCACCAAACCATCACTGAAGTGGGATAATGCCCACGTTGTACTCTGTTTACTAATTGCGAAGCTTCTTTAGAGCTTCCAGCATAAATACGGTCATTTTGTTTATTAAAATACTGCTCAATTGTAAAAATTTTCTCATCCGTAAACAAAATTTTTTTGTGACCTCCCTTTGCGTACCGCTTAAGTAGTTGTTTGGATTTAACCACCCTATTCTTCTTTAAATTATCAGTTAAGAAGTGACCAGTACGTCTCTTATAGGCTGCAAGTCCTAAATCATCATTTAATATACGCGACATGGTTCTAGGAGCTATCTTCATCTCCCGAGATAAAATCTTTTGCTTACGGACAGGATTTCGTCGAATTCTTTCCCTAACTGCTTTAATCACCTTTTTCACACGAACGGTACGTGGACGGCCAGATCTTTTTCTGTCACAAACAGAGGAGGTATCATTGTACCTATCAATAGCCCGGTAAACAAACATTTGACTAATACCAAGCGGGTGGAGGGTTTTAAAAATTGCACTTTTCTCCATACCTACTTTATGTAAGGCAATCACAGCGATTCGGTTCTCTTTATCACCCCACTCCATTTTAATATAACAAAATATTTAACAATATAATGGCGCGAAAATAAGAAAACACATCAAGCAATCATATAAAAATGACAGATTCCAAATTCAAACGTAATATTTTCTTTTTTTGAATAGTAACAGTATTTATGGCCAGACTAAGTATATACAAAACCATTTAATGTTCAAAATAAAAAGCTTTCGTCATATAACTTATTGCAAACCAATCTGGGCATAAATCAGTTAACAGTATCATTATATTCTCGTCAAGCGTGATTTGAATTTATTTTTGCTACAAAAATGTCATAAAGGTCTTTGTTTAAACACTGTATGAGAAAATGTTTTTTTAATAATACACCATTATTTGCCGAGCCACATGATCAGTCCGCAAGCTTGAACTATCTATATATCTAACAGAAATACAATCAAGTAGCGCACATAAAGATTCCACCTCATCCAGCCCCATAGAATAAACGTTCAGGCTCACATTACGTTAATTGATAGGTCAACGCTACCTGCGTACATTCATAAAAATAAAGATTCTTTAAAAAAAACGCCACTTTTAAGGAATGGTATTCAAATTCTTTAGCTAAAGCCGCGTATCGACTTCGCGCGGCGACCGCGCGAGCATTGTTCGACCGCGGCAGATTTGTGTTTCGATTCGCGTGCCATTTTTTGCGCACTATTTCATTAAAGCGAGGCAGCCGCGCGTGGCAGCCGACCCGTGAACGGGCGTTCTTCTTGTGCGCGGCAACCATGGACGTATCACGTCGGCGACGTGCCGCTGCTACTTTAATCATAATTAATTAATTAAGATATTATTAACAATCGATCGAAACTCGATGATGGATGAAAAAATATCTATATATGGACAGAATGCTACATAGCAGTTTCAGACTAATGGAAGACTTGAGATATGAAGCTATTGATGAAACAAACAAAAAATCATGATAAAATAATTGTTATGTGCCATTATAATCTAATTAAAGAATGACACTTCTTGTTATCCGTGTCCTTATCGCGCGTATCCACTAAAAATGCGTCAGGTCGGTCACAATTGCGCGAGCACAACGCACTGACAAAAACCGACACAAAGTGGTGCGCCGACGCAGTACCCATATTGCGCGGCCGCCGCGACAGCCAATGTTCGTTGGTTTGCCGCGCTAGGTCGATACACGGCTTTAGGCTACTGAATTTTTGGCAGCTGCTCCTACAAGCTCGTGTGCATTCAGAGGCTGGTCTTTCGCCCAATATCCATCAACTTATAAACTTTGTCTATGCCGTTGACATTAATTAATTAATTTATTTTAGAGAAGAGCTGACAAACGAACACACTACAAGTGAAGTCGCAGACAACCACGTCGCTGCGTCGCCGTCCTTTTAATAAATGCTACTCTCTTTTCTTCAATAAATCGCTTCTAATTCAATCGTATTAAGAAACAACAAATAAATGCAGAGCTTATTCAAACAGCCCGATATATAATTAACGCACATTTATTAATAACACAATGTTTGGTGTTAAAGCTTTTGAAGTTTTTTCTCGGTCCCTCGTATACAATAGAAATATAATGTCCATACATTAACCAACCACAGATTAAACTGTATGAGATAGTCAATATATTATGTTGTGATGAAAGTAACAACGCTCGTAAATGTTAACAAGTAATTAAGATGTGTGTGGTCTGTAACATTCACACGGTGTTACTCAAATGATCAGAATGCATACGGTTAATAAGTGTTTAGTTTATTATAAGTACCTCCCTCTACTAAAAATAATTAATAAAAAAATATTTTTAGTAGAGGGAGGTACGCACTGAATACAAAAATCTGTCTAATGGTTTCTAAATGTGCATCTATGCTTAATTATAATTAAATATCTAGGTATCAAATCCCGGATTGGATGTTTATGTGCTTTGACAAGTATATCGCATATTCTCAGTTTTAAAACAAGGTCGAAGACACGGCTACTTCGATGTCATCCGTTGCCATAGGAACAAGGTAACATAAACTTTTGATCAGAGATACCAAACTACAAATAAAATAGAGACATATTGTCTATTCCCAGAAAGTGAACGCTTAACAATTCATTCAAGTTAGCGAACTTTTTATTGGTCAAGCGTGAGTACATACCTCATGAGTCGATCGTGGAAAAGGTCCCTCGGGTTCGAGAGTGAATTTTTTATATCTTCGAGGTCTATTAAATTATTATTAATTGTTCTTGTACAGTTCTCTTTGACGTAAATGGTACTGGGACTGTCATCATTTATTGGCTGTTGTCTGGGTGTTTATAAGACAATTTATAAGGTAGGTAGTCAGTTGTGTTTACAATTAGACAAGTGCTTGGTAAAATATAGTTATTGTTTTTAAGTCCGTTTTGACAATATCAGGATAGTGCCTCCACTTAAGTAACAATCTACTGTTTTTGTAGAAACCACTGTCTCTCTTATTAATCTAAAAATTACCCATTTTTGGAGTGGGAGTGCCATTCTGTTACTTAGAGTTTCAGTCGAATGGGCAGGCATGGCCAGAGAAAAACCACTCTCTCACAGAAAACCGGCGTAAAGTGATACAATTGGACTTTGTTCATTTTGTACTCGCGTTTCGTTCGGTGAGTGAGATCTTCCGGGACCCATCCTTTCCCCTCCCCCCGTCCTCTACCTCTACCCCGCCCCCATTTTCTAATTTTCCTATAATGGCCGGCAACGCACTCACGAGATCTGCGTGATTGTCTATGGGCAGCGACTTCACCTATATGGTGGGCCTGCTGCTCGTTTGCCCCCTCTAAAAAAAAACACAAAAGCAAAACAAGTACCAGTACCAGTTACAATTTTGTGTGTATGTGTAAACTAATTTACTTGCATACACACGAACGAAGCAAACTAATTTAATATAAAATTGCTATGGATTTTTCTCTTATATACATATAGTGATCCAAAAATCCGAAGTCCAAAAATGCGTCCTAACTACAGTTAAATAAGTTCTATAGCCTTTTTGAGTCTAAAACTGGTTGCCTCATGTGATAATTGGGCATATAGAAAAATGGTAATATCATTCGATTCACGTCTAACATCTCAAAAAAAACACTGGCCATGTAAAATTAGAAAATGGTATACTAAGCTGTGAGACAACCTCCTATGTTTTATTAATGTCACTTCATATTTATAGATAGTAATCTCAACACAAATCGTACTTTTAACAAAAAATAAACTCACACTGAAACTAATTTATAAAGTGCAGTATTTCAATTTTAAAAAGATTCGAGAATTTTGATTTAAGTCAAAATCTCTTTATTAGTAAGGTAAGGCCTACTCTTTTGGATGGTTTAAAAAAAAACCTAAAAGTTTTATTATATGATGCATTACAACACTAAAATATTTCCAACTTTTATACGTTTTAATTTAGGAAAATATGAGAGGGTGTGTCCTTAATTCTTATTTATGATTATAAAGTAATCATTAGTGCTATTAAAGGTAGCTATTGAATGAGTTTCGAAACGGGTTTTAAGGTCAGTGACCTTACGAAATCCAATGTCCTGGGGCCAGTTTGAATATACATCGTTACATAGTGGTAATATATACTCAAACTCAAAATATCTTTATTCAAGTAGGTCTTTACAAAAACACTTTTGAATCGTCAATTTTTACACTACCACCTGTTCGGAAGGCTGGCAAGAAACTCGATAGCTGCTCTTTTAAAATGAACAATTAATACAAAATTGTGCTACTCACAATTAAAATAACAAAGCATTGTAAAGCTACTCAAGAATTGAACTGTCCCGATGCTGAGCCAATTGCCGACACATTAAAGGGATCTTTGTCCTCTAAATATTCGTTTACGGTATAGTATGCCTTTTCAATCAAAATACCCTTTACGCGCGTTTTAAATTTTACGGGAAATATTCATAAAAAAAACATATTTAATAATAATGAATTCCTACGAACATATTATTTACATTTTTGTAGGCCTACCATTCTTTATTAAAACCTTCACAATAGCAAAAGTATTCTCGGCCTGTTTTAGGTTCTCATATGTATTTTTTTAGTTCTTATATTAATTATATTTTTATGGTAATCAACGTTTTGTTAGGCTTCTGGGTCGGAGCCCGTTAACCGATCTCCGTGATTCCTGTACTAATTAATGGCGGGCAAAACACTTGTCTGTAATATAAATTCATTGTTTTAATATCATTATGTTTGTGAAATACAATTTATCGAAACATAACGTTAGAATATTTGAAACATGTTTACATAAACACAATCGTGTTAGTTTAACAAACATCGAAGCTGATGTATTTTTAATATGTTTTGCCTCAATTCTCCTAATTTCGTTCGATACATTTTCAAAATAGCGCCACTGAGAAATAAACACTTCTGTTTTCATAATAAAGAACATATTCAACTGTGTTCACTTTGTTTAGTACGGTACACTTGATTCTATGGCTTATAAGCGATAATTTAAATACTATATTCCTTTAAAAAGACTTTTTATATTAATATCAGCAGCGGTACTCTGTAATTTAAGATACCGATTCACCTTGATGAATTTTAATGCCATTCTCTCAGTAACCGCCGTGAAAATCTCCAAGATCGACCGATCGTTAGGTTGGCGCTCGAGAGAACTTCGCAAGCGCATTGCTGGATCGTTATCACCGTATTGTAGATTCTTCATAGATGTCCCCACACGTTGTTATCAAACTATTTTACTCTATTTACCAAATAAAACATTGTTTATGATAAATTTGATGCAAAAGGCATCTTGTCGATCAGCCTTCAGCCAGACCTTATTCGTATAAGGTTGTGAGTTATATATACTAACACAGTAAAAATATGAGCGATCTACCAGAAAATATAATATATTATATTAAGGAATTGCAAGCAAACTAATAGAGTGTGTTTATACATATAATATAGTATATTTTTATTTGATTTGCACCCGTGAAAGACCGTAAAATGCCTTTGGCTAATCGAGAATATGAAATGTACTATGATAATAATTTGTTTAACACTTGAACCATGACAATATCTGTTTGTAATCAAAAGCAGACAAATGACTAGATAAAGACGTAGTATACAAATTAAAACAAAACTTTCATCTTTACTTTAGTGGTTTAGTTTTTAAGTTTTATTGTTTATAGTTCTATGTAATTTAATAAAAACAACTATTTAAAAGCAATCGGTAATATTTTGAGAACAGGTTTTTATCTCGTAATTACGTGTTGATAGGATCATTATCGTGGCGTAGTGCAGTAACCTTAGGAAGGTGTCTTTTTAACCGACTTCATAAAGTATGGATACGCATTTAATAAACCATGCTTTCGAATAGAAAATAACGATAAGCCCCATTATTTCTGAAACGTTTACGATTTTTAACGTAGGTAAAACTGGAAGCGGTAACTGTCATAGCTAAATACACAATATTGTTATTTTTTATGCCCTCTGGGAAATATTTAAGTAGGTTTCTAAAACATTATTAAAAAACCATGTAATTTAAAAGTTATTGTTAGTTTATTTATTTCTTTATTTTCATATTAACTATTTATAAATATTATCGGTAGTATTTAAAATTCGTTTGCACCAACAGATTAATAGAAATCTTTAATGCAAATAACCGTCTGTTAATCTTCACGCAATACTCTTAAAATAACACAAAACATTAACTAATTAATCGATGTGTAATTTCCGACAAATCAAACACAGATAGAAATAAAAACTAATGTGTATCAGTTAAATTCCCAAAAAGTACTAACGGCTCGTTAAACCGAATCGTTAAAAGCATAATCGGAACATCAACTTCTTGCATTTTAATATAATGAATTCATTATTACAATCTGTCTCATCAGTATATTCCCAGCGTTGATTTTTATCATTAGTTAATTCTAGTCTTATTTGTGTAACGGTTCAGTTATACAGTTCACTTAACACTAAATGAGTTTTATCCCATGATTGTATTTATTGAATCAGTTTTAATTTTTTTATAAGCAAGTTGGTTCTTCTGTGCACTTTGCATATACTGATTTTACGAACGGTAACTTTAACCTACCCACAAAAACATCTAAATTTTGAAATTTAGTTTCCAAAAATCGTATACATATAACCTTATAGTTATATGAAATAATCAACTGTTTAATAGCACCTCCATAATACCAATATTAGAATAAGCAATTACTGAACCTCATCTCGCTTCCATTAAAGCAAAACTTTAATGGGTATAATAAAAATAATTTACGTAATGTCCAAATTGTTTAAATGACGGTGACTTGCAACCGCGACCTACAATTATTATGTCACAACTTTGATGATTATTAAGCTTGTGTTACGCGTGTAATGAATACACTTTAATATGTGTACACTTTTTATTAATACTTAAATTTACTTAGTTATCACGCGCAAAAAGATTACTATATCGCGAATACTTAATAATTAGCTAAATAATAAAACTATAAGATAATTAAAGTAAACTTGGTTAAGTCCTTGTAGTAAAGTTATTGTCCTTGCTGGCATTGTCTCGCTACATCGTACATCGCGATGCATATGTGCTGAGCGAGAAAAGCTTCTTTTCTTGGGTCACCGGTACTGACTGCCTGACTTTTAAAAGCGCCTGTGTTCAAACCTCAAGTTCAATATATATATGTATATACGAGTATACATTTTTTTTTATGTAAGAGGAGGCAAACGAGCAGGCGGATCATTTCGAGTGATGTGCCAACCGCCGCTCGTGGACACCTGTAACGCCAGGAGGCTTACAAGTGAGTTGCCGGCCTTTAAGGAAGAGGAACGCTCTTTTTTTGAAGGTCCCCCAAGTCGTAGCGGCTCGGGAATACCTGCGCTGGCAGTGGGTTCCACAAAGAGGTGGTGCGCGGCATAAACTGCCTTAATAAAAATAATAAAATATTGTTAATATTGTTGAACTTTAATAGCTTATTTTTTTTTTTAATTACATTTATCAACCCTTAGGAAATGGAAATATCCTTATAAAATATGTCTTGATGCATCGGTTGTGACTTATACAATATACATAACCGCATTACCATAGATTTCTAAATAACAATGCTGTTTTATTTATTTTATTAGACATAAAACAAAATACGTAATTTAATTTAAACTTGCTGCCGCTGGTTTTATTAGTTTGGGACTGCAATTGATTAAATTAATTGAAGTTGCAACATTGTCAAGTTGTTGACTGTGTCGGTTAATTGTGTTTCTATTAAAAAATACTCGTATTAAAATCATTGATAATTTTTTTAACAACCCATATTACTTTATTTAATTTTAGATTATATATGGGATATCTTATTAATTTTAGTTTTCAAGTTTGTTATAACAATTGAACGAGCTATTTTATAATACTTTAACTAAATTATCGATTGTATGTTGCCACTAAAATGTCGATTTTCTGTTCTAAAGCATTTTCTAAGCTATTGTTTCTAGACACCGAGGCTGCCGGGAAGCTGATTGCCGACCTTCACTTGTGGAGAGGCACTCCTAGAAGAACTCCTAGATCTTCTAAGCTATTTTTTCTATTAACCTAATATTCAATAATAAATTAAGTATTAGAATGATTTATCGTAAGATATTATTGCGTTCATTAGGTTAAATGGAGCAAACTTGAAGTAAAAACATCCCTTTTTAATTTCCGCTTCTCGTACTGTATACGTCATGACTGTATTTTAACAAAATAAACTAAATTTTTTATAAATATTATCTAACGTAAAAGATCCTTAGAATCAATCCGTAATCCGCTTTCAGCCAGAATCCGAACTAATAACGACCCCTTACCAATACTTTCAAAGGGTTTATACATTAATAACGAATATAACCAGTAGAAAAATCTAATTGGCTACCGGATTCTGTACTCCAAGGTACAGTACAACAACAACAAGGTATCCGGTAGCCAAATGTTTTTGCGCATTATTTATGAAAAAGGCAAGAGCCGGAGAATGAGTAAAGTGCCCGCTGTTACTTATAGAAATTATAACTTACTCTAAATCGAGACCAACTAGAAAATATTGTCAACTAACCCCACTAGGAGCAGAATTGCGATTCACCTTCTACAGAAAGCATCCTAGCATTGGTATATCACTTATTCTGCTAATTCCATGCCACTTTTAAACCCATGGAAAGAGAAATACTTAATATATCAATTAATTGAAGACGAATTTTTATTTTCGCCATCTCTAATATACAACAACAGTTATGTAACGTAAAAACTAAATGACAATTAATCTTTGCAAAAATCAAGAATTTATTTATTTTGTACATTTTTAAAAACTTCGTCATACAATATGTAGCTTTACCAACACACATTATCATATACAATTATATCAAACAAATTGATGCATATAATTTATTGAGTTCCAAATCGATTAATTTACCGCCGCATAATTCAATTACTGAATATTCCGACCGCCTGTGGATTCGGTCGTGTTCATTCCCTGCTGACTGATGGGTACATACATTGGGATGTAATTATTTAACCGCCTCTGAACATACACCCCAAGAGGGAACAAAACAAAACACAAAAAGAACTTCCATTCTTCTAAGGCACGGTATTTACGAAATAACTTAGGCTCAACTTAAAAATTAAACAAGCCGAGTTTCTTGACTGCTTCTTGTCAGCTTGATCGTATGAACAGGCGTTCAATAATTTTGATGTAAGACATTTGAAAATGATCCTGTTTTCCATACTGAACAAAGAGATTTTGACTTTAGGGTGCTTCAAGAAAGTGGAGTACTAATTTATAAAATGCCGGCGACGCATCACGGCCTTGTGAGAGTCCATGCTCCTGCATTTGGCTCTATAATAATATAATATGTCGTGTTTACGTAAGTAAAGCAATAGATGTCGTTGACCAATTCTTAGACAGAGTTTACATGAAGACTAAATGTAATATTAAACTCCGTTATAATTTCATTTACGTATCTTTAAACTTCAGCGAGTTAATGTATTTGCGCATGGTTTGGTTAAATGTTGTGGCGTGACTCGGAACCTTATAATTGCTAACTAGTTCATAAGTTCAGAAGATGTTGAAGGAGTTTTGGTTGTAAAAATACAAGCACTTTTTTACCAGATCTATAGTTGAAATGGCAAGCCATTCTTGTCCGCTTGCCGACATTCGCGAGAACTCGTAAAGAAAAAAAGAAGAAAAAGAGTATGCGAGATTTTACTATGGTTAATATGTTCCACTACCTGATGCACCAATGAATATGTTTACAATTGAAGCCTCGTATTAATGGCTTTGGAATGTTCCAGTTTCTCCATATTTTTCTCAACTGGTCCATTCCAGTTAGCCAAACATCAAATCGTTACACCACAAATAGTCATACAGAATATGCCCATGACATAATTGTTGATCGTACTGGGGATCGAACCGGCGACCCTGTGGTTAGTGTTCACTCCAATAGCGTTATAACCATTGCGCCATTGGTGTGTCAAAAAAATAGCGTAGATATATTTTTGATTCGCTGTAGCATGGTATAATATATTTAAAAGAATCTTTCAGCATTTCCACTGTCGTATAGAAGAAAATATGCTAAATATTTTCGTAACGTTCACATTTTTTGTTAATTAAATACAAAATACTGTAACATCTGGCCCGGCATTTTTATTTCGGTCTCTTTATTTTAACTTAATATTAACCTTGGCGAAAGATAAAACAAAGATTTTATACGTAACATTACAAACATCAGTTAAATGCTTTTATTTCTTTGTGTCAAAAGTTTTGTAAGCACAAATTTTAAGCGTTTTGATTCACTATCATAGAAAACAATAATTAACATAACATGTTTTTTATATAACAGAATATTTGTATTTCGATCGAGTGTTTTTTACATATCAATAACCACTTGCAAACTACTTTTCCTAACTATGTCAAACTAAATCGAAGTTTTACCGTCTAAGTTTATTAATATTGTAAATATACAAATATACTTAGTCTGGCCATAAATACTGTTACTATTCAAAAAAAGAAAATATTACGTTTGAATTTGGAATCTGTCATTTTTATATGATTGCTTGATGTGTTTTCTTATTTTCGCGCCATTATATTGTTAAATATTTTGTTATATTAAAATGGAGTGGGGTGATAAAGAGAACCGAATCGCTGTGATTGCCTTACATAAAGTAGGTATGGAGAAAAGTGCAATTTTTAAAACCCTCCACCCGCTTGGTATTAGTCAAATGTTTGTTTACCGGGCTATTGATAGGTACAATGATACCTCCTCTGTTTGTGACAGAAAAAGATCTGGCCGTCCACGTACCGTTCGTGTGAAAAAGGTGATTAAAGCAGTTAGGGAAAGAATTCGAAGAAATCCTGTCCGTAAGCAAAAGATTTCATCTCGGGAGATGAAGATAGCTCCTAGAACCATGTCGCGTATATTAAAAGATGACTTAGGACTTGCAGCCTATAAGAGACGTACTGGTCACTTCTTAACTGATAATTTAAAGAAGAATAGGGTGGTAAAATCCAAACAACTACTTAAGCGGTACGCAAAGGGAGGTCACAAAAAAATTTTGTTTACGGATGAGAAAATTTTTACAATTGAGCAGTATTTTAATAAACAAAATGACCGTATTTATGCTGGAAGCTCTAAAGAAGCTTCGCAATTAGTAAACAGAGTACAACGTGGGCATTATCCCACTTCAGTGATGGTTTGGTGGGGTGTTAGCTATGAAGGGGTGACTGAGCCATATTTTTGTGAAAAAGGTATTAAAACGTCGGCACAAGTTTATCAAAATACCATTCTTGAGACGGTAGTTAAGCCTTTAACTAACACCATGTTCAATAACAAAGAATGGTGCTTTCAACAAGACTCGGCACCGGGTCATAGAGCTCGATCCACCCAATCTTGGTTGAAAACTAACGTTCCGGACTTTATCAGCACTGAAAACTGGCCGTCGTCAAGTCCTGACCTAAATCCATTGGATTATGATTTATGGTCAGTTTTAGAGAGTAAGGCTTGCTCTAAACGCCATGATAATTTGGAGTCCCTAAAACGATCCATTCGGTTGGCAGTGAAGAATTTTCCTCTAGAAAGAGTTCGTGCTGCTATTGATAACTGGCCTCAACGTTTAAAAGACTGTATTGCAGCCAATGGAGACCACTTCGAATAAACATTGTATATTTTTAATAGTTATATATTGATGTATTAAACTAACTCACTATGAAAGGAATAAATGTTACGTATAAAAAAAAAATCGTGCTTTTCTTTATAACAATATTTATGGCAAGACTAAGTAGTATACATATATCGTACATGTCTATGTATATACAATCTAAATTTCCTGTAACGTCATTTGATTTAACGGCAAACTCTCTATAGCGTCGAAATCAATCGGATTTGTTTGGTTTAGCTTATATTCCATTCTGCATTTCTCTTCTTTCCATTTAACGTCCACTGTCTATAAGGCCATAAAATGCACAGTGCCTTCAGTGACGTTATATAGAGTTTACACTGTATATGTGAATTTGTAAAACCTAGTGTAGCCTAGTAGTAACCTTGATTTGCTCATTCCAAAGTAAAACGTACACGCAATATAAAATGACAATCGTAAACATTAAGAATAACATAGCTCTTTTGGGATCCACCCTGATCACTTAGGGCTTAAAAATTTACACTACTAGGAGATTACGACCAATTCTCACACGTACTGTGTATACATGTAAAAAATTCATGAAAATCAGTCGAGCCGTTTCGGAGGTGAATAACAACTGTGACACGATACGGAGACAATCCTCGTTGCGGTGCTGCTATTTAAAGAGATGTGTGTAGTCATCCGGAATATTACAGGAATTTGATGAATCAAAAACAAACGAAGGTAGTTTGTACAGAGTCGGTTGTCGTTCGTCTGTCAACAAATTAGTGATTGAATGTCAATAACGCTGTGCTAACAAGCGATTTTTTCTTTTGACGGGCACTTGACTTACTTTGTAATGAGTCGTCAAGTTTCTAAAAGCTTATTGTGAATTGTGTTATATAACATGAATTTAAACAAGTCTTTGCCAAGTGGTGTTAGCGTCTATCAATCGTTAGGTGTGTGCCCTCAAATCCTATAGTATTACCTAGTCAATAATAATAAAATAATAATATAGTAAAACCTAGTAATGATTTAAGTATATAGCACCATTGAATTATTACATTTTAAAATGTTAAGAACCAACTCATCAAATAAACCACCTCACTCACACACAAACACCATTACACACATTAATACACTTCACTTGGAATACCTCACTTTGTCACATTACTGTTTTTAATATTAATATTTTAACTTACTGTTATATTAAATGTTTTAACCCTATTTTGGTCCTGTTTTCATTTTTAATTTTAATCTGCGGTATTGTGCTCACTTGCACATCAATAACTAACTTATAACTAGCACCCAAAACTTTAGCTGGTTAACTATTATTTTTTAATTATGATCATTGTTTTACAAATCCTTTTTAGGGCGATTTATTCTTAAGCATTTTCATCGTTTAAATAGTCCTTTATATTATTAAAGTACTTGTTAGAACAATATTTTATTTAAAAAGCTTTTGAGTTTATCGAAAGTCAAATTTGGAACGTCATTTGGGAGGTAATGGAAAATGCGACAGTACGATTTTAATTTTCCACCACATCACACAATAAAAATGTAGTGACTTAGGAATACTTTTGTTTATACAGTTTTACATTCGTAAGGGGGAATGTTCTATGCCGAAAAATATTGTAAAGCCATAAAAGGCATCTCGGGGGGATAAAACAATAACCGAGACTAATTAGTCTAGCCAGATTGAGATAATACTTGGTACTGATCAATGTCGGAAATATAAGTATAGAAAACTATACATGTAGTGTTAGTTTATGTAGTCTGTGCCAACAGACATTGGTGTATCTGCAATTAAAGTATGTCAAATCATTACACTATTACTTTATCATAGACATATGTTGTATCAATCATTTTATTAACGTCAAATAGTTAAACTAATTTAACTAAACACTAGAGTTATTTTATTAAATAATCTATTTAAAAACATATTATATAAGATTTATTAATATTTTTTTTATAATAGAAGAGGTGCAAACGAGCAGGAGGCCCACCATAAAGGTGAAGTCGCCGCCCATAGACACTCACGTGGCTGGGAGCTCGTGAGTGCGTTGCCGGCCTTTAAAGAAAAATTAGGAAATGGGAATAAGGGAAGAGATGGGCACCGGAAGATCTCACTCACCGAACGAAACGCGAGTACAAAATGAACAAAGTCCAATTGCATCACTTTACGCCGGTTTTTGTGAGAGAGTGGTATTTCTCCGGCCGTGCCTGCCCATTCGGCTGAAACTCTAAGTAACAGCATGGCACTCTCACGCAAAAATAATATTTTATATTTTAAGTGCCATCTTTCCAATGCATTATAAACAATTTCCTATGGAAGTGCAATTTTTATCAATAAACAAATTCAAATCTTACGTCCAAGTTAAGATACTCGTTAAGGCATTTTTTAAATAACTCCTTGAATTGGTCCATTTCACCACAGTAATTGTCGGGAAAAGTTAACTGCTACTTTTACTGATCCCGCGGCAATTGTCAACTACTGTACTATTAATCACGAGAAAGACGCGATCAATGTGGTATAATATTTATTTATTTATTGACGAAACATATACAGATCACAATAAAAATAAAAAAAAATATGATGTAAGATTGAATGAATTTGAATGCTATGACAAATATATATGTGTACTGGCTGATCCCGACAAACGTCGTTTTGCCAAAAAAAAAATTAAAAAAACGTCTCTTAAAATAGACGCTGGCCGTTTCTCAGACCTCAGCAGACTCAATATGCTCAGAAATAATAAGAGAATCGGTCAACCCGTTTCGGAGGAGTAAGGGAACGAAAACTGTGACACGAGAATTTTATATATTAGATGATAAATCGGACGTACATTTATGCAATTTCCATAAATTCTTTTGTTACATTATTTAATAATTAAATCCGATGACCAAATTTTCTTATAACTAAATCCATTGATATCCATTTAAGGTGTCATACATACGTAGGAGGTTAATAACAAGTGCTAAATTTGATATCAACATCCATTACCAATACGCCTTTATCCATTAGACATATTAATAGAAGGCCTTTGTTTCAGTATACATTGGAAGTAAACCGCCGCAGGCCTATCACGTACTCGCAATTGTAAATATGGACACAGTGGTAACCCCTTTACGAGTTTTTGGATACAGTTCGAAACTTTATTATTTTTGTTTATAGGTAAATTGTCGATGTTTGGGTCAGACACATGCGATATTCCCACGTTACCATAGTGTACAGACCGACTGGTTATTAAGCCACAGATTCTTAATACTGTTGTTCGGTAAGTTCGATTTTAAAATGTCATAAATATATTCGAAGGAGTTTTTATATTGACGCAATTATTACCACGGCGGACTGCCGAACTTGGGATACCGGGTTCGAACCCCGTACGATAATGTGATGAGCATATTTGTTGGCTGTGTTCTGGGTGTTTTAATTACAATTATATAATACATAAGTATATATAGTTATATTTTTTTAAAAAGAGTCTCTACAACTGCCTGTAAAATAATGTCAAAAATGACGATTCAAATTTTCTTTAGACCTACTTGAATAAAGATATTTTTAGTTTAGTATCTCGAGTTAGCACTCATAATACAAGCAATAAATCGTTTACCTTGGGTCTAATCGACCTTGTGGTAAATGTGTACCAATATCATTATTATAGTTCAATGCAAAGGACGAATTTGTATGTCGTTGTATTATGTAATCGTGTTTTAGCGATTGTGCGATATAACTTTGCCATAATAACACTTCGGGTATAATGTTACGAAACACAATAAGACGGACCCAAAGGTCGTCGCTTTTATAAGCTCGGTATAAACCACATGAATTATAGGTACACCGGGTAATAAACAACGAAAAATCCCTATTTTCTCCGTTGGTTAGGAAGAGTATATAAGAATAACTGCTTTATGTCTTTTACTTGTGACGATGAGCGAAACTCAATCCTTATTATGAGTTCAAAACTTGTTAAATCAAATAAAATATATAAATGTGTTTTGTATCTAATATTTAAAATGTATTTTTTATGTCACAGCAGGCAAACAAGCAGGCTGAGTGAAGTGCTAACCGTCTATGGACACAATACAATCGAGCCTTTAAAAAATCCTATATTAATTGCCTATAAATGAGATTGTAAATCTATATATCTTTTTTTAAAAGTCCAATTGTACATCAACTTGATGGGACTCCGCCCACTGTTGAAAACACTTGAATCGAGTTGTGTATACATTTATACCGTAAATCTAATAAACCCATTTAAATAGTGAAATAACTATCCCACGAGCAATACCTCAGTGTACCGTTCACAAGAATATAAATGTATGATGAAAGAGCTTTTAATAATCTCATACAATAGCATGTTTTAATCATTACCATATTTTAAAATAAAAAACTTTATGAAAATAATACATAATATATCCTAACATTGCGTTTAAAATGAATAAAAAGTAGGTCATTTTAAAAAAAGGCAACTGAATATTTAATACTAGAGATGCATATTATTGAGTGCACTTATAATTTCAAATCTAGATCTAGATCTCTAGTGATTTTGCAAGCTTTATTCTACAACCAATTATTATCTGATCCTATATTACCTTATTTGGTTTTATATTCCTGTCTTTATGAACTTCGTGAGTGCCGGAGTTTGCTGTAATGTATTGTTATTCTTACATTTATTTACATTTTATTGGACAATTAGTAGGATGTTACATACCCATTTTAGATATAAGCCTAATTATAATTAGATATAATTGTTTATTGTTTATTCCCGCACACAACACCTACGCCCCCTTTAAATACGTCATTCTTATACCACTCAAAAGGCATTCCTGATCCAACTTCCAAACACATACGTTGTAAAATACTATTAAGTACAAACCTAAGAAAGTGTTTGTGTAAAAGCTCACAAGTGTTGTCACTGCCCGTAACAAGGAGCAATTGTCAGTAAATGCTAGTCCATATGCAAGGGGCTCTAATAAGCGATGTCTTCCAGATAACAGAATGGAAGAATACTAAAAAAACATTCACCCTGTGTTATTTTCTATCTTTTATATTAAGATTTGTGTTGGAAGACTATATATTTCAAAACTAGCCTTCCGCCCGCGGCTTCGCCCACGTGTAATTTGGTTAAGTATATAGCGTTTTTTAATGATCTCGACTCGGCGGCTTTCTTTCACAGGCTAAAATCTGGTTACAATTGGAATTATATATAGCCTGTGTTACTCAGGGATGATGTAGTTTTACAGGATCCGATGATTCAGGGAAATCGAGGGCAACTTAACTCAAATTAACTTACAGGCAATTACTTTTCTGACAATTTTATATTCTGATATCAGCTCATCCATATAAGATGACTCTTATATGGATGAGCTGATGATGAAAAACTCCTCAGCGGTTAAGAGTTGAAAGAAAATTCTTACGAATTTATGAGTACGAAATACGTACTTGTGAGGTCATTACTTATTAGCTTCAAGCTTGACCGAATAATAAAAGGTAAACCTTATTAACGTTAAGGATGAAGTTGGAAGATAGGATGTAGACAAACGATAAACGTCTCTTTAATCGTTTCCTTTTACTTGTTTGTATGAATAGTATTAACTCAAAATAATATAGATTAAAACGTTAAAGGTAGTTTGAACTGCACGGTAGTCATTACACAATGGAGGATCTTAATACCGCGATCTAGGTTGATGACGATAATGATTTTATAAACGCCATCTATCGAGCACATTGTTCAACACTTTAACCGCGCCCGCGCGCACTGCGTTATTTGTTGTTTTTGTAACCTCTCATAAGTTTTAATATTAAGATTAACTTATATTAGAACATATTTGACAATATATAACTAATCAATCAATATAAGTGTTTAAAAAATTTTAAGCAGTGGTTGAAGTAAATTTTCAATTGACCATAACTTCTTTTTACCTTAAACGATTTTGACGAAATAAAGTTTTGTCAACGCTCCTAATTATATGTAATTCAAAAGCGCGTTCAAATCCGTTCAGTAGTTTTGAAGTTATAACGTACCAGACCGACAGACAAGAATTCCAAATAATATTTTTTGGGTTTCTATGACTCTTCTTTAATTGCCTCCTTTCTGTTTTTTGGAAAAATATTTAATGTACATTCGATTTTTACTGTCTTATTATAAGTATAGAATAGATATCTAGTCTAGAATATAATGTAACAGTTTATTTTAACAATATTAGTTATATTTTTTAATAAGAATTTAAATAAGAAAAATACAATAACTAAGCTTTAACACATTAGGCACATGTTTTTAATATTTAATTTTTACTATACTAAATTGAAATATTTTGTTGTTTTGCGGAAGTTGGGTACGCTAATGTATATTTTATTAATATATATTTAGGCTACATGTTACAGAACTACCAATAAATATCGACTTACTCCGTAACCCAACCGACAACTACAGCATCTTATTGCCAAAGGTCCTTTAAAAATGATTTGTGGTATGGAATGTATTATTTTAAGTATTCCATTATAAATCAAAATGTACAACAGTCGTTTAACATTTAATTTAATTCAAATCCTTCTCGCGATTAATTGCAGTCCCTAAAAGAAATTTCCAAGAAAAAAAACAGTAAGTTCTTACGCTAATTACCCCATTACCCCGAACCCCTAACTGTAAATGCTCTATTAAAATGATGTATGGAGAGAAGAGGCTTTTTTGTATTAATTTTCGTTAGACGAACAACTTTGTGAAAGTATACCAAGTCGTAAAGACGATAAAATAAAAAAAAATTTTTGGACCTGAATTAAAAACATCTCATTTACGATTATATGACCTTTTTATATGAACTTTTTTTATTAATGGACGCGTTTTAAGAGTAAATGATCTAGCTTTAGCGATCCATGTCATTTATATGCATGTCGTAAAGCAATAGGTGGCTTGTACATTGGGACTTGTTGCACTATTAATATTATTTGATTAAGAGTTAGTTAGAAAGTACGTTAATTGTATTGACCAATCACAACAAAGCTTGTAGTCTGGGCGCCATCTTGTGTTGGTGACAGTGTGTTCGGGAATATAAGTTTTTTTTTAGAATATAGCGTTTGACCGAGTTGAGTAAGATATCTGTTGAAAGTGACAGAGCCTTGAACCTGCTGCACTTTACAATGATGTACTAGATTATTATTGTGATTCCCGTATTGTTGTGTAAATAACTCATATGACGTCTAATAAGCCGGTTAATAATTATGGTTCTTCTCAGAGAGGCAAATTAAAATCTTCGAACAATTGAACTGAGTGTCTATGGTCAGTGACTACACCTTTATGGGTGAATCCTGCTCGTTTGCTCCCGTTGTATATAACCAGAAGTCCATTCAAGCACAATACGACTTGCAGTAATGGAGTGAGATAAAAAAAGAGGACTATAGAAATAATTATAAATGGTTTTATTTTTTTGTTGCAACAAGTTTATCAAATGTTTCATTATAAACTTATTTAACAACGTGTAAAACGAATAATTCAATTTTCAACTTGTTTTATTGAATTTGTAAGCGCGGTCTGTCTCATTAGCAGGAAATGTTTACTATATCATTAATCAGCCAACCAGCTTCATTACGCCGAAACGATCAATTGCGTTTCATTCTAATTAATTACGTCAGAATAATGATCGTAACTCACAATACTAGAATTATTAAGATAAGCCCCTAACACAAGTTACGCTTAAAGAAAATGTAATATTACATTTAATTGAAACAAACAGAAAGTATGTTTATTTCTTTCATTATATTATTTTGAATAAATATAAGATATTCGAATTTTATGCCTTTTAACAATATTAGGGCGTTACCCGGATCAATTCTGACGTTGACACCATTGTACGACTGACATATTGACAACTGTCAACTGTCATTTGATATGATAATAATGAAATAAATACATTTACATAAATTTATTTTTATATATAATAAAAATAAAAAATGTTTATTTCGTTAACACAACTGAGCACCATTGAGGCTGGGCCACTTGTGGTATTCTTGTACAATATATCGTTCGGGTAAACTTATATATAATAACAAATAAAACAATGATGTGTGTATGAGTGTGTGTGTTATATCTAAATTACAGTAATACCCACTAGTAAATAAACATATTTTCTTTCTTTCTTCTTTCTTTCTTAATAGTAGTACAACAGTGTGTCTTGAAAATCTTTGGATCGGCAAATATTTTACATTTAAAACAATGTTCTATTTGTTTAAATAAACATTTGAGGTATTGAGAATGGCTTAGACAGCACCCATGTTAAATAGTTAAAAGCCTTGACCAAGTAATAAATCAAGGTCAGATGAGGAATGATCAAACGTCGAAACAGTTGAACAAATCAGGAACTGTTCACAGCCAAATTTATACTATTAATTGCGAAAGAGACTTCGCTACGAAATTAGGGCTTAACCACAAAACGGATTTTTAATAAACTAAACTCTTTCATATGCGGAGAGCACTTTAAGTTGAAGGGGGTATATGTTGTATGTATTCATCATCGAACATCATCACTTAAGAAGAGAATAAAAGAGAAAAGAGACTTGAAAAAACGAACGAAATAATTTGTTGAAAAGAACGGTGCTGGAGAATTTCATATAAGGAATTAATGTTGGAAAGACTAAGCCACTAAACCGATTTGAATAAATTTCTGCATAAATATAGATAGTTAACAAATAATTAAAATATAATATACATTCTCTTAATTTACGTGTGAAACCAGTCAACTGGTCAATAACAAACCTTTGATACGAATAAACTTAATTAAAATCATAATTGACAAAAAGTTGAATTCGAAACAACACTAGTCTCTAACCTTGTAAATTTGACACAGAAATAGTGAAAATACAAAAATTTACATCAACAAGATACCACAGTTCAAGGTGGTGGGATTTGAGCAGCTATTGAGCCGTCACCATGGCAACTAAGTTCACAAAGTTGTCAACTTTGTGAAACATGAAACTCTGAAACTACATCCATAGAGACACCGGAAGAAAATCGCTGTGTTACCATAACTTTATGTATTACAATTTAAGTCATACAATTCATAAAGAGGGGGTTTTATGACTAAAACGTTAAAAGATACCTTAAAAGTGTAGTGTTTTAGTTATCCTTTATTTTATTTCTCCAACGCTTATGCGTTATCTGTGGTATTATTACCACAGATTACATATGGAATATAAAGTTAAGAACAATGAAATTTAATGCTCTGCATGTGTCGAGATTTCAAATGTTTTACATACTAAACTGAATATGAAATAGTTGTATAACTATAGTTGCACTATTAATGAGTAACTACTCAAAATTAATGTTTAGCGGTGGGTGATGCTTTGAGTAATTTAATTATAAAATTAGTTCAAAGTTTGAACCAATTTTACATGCATTCATTTTGTTCGAAGGTAAAATATTTAACTGACTGTAATCTAAACTCACACAACCAAGACAGGACTACAGGAATACATAATTCAATACAAGGTTTATATAATATTAAAAACACTCTACTGCCACACATAAAAATAACACTAACAATATATCAGAATAATAACTGAAAATTAGGGAAATATACATAATTATGTAAGTTTCATGATATTGACGAACCCAATTGTGAACCGGGCTGCTGAATAGACCTAGGTTAGATTCCTAGGCCTTAGATAGGTTGACCAATATGTACATACAATAAGAACTAGTGTTAATTTGTTATAGCACCGGAATGGTATAAATACTATGGGACGAATATATTTTATTTATTTTTGTGTAGTAATTCAAAGTGTAACCAACCCGCGCAAATGTGTCATAAGAGATAATTAATCAGTTCATCTGAGCGGAATTAAATGGTTAT
Source organism: Leptophobia aripa (assembly GCA_951799465.1). Taxonomy (NCBI): domain Eukaryota; kingdom Metazoa; phylum Arthropoda; class Insecta; order Lepidoptera; family Pieridae; genus Leptophobia; species Leptophobia aripa. The sequence goes on from OX637260.1 coordinate 9,026,436, forward strand.
TTTGAATAGTTTAATATACTATTGGTTAATGGCGTCAAATCTGTCATTTTGTATTGAATTATTTCAATTTGCGTTAATTTGTACACAATTAAACCTCAAAATGAATAAATGTATTTTTGAAGAATAAAATATATAATTATTACAATGCAATTTAAATAACATCTCAGTCTTAGTCTCAGTCACTGAAGGTAAGGACTCGGAGCGGGGTAAAAAGTGAAGATAGATCGTGATGGAGAATTACTTAAGATCTGCGAGGGGACATAGGATCTTAAGTCATTCAAGTAATTTAATGTGAATTAGTGTATTAGACAATGCTTCATCATGTCCGATGATGATATTAAATCATATAATATCTTGGGTTGTCTGGAAGAGATCGCTTATCAGCAATAAGGCCGCCCGTTGCTCTCATACGTACTAACATTTACTCACAATTATTAAATCCTTCTGTATATAACAGTGTTAATAAATCAAAAAATGTAAGTGTAAAATACAAAGTATTTTGTAAATATGTATACCGATTCAATACTACGAGGTGTACATTTTCCCAAGCTTCTGTGAAAAGCTCAAATCCTGCGTCAAAGTAGACGTAACAGGTATTCTGCAAGGTACTTATAAAGTATTTCAAGAGATAAGCCTTACACTGAAGGCTTTAGATATTTCCGTTTGCAGTCACGTCCAGGTGAAAATTAGATTATTTTGTTTAGTACAGAGATGCTCTAGTTTTTCTTTTTAGAATTTTCTAAGTAGTTTTTAACATGGAATGTTGCCACGTAATATGACTTGCCCATAATTTTAGACCATGGGGTGCAAGTGCACAGGTGCTTATCAAATAATTAAGTAGGCTGGTATGTACTAGTGACCCAAGAGCTGGTGTTTTTCTCACTCAACGTATAAGCATCGCGATATAGCGATCAATATAACAGCATTATGGGTACATGTACCAAACTTTTAAATTTTAAATCTTATTTGTTAGTATAGGAAAATACAAGTAAGAAGTTCATGTTATGTTAAGCCTTGAATCTGAAAATTCTCAAATCAGCTCTGACCTCGTCATCCACACAATGCATTCTCAGAAGCATTAATTCTCTCGCTGAACCACCACATTATCTTGTTTTAGAGAAGAGGGGGTAAACGAGCAGGGGGCCCACCATAAACGTGAAGTCGCCGACCATAGACACTCACGCGGCTGAGAGCTCGTGAGTACGTTGCCGGCCTTTAAAGAAAATTAGGAAATGGGGGGGTAAGGGAAAGGATGGGCACCGGAAGATCTCACTCACCGAACAAAACGCGAGTACAAAATGAACAAAGTCCAATTGTATCACTTTACGCCGGCTTTCTGTGAGAGAGAGTTGCAGGTGTCCATGGGCGGTTGACTTCACAAGTGCTGCTAATTTGCCTGCTATTTCATTATAACGTCACTTCCCTATTCATATATACAATATTTATCACCTGTCAGCGTTGGATCAATACTAACCCTATTTATTTATAAACGTCAAATTAAATATATATATATATATATATATATATGCATTGTCGCTAATCGGTACCTTATAAACATAATATAGTATCTTAACTAACATTGCGTCAAAAAATACGCATTTTTAACAGTGACTCTCCATTCTCGTAAATACTTAATTTACTCGAATGTCACCCAAGTCAATTAAGGGCGTAAAGCGGTAAAAAGACAGTAACAAATAAGGGATAACAAAACATTGCTAACGTCACGCTGTTTCGTCAAGGATGCGCGGGGCGCGTCCCATTTATGGCCTCATTAAATTACGACGACGGTAGTTTGTCGCTCATCTCATTGTCACACCAATTAGGGTTGGCGAGTAGCACTGAATGATTGATGTGAACCAAAAATGTGGGACACTAACTATCCTTCAATATTTTACGTTCTTTGTACTAAATTTAATTATGCTTTTTATATTAGGGGGCAAACGAGGCACACCATGAAGTGGCCGCCCGTAGACACTCACGGCTGGGAGCGCCTTGCCGGCCTTTGAGGGAGTGGTACGCTTTTCTCTTGAAGGACCCTAAGTCGTACTGGTTCGGAAATTCCGTGGCGGGCAGCTGGTTTCACGAAAGCCAGCTTCAGATATCCGAACACTCCCCATGATAAATGCGATAAAAGATGCAGAAAAAGAACTTATCGGATAATGAATATAGTACTTTTAGGTTATCTATATATATGTTGTGTCTCTATATTACACTCGGAAACTAACATTCAAGTAGACAAAGAATGCATATTTAATTTGACGTTTATAAATAAATAGGGTTAGTATTGATCCAACGCTGACAGGTGATAAATATTGTATATATGAATAGGGAAGTGACGTTATAATGAAATAGCAGGCAAATTAGCAGCACTTGTGAAGTCAACCGCCCATGGACACCTGCAACTCTCTCTCACAGAAAGCCGGCGTAAAGTGATACAATTGGACTTTGTTCATTTTGTACTCGCGTTTTGTTCGGTGAGTGAGATCTTCCGGTGCCCATCCTTTCCCTTACCCCCCCATTTCCTAATTTTCTTTAAAGGCCGGCAACGTACTCACGAGCTCTCAGCCGCGTGAGTGTCTATGGTCGGCGACTTCACGTTTATGGTGGGCCCCCTGCTCGTTTACCCCCTCTTCTCTAAAACAAGATAATGTGGTGGTTCAGCGAGAGAATTAATGCTACTGAGAATGCATTGTGTGGATGACGAGGTCAGAGCTGATTTGAGAATTTTCAGATTCAAGGCTTAACATAACATGAACTTCTTACTTGTATTTTCCTATACTAACAAATAAGATTTAAAATTTAAAAGTTTGGTACATGTACCCATAATGCTGTTATATTGATCGCTATATCGCGATGCTTATACGTTGAGTGAGAAAAACACCAGCTCTTGGGTCACTAGTACATACCAGCCTACTTAATTATTAAGATAAGCCCCTAACACAAGTTACGCTTAAAGAAAATGTAATATTACATTTAATTGAAACAAACAGAAAGTATGTTTATTTCTTTCATTATATTATTTTGAATAAATATAAGATATTCGAATTTTATGCCTTTTAACAATATTAGGGCGTTACCCGGATCAATTCTGACGTTGACACCATTGTACGACTGACATATTGACAACTGTCAACTGTCATTTGATATGATAATAATGAAATAAATACATTTACATAAATTTATTTTTATATATAATAAAAATAAAAAATGTTTATTTCGTTAACACAACTGAGCACCATTAAGGCTGGGCCACTTGTGGTATTCTTGTACAATATATCGTTCGGGTAAACTTATATATAATAACAAATAAAACAATGATGTGTGTATGAGTGTGTGTGTTATATCTAAATTAGAGTCACTGTTAAAAATGCGTATTTTTTGACGCAATGTTAGTTAAGATACTATATTATGTTTATAAGGTACCGATTAGCGACAATGCATATATATATATATATATATATATATATATATATATATATATTCAAATCCCTATAGTCTAAACTAATGTAAATTCGAAGTATCGATACAATTTTGTATGGAAAACTTAAAAATGGTCTCGAGGGCGTATTTCGAACTGAACGGAAGTTGAAAACAACGCATTCAAGTAATACTTGTTACAAATTGTATGAAGAGTCGATAGAACGTTTACGATTATTTAATAGATGTCATAGTATTTAAATACCATAGTTTCCTTTATACCAGCTCTTTGAAAATATAATTAAATTAGCTTAAGGTTCTTATAAACAAATATTTAGAGGACAAAGATCGTGGGCAATTGGCTCAGCATTGGGACAGTTTAATTCTTGAGTAGCCTTACAATGTTTAAGTTATTTCAATTGTAAGTATTGTAAGTAATTTTGTATTAATTGTTTATATTAAAGAGCAGTTATCGAGTTTCTTGCCGGTTCTTCTCGGTAGATAGAGAGACTGCCTTCCGAACCGGTGGTAGTGGTAAAAATTTACGATTCAAAAGTGTCTTTATAAAGAAGACCTACTTGAATAAAGATATTTTGAGTTCGAGTATAAAATTAATTTGTTTTACCTTAGTACAAAAATAATTATTTTGTAATTATAATACTAAAATAAATCTGAGATAAATCGTAAATAAACAATAAAAAAATGAATATTAATTAGGAGTAAATCCTAGATGTTTCTTCTACCTTTGTACCATTTCTAACCTCAATTCCTTCGACTGCATTTCAAGAGATTTGGATGTACTGTGAGCACTTTGCGTCAACTAGCCCTGGAGACCTTATTGATTTGTTAAATAAGATTATATAAACATATATATATATATATGTGTTCCTTAATAAAGGACTTAGGTAATAGTCGACAATGTCATACGAATCGTTATAACTACTAGTACATATATTATTAGTATCAACAACTTTTTAATTTTTGGTCTTGCGCTGTTCGAGCGAAATTCCTGTTATTGTGGGTACAATTGTCACTTTGCAGATATTTGGAGAGCCTTAGCAAAATGCTTACGTATTCATGATAACGATATATAAATATATTTATAAATTAAAATAGTGAAGCGACACTTTTGGAGAGTACTATATAAGTTACCTGTTAGATAAATAGTTCATTAACTTGTGCAGAATTTAGACGTTAAAAGATTCTGTGAAGTTCGAGTAAGGCTATTTTACTATAATAAATTTCAAAGGAACGAAACATAGATACGCTTAGTTGTTTTTCAAGTGGTGTAGGTGGAATATGAGATAGATTGTATGAATCAGGGATTAATAGTTATATTATATATAACATCTCAAATTGGGATTTTTGTGCCTGTATGTTTATACCACTTTGTTCTCTAAACATAGATATTGACGTCGTTCAAATTTCTTTCTTGTCAATGTATGTTGTCTCTGCTCCTTGAGCACATTTGATTGGCCTACTTGTCATATAAAGTTATTGTTGAAATGTTTTATAAACAATGTTTACAATATTTCTTTATAAATTAAAAATTAACCTTTTATTCGTGTAATAGTGTTCGAACACGAAATAATAAAACCGTTAATTATTGCAATTAAAATAATTGAAAACTTTACGGTTAAGTGCAATTAACTATTTAGTCACGCCCTTAACTTCACACTTAACTTGAAACCTTAACACAATTTCGTTGACCGTTGACAATTACAGTTAAAACTTCCAACGCATTGATAATTGCTAGAAATAATTACCTAAAAACCCAAGTATTACATTATTTTTGTGTTGATATAAAAGCATACGAAAAACGGATACCAATAATGTCGTATAATAATATAGTTCGTTGTATCCAGGATTTCGCAATCGTGTACAGTAGAGGCTGATTGAGTTTTAATTTATTTACAACTGGATTCCAGGAGTTGCAGAATTATTCAAACTTGCGAGTATTAATCTATGATGACGGTACCACACCGTTCTGTGTATATTCTGGAACGTCTCTGTGCAATCAAACAAGCTTTATTCTGAATTAAAAAAGGCTGTACATATCAAAGTCGAGTGACGAGTTACGACTTGATTCCGATATCTCGCAGTCGTAGCGAGACTAGTACAAATTTCGCTCCGTACAGTTCGGACGTGTCGAGCTTAAAGCTCACATTGATGCGTAACTTTGGTATGGATTGCGTTGTGTGACGTGTTGTTATAATTACTGTTAAGTGTATGTATATTGTCGTGAATTTTCGTGGATATTCATATTGGTGAGTAAAATTTTGTATTTTCACTTTTACTAATTTGAATTATTTAAAAAATCTTATAAGCGTACAATATACAATGTGTTCCTCTAAGGCATTATTTAATTTATCAATTTCTGCATCCATACAATTATTACTATTGGAAATAATATTAAATATATAGTTGTATTCTTTTCACACTGTTATACTATAAAAAATATGCAAAACAGATTGTCTCCTTCATATTGTTCATGTTCAGTGTATATAAATATCATTAGATTATTTATCTTAATTATCTTCGAAATCAAATATTCAACCTTATTTTCCATTATAACCGTAACTTAATACTAATGTGACATAAAATGCCAAAGACTAATAAAAAAACTTAAGAACAATAAATTTGAATTAATAATTACCCTGTTTGACTTCCGAATGGAGGGGATAAACATCTATTATTATAAATGTTTGAATAAATGCAATTTATGCCCAATTAATTGATCTTAGCTTTAGTGGATGATTCATAAATACTTTGCGTTTAGGTTAAAACTGAGATCCGGGTTCAATGCATCGCTAACTACGTGATTAGTTTCTATATTCTCAAATCGTCGTATACTTTTGAACGATGCCCGTTTACGAAAGGGGCTGGAAGGTTTTTGTTACTTTATTAATTACCTATACACAATATCGTTCACCGGTTGGCATCAGTTGATGGTAGAAGAGAATACATTTGAATATTAAAGATGGCGATTTGATGGCGCCTTTTTATGGAAGATGCGAGGTCATAACGAACACCGGTTATAAAAAGAATTTGAAATCCATTTTTTTTGTATAATGTAAATTCGTATATCACATTAATTTTTCAACCTTGACTTTAATAAAATTCACATTTAAATTTATGATGAAGTTATATAGTGTATATAATTATCATTAAATCGTATTGTGAATATTAAACTTGTTTTTTTGGGGGTTTTCGTTGTTTTATGTCTTGACTTACTTGACTTATAATCTCATGTCCCTTCGATGGAGCAGAGGGTAATCTCCATCGCGTTCTGTCCGACGCTCCTTTCACCTCATCTGCAAGAGTACGGACTTTTTCGGACGGCCACGCTTCCTTTCCTTTGAGGATTTCAGTCAAGTGCCTGTTTGGGAATATGATTGGGTTCTCTCCAGAGAGTTTTTTTGTCTTAAGAACATAGAATTTATTGCAGCGACACTTATCAATTACATCCTAGCTTGCATCTCTTCCAGACGATTCTATTGTCTCTGGCTTGTTTCGTCTCTTCAAAAATATGTTTCTTCTTTTCAATAGGGCTATAAAGTGTATTCTCTATTTTCTCTGTCCCTTTTCTTGGTACATGCCGTCATACTAATTATGATGTCTTCTGCCTTCTTCTAATAGCTCTTAGCTCTAAGCGCGAAAATGAAAAGAAAGAAATATATCTCTTGTAAGCACTATGAGCCTTGTAGAAAAGAGGAAGCTCACTTGTACACCTGGCGTTGCAGGTGTTCTGGGCGGCGGTTAGCACTTCACTCGAAGTGACCCGCTTGCTCGTCTCCATCCTGTAACATAAAAACGTAACCCTTTGCATTCCACCCTCTAATACTTGATTTTCACTGTTTGGAAAATTTTAAAATAGACCACGGCTTGTTCGATTCCATTTAAGATAAACGATGCCACGTTCATAAGTGTCAAATCAGGTTTGTAGTGTCTGGCGAATTTCAGAATGTCGTTTACTCTTTTGTTATATTTAGAACACGCTCAAATTGACTACACACAAAAAATATTCTATTTGCAACTTACTCAAAACACATTAAACGGAATGAAATGAAAAAGCGAGCTTTTTTGTAACCCCTTATTCAGTTTTTTTGTAAGTGACACTTTTCATATATGTTTTGTACAATTTACGTACAGTTAAAAGCTTTATTTTAGGTCACAGTTAACTCATTATTGATTACATTTTTATACACGATGAAAGTATAGGCCTGATGTTTATTTAAACGAGTCATTGCTGATGAATTAATTATGTGTTTGGAAATGACTGAGCAACATAAAAGAATCCACTTTACTTTGATTTTACCGCTCTGTGTGTTCGGAGTTTCGCTTTGACATCTGTTCTCTACTGACACAAAGGTAGTTTTATTAATAGCTGGAACTACCTGATTTAACTCAAGCATACGAGCAGTTGCACAAAGTTAATGTAATTCAGTTGAGCCGTAGCTAGGCTTTGGAAGACTTAGGACCAATTGGATAAAGCCTAAGCCTTAATAGAAAATTATTTATTCAGTCAGGAACTGATTAAGCGCAACAACAACGCTTACGACAAGAAAAACATAAACTTAACTAAACTTGGTGATTTTAAGATACACAAAACCATAGATAGTTTAAATTATATTATAGTACAAAAAAATATTTTTTTTATAAATATTATAAAATTACATAACATAATAAGATAACACAGAGCTTTTGTTACAAAGCTTTTGTTTTTGTTGTTTTTCTTCAAAGCTTTTAAGTAATCGTTATAAGCAAAAGCTACAGTTGCCATATAGGTCTCAAAGATGTTTTCATTATACCATTCCTAAAATAGCCTTTACTAGCGACGCTCCACTTGGTTGACGTAAACCACGCCAATCCCAGATTGCGTGTGTCGTAAAAAGCAAAGACAGCACTTGTGTGTTATTACATTTAAATTGTGCAGTGTGGCCTCTTTACTTAGTAACCCACCACAATTATGACCTCATTGTGTGTTTAAAAACATTATTAAAAATTGATTGTCACAGATTATATTTTAAAAAAGGTATCATCATTCACTTAGGTGTTATTTTACATAATTACAATAGCATACTAGGTCTTGGATAAAAATATCTTCCAAGACCGCTACTTTGAAATGAAAGGTGGTAAGGTATTTTTGAGCCAAATGGCCGACACGACCGGGGAAATAACACTCCTCACGGCGATATATCACGGGATAGGTTGTACTTTTCTACTACGGTTTACTATTCGGAGCATATCCTTTACCTCCTTCTCTTCCTATTCCTTTTAACTCCTTCCCTTTCCTATACCCTCCCTACTATTCCTTTACAGGCCGGCAACATATCCTCAAGCTTTGGGGTTTAACACGAAAACAGATACTCGTTTTAGTAACTATTTAGTTCACACACTTTATCACTACGATATGCTCAAACTACCAGGGTTCGTCTGTTAAAATATATATAATTATAATATTTATTTATATTTATTTATTATAGATTATTAAAATAAACACTAAGCTGGTAATTGAAATTGACATTAACATATATATATATATATATATATATGTTTTGATAGAGATCAGATTACATGTAATTAGCTAATTAACTAAGCAGGAATAATTTAATCTCGATGTTATTAATTAGATAATATAATATTTATAACCTGCTATGCTGAAGCGAGCGGTTTATTCTGATGTCGAGAGATAAATGCCTACTCCATTTGGAAATCTCTAGTGTCAAGACGATTTTTAACGTAACTTAATGATCAACATAAATGTTCTCGCCATACTTTGTTTTCCCTGTTTGAAGGCTTTCTTTTATAGAAATTTACACAAAATAACAAAACTCATTAGTTAATTTGCGAGTTAATAATTCATTAAAAGCAATAAGACGTGTCTAGATTCAAAATTTTCTTGAGAAAAAAGCAGGTGAAAATCTGTTATATAGATACATAACAGATATGTTTCCTCATAAGAAATGGAGGAAGAGTAGCTGTGCGTATGTGGGCTCTCGGGGAAATCAGTCGTGATTTAAATAAATATTACATCGATAGCGAAATGGCAAAGTACAAATAAATATTCTTATTTGTATAGTATTTGTCATTCACACTTGTTGAAAGCACTTATCCAGCATTATCACTCCGTTCCGCCGACAGATTACATTCCACAAAGCTTGCTTTTAACGGAGCTTTATAGCTTTATAATATCAAAAATATTACACTTATTATTTCACCCGTATTTTACCTGTGGTAATATTTAACATGTCCAAAGTGTCATATTTATCTATATGTACTTTTCATACATATATTTGGTCACTCCATTTATTTATTTTTAAACTTCCATATAATTGGCTTAGTCGCGGACAGTATGGATAAAGTATGGTTTTATTAACATACTAGAACAGCATTAGAATGATATTATACTAGCTGAACCGGCAAACGTTGTTTTGCCATATAAATTATTAAAAAAGTAGAAATAATTGAATTTCACGGTATTTCGTTCGGTATTATTACAAAATAAATTTAATTTATACTTTAGCCTCAATAACACGCGGTAGTCATGCTATTGAATTGTAGCTTATATGACACGTTTGTCGGTTTACCATAGCAGTGCCATCTACTGATTACTTACTCAATCCAGTCGAAAAGTATCGACATCTGTTAAATATTTTTGGAGTTAACACATAATTGTGACTGTCAATTAATTATATAGACAAATAATTTGCAATAAAATAAAATTGCGATAATTAATTAAAGATCTAAGCTATCCTATATCTCAAGTTGGACCAGACTGCTCACGGTGGGCCAATTTAATTTAAAATCGGTTAGACAGGAGATTTATATATATTAGGATATCATTATATTTCTATTTTAAGGTTTTATGAAGTTGTGATAGTTCAACGCGTCCAATCAACTTGTAGTTTACTAACAGTACTTCCGAGTATTCTAATTGTACTTACTACACTTATAAACATTTTAATTATACGGACGTATTGTATACGGTTGTAAAGATGAATGTTCTTTTGAAAATCATAAGACATTACAAAACCTCTTTTACTCCGTACTACGTAGAGACGCCTTAGCGAGTCAAGTTAGTATTTTCTAGACTCGCTAAGGCGTTTGCTACTTGTAGATTGCTTTAATTATTATTAAATGTAAATGAGGGTATTTTATACTGTCCTCGAGAACACCTTTATAATATAATATTTAATTTAACTGTATAACATTACGTGGTTTATTACGTGGTGAATGGTTAAAATAATTACTAATACATTTTTAAGAATTTTTATAATTATATTCATATTTTATATGAATATGGAGTGAACCGTGAAAATCGATTTGAAGAATGTGAACTTAGAAAAAAAAATCGACAATCTATCTCACTGCGTAATTTCTGAAATAATTTCCAATGTTCTCGTCAAATTTCATTATTAATGTATAAAAGATCATAAAATTCTTTGGTTCGTAAATATTTAATATTAAAAGTAATTTAGAAAGGTCTGTGTCATGCTCGCGATGTTTACACGCTAAGCGTGGTAAGCAGTTCATGGATCGCCGGTACTCTAAATTAATAAATTGTATAGTAAGCGATGCCTACCATTAAATATCGTCGTGAAACTTTTTCCGTTAATTTTATTGTTTACAACATTCTCACGCGTGTATCAATTTTATGTCAACTTATACCTAATTATATATTTCCCATGTTTAATCGAAACAAAATTACAATAAGTTTATTTTTCTTCAACAAACGTCTTCCAGTTGCGCGACCCTTTATTTTGGCTCTATGCTCTCTGTAATCTGTGGCACTTGCGTTGAAGGTTGTCATGGCAACCTCTTTGCAAATGTGCTATGTTCTTATTTATTTACGAATGTTTGAGCTTCTAAAAATCATATTGCCGCACTACTATGCAATAAATAATCTAGCTTAATACAAAATAATTTTAATTATGTAAAATGAAATTTGATATTTGATAACTATTTTGATTTTGTTCTCTCACAAGCATAAATTTGACAGTTAAACTAGTTACATTTAATGTCATTGAAATGTAGCGAAATGTATGCTTATGGTTCTTATTTCTGGATGTAATAAATACTTTTTTAATTATTATTACTAGACTATGTAAATAAGTGTATATTCTGTAGTTGTAGTTAAATCGAATCTCTGTTTAGACAATCTAAAGTCACAATATTATTGCATTATATGTTCCGTCAACAAAGAATACAATAAAGCTCCTTACAACCCCAACGAAAGTTTTCGGTTCAGGATTACGTTAACTTTTATTTTTACTACAAAGCCTTGCCCTAAATCTTTATACATTTCAATAACGTACCTTCAACAGTACATTTGTGAGTTAAACTATGGGAATTGGATTGCATGAGGATGATCATTTGATAGCCGAGGTTTTCAGAATGCTTCTAAGGCATATTATAAAGAAATTCATCTAAAATCAGCTCACACATGTATAACTCTAGTATTGAGAGAGTCACGCTTGAGACCAACACTGTTCTATATAACCAAGTCATTATATAGAATACAACCTGGTGTAGGTTCTCAAGAAACATTACAATCCAATTGTTTCTCCTAAAACTTTGAGAACCTTTCAACTCAATAAATTATATCACCGCATAAAAAGAACTAATCAAATATCAAAGAGGAATATAAGCTCATTATGAATTATTTTAAATTAGATGTACCATGCAGTTTATAAATAAAAAAATTGTATATTATATACCTTTTTATTTATAATATTTCTATGTGTTTCTGGAACACATTAACGCATGTCATTTGTTATACAAACAACGCGTGTCAAAGAGGGTAATCATTCATGTTAAAATAGATAGTCACTTCAAATTCCGCCTCCCTCTCTAATTGTTAATGCCTTAGACCAGGGCTTCTTAAGCTATTGTCATTCACGACCACATTTATGATTGCTAGTTTCTCGACGACCCCATACAAATATTTAAAAAAATAATAATTTATTAAGTAACATTATACATATGAAAATATATAGTTTTAGAATTCATTTTGAAACATGCAAAAATCTAAAATTAAAAATAGCACCAAAAAATTTAAAAAAATTTCCTGTCTCAGACCCAAAAATCGATGTGATATCAAAACCTCTTTGTTTGGACTAAAAGTACATTTATTAGTCCAGTCCGATTTTCAATATACGCTTTTTTAATTAAATACATACGTATGTATCCCTTTCAACAGTATTTTATTCCCGCAGACAGAACTGTTTGTTAAGGTAATGTAAATAAACTGATTGCAGCATACACCTGCGCATTGTGCTTGGCACGATGCAGAAATGAGACGTTTAATACAATATGAAAGCACAGCTCATATACGAAATATATCTAAATAAATCAAGTTATTTGTTTGTCACTACAAACTGCGTTCGTTAATCTAGTTCGTTTGTTATATTTTAAATACTGACCTGACTGATCAACGCGTCTGCGTGTACCGTGTACAACGGAGCCTGTATAAAAGGAACTGTATAATTTATCAGAACCTATAAGCTATATAACTCATTTGGGGAACTTTTGTGAGATTCCAGTGACTTTACAGACTAAATTTTTATGCTTCAAACAAACAATATATTTATAAGCAATATATTTCCTTTTCCCACTACTAGTGGTGAAAATAAGGGGAAAATAATACATAACTTATGGTAATACTCGTAAATATTTTCACTGAGTCACGCGTCGTTCACCTCCTGTACGTCTTAATAAGCTCTTTATCCCATCCATCACTGTTAATACCCTAATCAAGGCATAGTCGAATATACAATGCTTCCAAATTGTGAAACCGGAATGAAGTGAGATAACGAATCGTATACTGAAGACCCAAAGTATTTGCTGGAGATCCTAAATATTACGTAACTCAAAATATCGTACTCTCAATAAGACAAATGTACCCTTGTAAGATGTTTCTTTGATTTGTTGTTTATAATGAAATGTGTCGGTCTTTTACGCTTATAATATCTAGAGAACATGTATGCCCATTTTAGTATTAACAAAATGAAACAAAATTTGACATGGTATCACGCCTGGTCTGAGACGTAGCCTTGAACATAGTGGTGACACTATTGTGATCAAATTCACGTATTACAGTAGATTTGTTTAACAGTGCGAGATTCAAAGCACATGGTTATAACATTTATGGATGAACTGGGAATGTACTTGCTACTTTAAAAGTAAAATAAAAATATAAATATGACAAATAATTGCGTCTAAGACTATCCGGTTTTATCAGAATAATCCATGTACCTGGTCCAAACTCACGTCCCTGTAAGTCGCAGTTGAACCACTAGGGCAATACTACTTAAAATAATATCTAGGTTGTTATAGCTTAGCAATTCATAACATTCAATCCAAACAAATAATATTTACTCTTCCGAGTTTACTCAACAAAATTGCTTATCAAAATATAATATGAAACACAAATTCTGAGTGTAAGCAAATTGAATTGCTAACATCCTTTTAAGATATCAAAGTTGTGATTTGAAGTATGCATTTCGAATGCATTTCAGTATAATCTAATTCCGTTTTCAGCATTTTTAATATATGATTTTAAAAAAATATGGGAATTTTCACATACGGTCAAACAGTTAGCGAGTTCTACAGATTTGAAATAAGGAAATTATATTTTTTTATATATATTTTTTTTATATATAAATACTGAACTGACTGACCAACGAGACTAAGTGTACAACAGAGCTGTGTAGATGGATAATCACTTTACTAGAAGCTCTAGATCATAACCATCACACACATTAAAAAGAGCTTTTTTGAGCTTCCAGATCCTTACAGATGGGCGGAATTTTTATCCTACAAACAAACAATGAATAGGTCATAAAATATTGTAATTTGCATGTAAACGACACTGTACCCATATATGTTTTACTTTATTACTAAAATATGGACATGGATCTTATATACTTTATTTCGAGGAATTAATTGCATGCCTTTTGCTGTTAAAAGTAAAACATATGATTTATTTTTCAATGTAAATCATCATTTTAACAATAAAGAAGATTTATAATGTAATACTTTAATACAAGTTTTTTGAATGGATCGATATCCTTGTCGCAAGAACTGCCAACTGGCATGGTAATAGCTAGCTAACGAACGTCATGAACCATACCCGGTTTCGGTTTTTGAGATTTATTTTAACTATATTATCTAAATATATAGGCACTTTTAATTTTTTTTTTGTTTAAATTTTGTATTGTATACTCGCGTTATATATTAAGCTTAACTACATAAAATATTCGTGTCACAACTTAGTTGCTATACACACGGCTTGACAGATTGTAATGAAGTTCTGTGCCTGAGAACATTATAAGGTAGGCATTAAACAAACCCCAAAAGTGATAAGGGTGGGTCAACCCAAAAAACCTTCAGAGAAAACTTTAAATTTTCCGATTTGTATTAAAAATACATAAAACCCTTTTCACATTTCCACCAACCTTTAAGTTTTAATAGTGATATATAAACAATTTTTTATTGTTATCTGTAAAATATTTTGATGTTAAGTGTTCTGTTATTTATATTAATACGCGCCATCCTTGGGAGCTATTCCGCAATACTAGAGGCGAACAGAAAGATTGCCAATTTCACTACTTTGTGAGGCTCATATAGAAGAAGAAGAAACCGTCGTTTACAGCATTCGCTTTTCCTCTATCACACGATACCAAAACTCACAATTAATCTTTACTCGAGAAATAATGTATGTTATTCATTTTAATAACAATATACGATAATAAATTCTGGACTTATAAGTGAATTAAGTTCGCCCTTAATAAAATATTCAGTTATTATTCTGAAAACTATCTACCGGATTACAAAACCCTTTCTATGGGACTATTAGGACTGAATTATTTATCAGGCTGATACGTGTTTAAATCAGTTTTAAATATGAATAAGTTTTGTTATAATTGTTATTTAATTTGCTTATCTACATAGTCTCTTGTTTAAATACAAATGAATTCTGGCCCTATATTAACTCCTTCATTCTTTAAAAGTACCCTTAAGTTTAGTCTTATCTCCATACCAAATTTGATCGAAATCGGTTCAGTAGTTTAAGTGTGAAAGCGTACATACATACTTAATTTCGCATTTATAATATTAGTATGGATTGAATAATTTAAATAATATCTTCTTTCTGCCATAGTTAATTGGATAGTTTTCTTAAAGATGAGGGGAAGTAGCGATTAGAAGGCACATCAGAAAGGGTTTTGTCAGAGTCCATAGACAATCATGGCTCATGCGTTGCCGGCCTTTTAAGAATCGGTTAAAGTCGCCGAGATCGCTTTTTAATGATAAGGTATTAAATATTGTATGAATTCGTGTAAAACAAGGTTTTTGAGATTACAAAACATTGATGAGTTCTACAGGAGATGAGAAAGTTTTCGTCAGAACTTTCTTACTTTGAATCTCTGTAAAATTTGTATTATTAATTTGATATACATAATTAAAACAAACAATTGTTTAATCCAATTTAATGATTTCGCTGTTCGTTTAGAGTAAAAAGTTTTTTGATTCACTTGATTCAAAAACTTGGTAACAACAAATCAAATATAATAAATAGCTGTGTTTAAGTAAAAATTAAAGTGCTCTATATTTAATCCAAAACAGAGAACGACCTGAATTACCCGGCATTTTCTCTCTCCTCTCCGCCATTTTCCATCACAGTCCACCACTAAGTCAAAGTCAAAATATCTTTATTCATTAAAGTACATAGGACCATTTTGAATCGTCTTAAATCTAAGTGATTCTACGCCTGTTCGTACGCGACCAAGCTGAGAAGAAGCAGGCAAGAACTTGACTTGGTTGATTTTTTTTTGATAATGATGCTAGTACACTTTATCAAGCAAGACTAAGATGGAGCTAATCCCAAATCTTTACATCATCAGATACGTCAGATAATTTATAAAATCCTTTCTTCTAAAAGCTTCTTTAGAATTACTTTTTTTTTTAATTTACTTACTGACAAAGTCAACAACACTCTTCATCACTCCCTCGTTATTGAGATTAAAAGTTTGCGTGGAGGTGCATAGAGAAAATAATAATAAAAGCCTTACTAATTTATATAACCGTATATAGCCCTTTACATAACAAAAGCATTACCGATACCTGCTATTGTGTTTTCTACACACAAAAACCGAATCAGGAAATTCCGATCACAATTTTAAACACTTAGCCACCATTAATCATCCGCTTAATAGAATTCGCTGACTGCTCATGGACCTTTGTTAGATTGTACGATATCGTACATTTTCATTGAGTTGACGTAACTATTTTAAGAAAGCACATTTCTTATGAGCTTAATTGTTTTATTATTAATACCATCTAAAAAGTTTCATTTGTTAATTGGTCTCCAAGTGGTGCGATGCGATGAAAAGAGATTTTTTTAAACATATAATATAATGTAATTGAAACGTTGGTTCATCGTTTCATGGTTTAGGTGTTTATTTAACATTTTTCTATAATCTTTGAATTAATGGCCAACTGTAATCTGTCTTGTCAAGTGGAATTCGAGGTAAAAATCAGTCATTGACTTGAAACATGAGATCATCAAAGATTGTTGCTATTAAACGGTGGCTTGGGTTTCTACGATGCGTCAGATTAACAGATTTTTGACAGGTGTTATTCAAACATACTCGTATGTTTGTAGATTGTAAATGTTATAATATAATACATTGTTCATCTATTGTAACTATTACACTAAAAAAATAAAAATATGAACATATGTTTATAATTATAATATAATTGTATATAAATACAAGAAAACCAATGAAAACACTTATCAGATCGTTCTACAGACTTTTTCGATTTTCCGAATCGAATATTGCAAATAATAACTTTTCAAATAAAATAACAGGACAACGAAAAAATATGTTTTCATTTAAATTTAGAAATGAACCTTTTGAAAAAAAAAGGAATTTTAGACTCAGTTCTCGACCGATCGCTGGCTAACAAAGCTTTTACTCAGAACTTTAACAATACTGAATCGTACTCCTACGCCATCTAAATTAATATTTATTTATCATCATTATAAATTTAATTATCGACAATAATGGAATATTAGAATCATTTTGAATATTAGAATCGATATTTTATGAACTCAATATACATAAAATATCGATTTTATGTATATTGAGTACATAGAAACATATTTGAGTTAGAACTAAGATAATAAATGCTTTGAACACATAAAATACCTGACAATTATTAGAGAAATAATTATATTTTATGTGTTAATTTGTTTTGTATGACCCAGTCGCCAGGTACAGGATAACTGGTACGGTCAATCGTTGTATGATATTTGTGGTGAATATAACAATACAACTCTCTCCGTTTGTCCAATAAATTTTTTATATCGTCTACAAGGACCAAAATCGGTTTTCGTGTGCGTTTAATGATAACTTTCCCGATTTAGACATTTTTTCGTGCCTCTCTGCTGCGTTCAGGTTTAATATAGAATTGAAATCGTTGTTATAGCAACTTTAAATTAAAACAATTTTTTATTTTTGCTTTTCTTCTCGTAGTTTTTTGTTGTTTCTGTACTTGTGACTGTGTATATAACATTTTTTATCCGTAAAACAGGTTTTAGGATGGCTCTGTATTTTTGTCATATATCTTTTTCTGTTATTGTATTTTTGTGATGTGTCTGTTTTGTTTCCGTTAAATAAATAAATACAAATAAATCGCTTACTTTGGTTAAATATCTCCAATATGTATTAATATAATTAATTAGACGAAATCCGACTTATAAATCTATGCCTTAGTTCGTCAGGTATTCTTCACCATACGAGAGTGCATCTCTAGAAAACCAAAATCATCCCAAAACATGCTACATTTTAAAATAAACTTTTTACTGTACTATAAGGTTTCATGCAAAAGCTCAATAAATATGTCTGTGTCAGCTCAAAGTGCTCTCCGCAGTCCATTAGACGTGTCTCGAAGGTTATATGTTCAACATATAACAATAGTTATTTATATGAAAAATATATACTATTTTAAAATATTTTTTCGCCTGATGTTTGTTTCTAAGTTGTAAAATAAAAACGCAAAATTACACACTTTTCATACATACTCTTATAATTTCACTCTATATATCAAATTTGGTAGCTAGATAACATATACTCTCTATACACATAATACACATTAAAAACAATATCGACTTAACATTTAAAATTAGAAGTCTGTTTTTACTGCTCTAAATCAAACGTGTCCTTAATAAAACAAAAACCTTTTTACGATCTTCACTTCTGCTTTTTATAAGAACATAATTTAACTTAAGAATAAGATATAAGAAGCATACATGCTTTGTCGATAATTTGTAAATTGAATATTTTAATTCGATTTCTAACTATCTATCTATATACTTAGTCTTGCCATAAATATTGTTATAAAGAAAAGCACGATTTTTTTTTATACGTAACATTTATTCCTTTCATAGTGAGTTAGTTTAATACATCAATATATAACTATTAAAAATATACAATGTTTATTCGAAGTGGTCTCCATTGGCTGCAATACAGTCTTTTAAACGTTGAGGCCAGTTATCAATAGCAGCACGAACTCTTTCTAGAGGAAAATTCTTCACTGCCAACCGAATGGATCGTTTTAGGGACTCCAAATTATCATGGCGTTTAGAGCAAGCCTTACTCTCTAAAACTGACCATAAATCATAATCCAATGGATTTAGGTCAGGACTTGACGACGGCCAGTTTTCAGTGCTGATAAAGTCCGGAACGTTAGTTTTCAACCAAGATTGGGTGGATCGAGCTCTATGACCCGGTGCCGAGTCTTGTTGAAAGCACCATTCTTTGTTATTGAACATGGTGTTAGTTAAAGGCTTAACTACCGTCTCAAGAATGGTATTTTGATAAACTTGTGCCGACGTTTTAATACCTTTTTCACAAAAATATGGCTCAGTCACCCCTTCATAGCTAACACCCCACCAAACCATCACTGAAGTGGGATAATGCCCACGTTGTACTCTTTTTACTAATTGCGAAGCTTCTTTAGAGCTTCCAGCATAAATACGGTCATTTTGTTTATTAAAATACTGCTCAATTGTAAAAATTTTCTCATCCGTAAACAAAATTTTTTTGTGACCTCCCTTTGCGTACCGCTTAAGTAGTTGTTTGGATTTTACCACCCTATTCTTCTTTAAATTATCAGTTAAGAAGTGACCAGTACGTCTCTTATAGGCTGCAAGTCCTAAGTCATCTTTTAATATACGCGACATGGTTCTAGGAGCTATCTTCATCTCCCGAGATAAAATCTTTTGCTTACGGACAGGATTTCTTCGAATTCTTTCCCTAACTGCTTTAATCACCTTTTTCACACGAACGGTACGTGGACGGCCAGATCTTTTTCTGCCACAAACAGAGGAGGTATCATTGTACCTATCAATAGCCCGGTAAACAAACATTTGACTAATACCAAGCGGGTGGAGGGTTTTAAAAATTGCACTTTTCTCCATACCTACTTTATGTAAGGCAATCACAGCGATTCGGTTCTCTTTATCACCCCACTCCATTTTAATATAACAAAATATTTAACAATATAATGGCGCGAAAATAAGAAAACACATCAAGCAATCATATAAAAATGACAGATTCCAAATTCAAACGTAATATTTTCTTTTTTTGAATAGTAACAGTATTTATGGCCAGACTAAGTATATATATATCTGGCCCAAACTTTTTAAATTTGTTAGGTTAATATTTTGTAATACATATTAATTAAATATCTATATAAAAGAAAATCGTGTTTGTTTCATCAAAGGTTTGCGCTTTTGGATTATTGTCATAACAAGTATTAAAATATGATATTAATTAATAACAATATAACAGGCAAAAAATTACGTAACAAAACACGATTGACATATATCATTAATTATGACAGCTCACGTTACAATGCGAAAAATATCCTATATCACTGAAGACCAACCCTGCATATGTTTTGTTATACAAAACTCATAAAAAAAATCGAATAATTTGTATTATTTTAAATTTCTTACACAGCACATTCATTGACTTAAGGTACAGGACATCTTTGCATTACCATCGATGCATATTTGTCCCAAGCATCAAAAGTATTAATATTTTAAAATTGTGTTTCAAAATAAACCCTGCCCAAAACAGTTCTATTTGATGTTCTTCAGTATAAAAGCTGTCTAATCCGTGGGATTTTTTTACGAAGAAGCAAGCTCTATTACTGTCCAATTTAATCTCCCAGCTCAGCCGACTGATGAATCAATCAGGCAAGTCTTTTTGCTTTACGAATCGAACTGCGACCGAAAAGTTAGCGCACGCTTTTTCTCCGACTATTTTATCAATTCAGTCCATGAAACCTCACAAATATAAATTTTAACGTCAAAACAAATTTCACTTGTTTTAAGCAATAAAAACAAATAACAGCCTTCTGTTCGAACTTTATAAGCAAATTTTTATTATGAGAAAACACAAAATTAGCAATGTAAGTGACCTTACATTGGTCTGTTCAAGGTAAACCAGTTTACATCATTTATAGGTTACCTGTCATATCAACTATTCCTTCATCTTCTTCAAAATTTTAAAACAATGTCAACTGTACCAGAAACCTCCAAAACTTGTATAAAACAATTTATTACATAACTTTCATAAAACTATCGTAAAAAGTCACACAAGAAAAAGTTTATTATGCTCATACTGGGTTTTTTTCACTGATCCTCATTGCAATAACATTGTAATGAAACCACAAATCATATGAGACAAACCTAAGGCATCTCAATAAATCATCTCACCAGGGAGTGCGCTGTTTGTCCCAATAGGTTTCATTTTATCAAAAAGGTTGAGAGCTTTCGTGGAAACTCAAATCTAAGGCTAAACAAACGTTATTAACGAGCTTTGGCCCCGTTACCCACAATTTGTGCCCTTTCATATCTTTGTGGATTTTTTAATTATTAACAAGGGTAAATTTAAATGTTTAGAAAGATCATCAAAAATGTTGATGGGCTTGGTAAAACAAAAATCGTATTATTGAGAGAGATGTTTGTACGCAGACTCAAGGTATATATTGTATATGAATTATAAAATAACGAATTATTAAGCTATACTCAGCCCTAAAAGCGTACGGCCCTCTCGAACCAAGGCATTATTGCATCTATGTAATTTTCACTTTCTCGTAAGGTTTTGCCCGTTTAGATCCAAATGAATCAATTAAGCACCATTTTGTAAACTTTGACCTTTTTCCGTCAGTTAAAGGCCGGTGCTAATTCAACATATAAAATCTATCTATCGATCGATCTATAGATATATAAATGTATCAATATATCTATTGATCTATCAGTCTGACTATCTATCTAACGGACAAAATTTACCCAAATTGCAAAGTGTAATATCGTGACGATATGAATTATTTATACCAAGCGAACCGCAAGTTATTCATTCTTTTTTGTCTATACATCAGGTTAAAGGTGTAATAAAATTGCTTACATTCGACAGCTGTGAGCATTAAACACGTAGTTGATCTATTCAAAGGTAGTTTGATTTTTATTTATTAAGAGCAAATAATTAATGTCGACATTATAACAAAGGTAACATAATACAGAGGTATTAAGCTATATAATTCATTGTGTACTTATGTAATGTACAAACCATCGCAATTAATCTCCGAATATGGCTTATCGCCTAGAACTATCATGAGCGTGATGCAACTCAATAAAGAACTTGAATAGGCGTTAAAAGTTTTGGCACGTTTGCGATCATTGTTCACAGTTTGTTTTCACCTTTATATAACAATAAAGTCTGCTTTTTCTTGACGTTAAAATGTGATATATTTGATTAGCCAAAAGGAAAGCACAAATTATATTTTGACGGTATGACAAATATACATACGAGTACTCATAAAAATAAGTTATTTTGTATTGTATTTTAGTTATATAGATAGTGCCTCCATTTGAGGAACAATCTACTTTGGAGAACACGCTCTTAAAAATACACAAATTAGAAAACAATGAATTATTTTATTTTATTAGTTCCAAAATGTACGAGTATGCTTAAGTATACATAAAAAAAGAAAACACAATAACATACACACATACACACCAATTACATTAGAAACATAACAATATCAAAAAAAAATAGTTAAAATTAAAAAATAGAACAGCAAAAATAAAACAAAAGTACTTAACTAACCTAAACCTTATTTATAGCATTATACACTTAAAGACGGAAACTATTAATATTATTCAAGCAAATATCGATATTATTATTAATAGTTAAGAGAGAATTATAGGCCCGAGATAATCTACAAATATATAGATGTATAGATAATAATACAAAGAAAAATCTATGTTATAGGATTTTAACATATATATTTATATATAAATATATATATATATATATATCCACTTACCGTCGGTTGAATAAAGTTTGAAGATATACGTTTAAAACTAGGTCAGTACAACTCGTTAGATCCGAGTTTTCTTAATGGAAAACTGTCGCTACTATCCTTTAAATAGCTAAGATCGATTTGCGGGACTAAGAAACACCATTTTATGTGTCTGCATTAGTTATAAGTGTATAAAATATTTATTTAATATTATTAAAATTATTTCAATTGAGTTCGGAAGTAAATTTACTCTGATTGATTTTCATTTATTTCATAGACATTTTTTTACAAAAACTATTTAATGTATTTAAATATTTATTTGTTTACAATGATGATATTATACAAGACTTCTTAACTTCTTCTTTTCTTTGTGGTTTGAAATAATAGCTTCAGTAGCTCATCCATCTGTCCTACCTAGATGGGACGAATTCGCTAACCATTCTTACTCCAGACTCTCAGTTCGAACCCCGGCCGTGCACATAACTTCGCAGTTTTCGCACGCGAATGACTATTGTAAGGTAGCTGTTATACCTCACAGTGGCTATTAAAAGAAATGATGCAACGGACACTTAAATCGAAGGCCAAAAGCCGAGTGTATGTCACGGTTTCATCAATTATTAAAATGGTAAAACTTTATGGTAATGTAATCAATAATCCGTATCTTTCAAAGTAAATACAAAAGTATAATTAATCTATTTCTAACATATAGAAAAACTAAGCCATTTACTTCTCACTCGTCTTTACTGCGACGCAAAATTTTAGGAAGAGACGAGTGAACTTTGGTGAAATTTGATTAAATGATATTCAATTAAAAATATTCATGCTTTAGAATATTGCACTTTTACAAAAAATATCATTAAATTACCCACTAACGCTACAACCAGAAATTGTATTTTTTAATTGTAAACATAGGCTTCTAATTCCTGTATATATGCAAGCATGTGTTAATTGCAGACATATTTATGTATATCTTTGCACTTACATGAAAACTTACTTTAAATAGTTAATTAAACTACTGTTTACTAAACTGGTCAATAAATTTGTTTTCTTTCATTTCATAGCAAAAATTTGCCAAAACTGGTTTTTCAATCAAAAGAAAATCCAGCCTTTACCAGTTATATTAAACTTAGAAGTTTTCAGACTTCAAACAGACTGGATTTGGCGTGGCTAATTAAAATCGATTTCAATTCTCAGTACGGCTTTGCAGGTACAGTGCAAAAAGACCGACTTTTTAAGGGTACTTTGAGGTAGACTAATGGCTACGCTATTCTCTGAGATATTCATGCATCAATATATTTCACCAACTCTTCTTTACCACAGCTAAATTAAAAAACTGATTTTTATAATGTTTAAAATACTAAAACAAAACTACACACTCAAGTTCTAGCTTAAGCTCAAAATATTTTTTTCAATTAGGTCTTTATGAATAAACTTACACTTAAGCCAGTTAGCAACCGAGAAGAACCGGCAAGAAACTGGATAGCTGCTCTTTTCAAATATATATTTTATATACAATTATTTTATTAACATGACTAATTCAAATAACAGAGGCTACTTAAGAATTAAACTGTCCCGATGCTGAGCTATTGCTGACACATTAAAAGGATCATTGTCCTCTGAATATTCCTTTTCAACCAGAATACTCTTCACGGGCTTTTCCAAGTTAACTTAAAAGTTCGTGTTAATTTCTTCAGATGCCAATGCTATATTATGTGTTTACAATTCATTAGCGTTTAAAAGATACGGGTAATCATAAAACCAGAGTTATGTTTGATCTAAAACAATACATTTTGTGATGCAGACGGCTTTGTAACGCAGTTTCATTCTTTCTTGAGAACTATTATGTTCCTCTCTGAAAATAAACAAAGGCCCTTAAGTAGGCCGGGCCGGCGCAGGTGTGCGAGATAGAGATTTTTTTTAATGGGCCTTAATTTGACAAATTGTGAGAATTGTGATTAAGATTTAAAATGGCACAAGTTAAATAAAATACACATATATTCTACATAAAAGTCTCGCGTCTCTTCAATGATCCGGTCAACAGACCACGTTGACAGTACAACGAGGTATTTTTTTTTTTTATTTGGAGGGGGATCTCGCTGTTGGCCAGGAGGCCTTTACAGCTCAGCTCGGGCTGGTTGGCGAGCTTAGCTCAGCCGTGTCACAACGAGGTAAATAAAGAATACAGTTTTAACAACGTATTTTTTAATCCCCCGCCAAGATTTCGTCGGATAGTGATGTTTGGCAAATGTAATTGTTTAGTTTATTTCCTAAGTTATTGTTATGCAAGTAAATGTCTCTTTTTTGATCCGTGTTTTGTAATTGACTGTGATATCAAGTGTTAAGTTTAAGGACATATTTATTAAAAATAAAATAGTTTAATGAAAATAAGAATTCATTGTACAAAAATTATACAAGATACAAAAATATAATGTAACGGGTGGCCTTATCGTTGAGCGATCTCCTTCATTCAAGCCCTTTCGTGACGGTTATTCGTGTATATTTCTTCAGACTTCGTAAGTGCATTGAGTTGAAAGCACTACCGTAAGCTGATCCGAACGAACTTTTATCTTGAAAGTCACAAACATTGTTAAGCCACTTCTACGCTTTCAAATAAATCAAAAGTACATTCCTAAATTCATTGGGCTATATATGTCCGAGAATGACATAATTCTCAACGATATCATCATTTATAGGCTTACACTTTAAATAAGGTTCTCAACTTATTACTTATTCTCTGAATCTGTTAAGAAGTAAACAATTGCAATTGTTGCGGGTTTTCGTCAGGTCCTCCTCAGCTGTCACATTTCCCTTTTAAAGACTACACCACGCCATCTTGCCTAGACCACACTCCAGGCGACTGCCTTCATTTGATTGGATACTGGATAAACACAGTCAATACAACGACTGATTAAATTATAATATAATTGTCACTACAAATAAAAGCATTATTATTAAAATTGATAATTCGTGCGACATTCCGAACTTCCCATTTTTCAACTCGTTAATAATATATGTACCAGGTCACAAAGGTTAATTCTATTTAGTGTGTGAAAACATGAATGGTCTAATTATAATTTAATTTTAATTAATTAATGTTAACATTAATTAATTAAAATTAAAAGAGCTTAAGCTCTATAAATGGAAAATATTTTTTATAATATATAATTTTATTATGTACTAGCTTTCCGCCCGCGGCTTCGCCCACGTGTAATTTGGTTAGGTTAATGATCTCGACAGGGCTTTCACAGACTAAAGTCTTGTTACAATTCGTATTATATATAACCTGTGTTACACAATCGCACCCCCAAAATTAAGTGACTCTCAGTGAAGGTTTCAGACTCACGGGATAGTACGCGCGTTCGCGATCAGCTGTGAAACGTAATTCTCTCTCAGTGAAGGTTTCTGACTCATAGGATCGTACATGACGTTCGCGATCAGGTGTGAGACGTAATTCTACTTGGAAAGCAGTTACAGCTTCTCGAGATAACACATGTTGTTCTCGGTCAATGGTATTTGTCAATACTGTTAACTTAAGTTAGGGATGACTGAGAGTGCTATAAACGTAAGAGTAGACAAATATAACCAGAAAGCTTCGAACTGTTAAGGTGTCGGGAGTTACACGTGTTATTGTGAGTCAACCATAAAAGATAGACATATGCTATTATTGTAAGAAATATTTTACATAATTTTAAGTAGAACATTTTCGTCATATATAATTTCTGTGTAGCTTTAACCATTCAAGTTGCACACGCGACGAAAGCTTAAATAATGGAGTAACTTCTCCCGTTTTCCCAATATTTTCCTTCACTGCTCTACTCCTATTAATGGCAGCGTGATAAAAATATGTTATAACCAGCTCAGGAGTATGAAAATGTCTGTGTTATGTTTTTGGTAAAGTAGTTTCGAGTAGTTTTTGTTTCTATAAGGGTTACCCACACAGACAGACAGACAAAAAATGTACTGATTTTGGCATCAGTATCAGTACATCCCTAATCAAATCCTGATAATTATTTTGAAAATATATTTCATGTTCAGAATTGACTTCTTTACAGATTTATTATTAGTATAGTTTGTAAAAGTCAATACATATCCGCTCGAAGGACCAAAATGAACACGATAAGATTAATAGAATTTAATGTAAATACCTGCGCTTATCGAAGCTTTTACGATAACGTTCACTAATTTTCACCACCAAAGTGCAATTGGCATTCAGATGTATCCGGAATGATGCAACCTGATATGTTAATAACCCTGTCTAATGGCACTCGACGTAATCGATATGGCGTTTAAATTTAACCCCAGTATTTGCAATGCTTACCGCTGTAACTATTTGAAAAACAACTGGCAACTTTGTCAACGTTGTCTGGAATGTATGTTTGAGGATAAATTAACATTAAGTTAGTCTTTGAAATAAACTTGTATTGTATTTTAAAGTGAATTTAATATGAGGTGAGGTGAGCACTCCATGCCTTAACTTTCGCCTTAGATAAGGCTACATGAGTTTCAAAGTAGATCATTGAGAAGAAAACTCAGCTTGGTTCTATTATATATAAGTATCATAGTATTCTTATAAAAAGTCATAATAATAAAGTACTTATTTACACAGTTGTGCAATTTGTATGCCTGATTTTGAGGACCTTGAACTCGATATTACTAAAAAATGTACTAAACTTTTGCCAGCGCTAAAAAAAATATTTTTTGTTCGCTTTTTATTTGGACTTTCACCATTTTGCATACGTTTTACATACTGGTTGAATACATTTTACACATATACAAAACACAAAGGGAATCTGCAGTAATACAAAAAGCTTTATTTACCAACTAAAATTACAGCTACCCTCCATTTTAACGGAATTTCACGGTTTCAATTCTCTTTTAAAATAACACTTTTAATTCGATTTTTAAATGCTGTCTTGAAAGGCGACTTGTTTTCAGAATTGACTTATGTCAATATAGAGTATTCTGTGATATCAAAATCAATACCGTATTTTTTATATCTAATATATAAAATTCTCGTGTCACAGTTTTCGTTCCCTTACTCCTCCGAAACGGGTTTACCGATTCTCCTGAAATTTTCTGAGAATATTGAGCAGGTCTGAGAATCGGCCAACATCTATTTTTAGATATTTTTTAAATTTTTTTTTGGCAAAACGACGTTTGTCGGGATCAGCTAGTTCAATGTATAAAAATGAATTTACTAAATATTTTTTAATCTTTCAACTCACTTGTAGACGTTACAGGTGTCCATGGGCGGCGGTTAGCACATCACACATTGAAAAAAAATTAAAATTTTAAATAGACTAGAGTGTTTAGTATACTTAGTTAGTTCTTTGAGACATTCCCCTTTGTTTTTCTTCCTCTTTTGTATCATTTTTGCTTTTGATGTTATTTTTAAGTATTTATAAGTAATAAGTTGAAAATAGACGTTGTATTTGATACAAAAAATTGGTTCACTAACAAATTAGTGGGTTAATTACAATAACAAATTATTTATTATTATAATATTTTACAACTAACATTTGATTTGAAAATATTGAATTTTTTCTATATAATATATATAATAATATAAGGAAAATATTTGTCGTATCTCTCATATAGAATTCCTTTTGCCGTTGAACAGACAAAAACTGCAAATTTTAATACCATGCGAAATACCGACGTCAACATTAAAAGAGAGAGCATTAAAATGTTTCTCGTAATAGTTGAAAACAATATTTCTAATTACACTTTACGAGGTACTTCACTAGCTGAGCCCGCGACTCCGTTGGGAATTAGATTTAATAGCTTGGGTTAAACAGTGGTACTTGGATACTTAGGGTTACATTCCCAATTTCCATCTTTCTTTTTTCATCCTCTCTTCTATAATGTATAATTAAAAGAGGGAACCCACTAAACACAATCCTTGCTCATAAATGCTGAAAGCTTTCTTCTTTTCAGAGTAACAATTTTATCATTTCTATAGATACACATAGAATTTATATTTACTTCTTACTTTATTTTGATATATTAAATTAATTATATTCTAAATCTTTTTTAATTAACGTTGAATATCTACTGCCCACATTTAAGTTGGAGGTTGCATTTAGTTATCGAGTGCATTTTTATATAATTCAATTGTCAATATAACAAATATATATAGTTAAGCCTCTTCGGACAATGTTTAGTCTATTCGTGAACAGAAAACAGCGGAAAAATCGGCTTAGTGCTTTTCGATTAACGCGCCAACAAACAAATCAACAAACAGACAAAACGTTATAGGATCAAAGGCAAGACTGTACAATTTTATTACAGATGAACAGATGTCAAGTCGTTTTACAACACAGTTTTTCAGATTTCTTCATGTAGGCCTCAGAACCAAAAACGTCCCGATTCCACACATCCAGACACTCTCTCTATGTGTCCATACAAATATTTGGAGATTTAGAAACGAGAGGGATGCAGGCCGGCATAATAGGCAAATTGAATGCTCGTGGAATAATTTGAACGACAACTCTTAATTAACTGTCGAAGTGCGATATTTAATATTCTTTTATGAAATATTTTACTACAAATGTGTTAAGGTATAATATAAGGCATATCATTACACACCCATAAAACAAGTTTTTATAGCAAAGAATTGACGCGAATGAGTTTATTACACGTAGCCTTGCTGGGCTAATGATCAACGAATGGTGATTATACGCTTGGTTAGAAAAAGTCTACCTCGAGTTTTTGTAATGTAACCAAAGACCAAGACCAGGCTTTATTTGTTTCCTTTGGAGTCAGCACAAACGTGCGTACAATCTGTTCGTTTTTAGAATGTTCTAGAAATCTTAGGCGCCAGCTTACGTTTTAAGTGGAAAACAAAAGAAGGCGAACAGGTCTTCTTTTGTTTTCCATGTATGGTTAATAGTCGTGAAGCTTTAAAGTATTTAAAAGCTTTCTGCCTAAAAAAATCAATCACTTTACGCCTTTTTGCCCACAATGTAAACAATAAAGGTATCTATGTTCTAAATATAATTATGAATTGTGTTTTCTACTTTATAGTGCTTAGTCCGCTAACAATAGAAGTTTTATATTTCACATGTATAGTGACCAATTCTGCTAAAATATTGAACAGAAAATACGTATTTTCCAAATTATATGTAAAAATTCAAAAGGTATTTTGAATAAAGCAACTGCCTAAACAAATATTTGGCGCACAAAAAGCACATTTTCACTACCTTTAGTAACCGCGTACTGGATTTCAATTGTGAGTGAAGTTCGATTAGTATTTACAAACAATTTAGATTTACATATATCGTTTGCCGTTAACCGTTTAAAAAATGGAGCCGTATTTATTAAATTAACTAGCTAAGGAAATAGATGCCGCCTTAGCCTAAAAAAAATGGCGTATAAGCTTATCAATGCAAAATATTACTACAATCATTTCTACTGCTGAAAGCGTTATAGGCAATATTTAAAGAGCCGATTAATGTTATAATATCCCAAAATTCCTTGCAAAAATGAAGCAGGGTACATAAATGGATGATAGTGGAAAGATAAATCCATTTGTGAACTGTATTTCATAACAAGTAGAAGTAACATCATAAACTCTGAGGTACTTATCACTTTTAAACCATTTCCTTGGTCCCTTTTCACAAAATCCTGTGAAGAGGTCAGAGGAAACATTTGTGAATGTGTGGATGTTTTGAAACGTGTGTTATTTGTTATCAAGTATAACATGATTTGTATCCATATTTGTTATGTGAATTATTTTCATAACACCGCAATGCGTCCTGTATAATGATAACTTTCAAAAGATTCGCTCAACAAAATCCCACTTCCCAAATGAGTTTTACAATGTAAAATTTTAATAATCCCTCACAGACTACATAGAAGGATTTTTGTTAAGGATTAAATATTACATTTCTGTAATTTTTTTGTTGTTAATAATTTTCATACCATTTTTTATTAATGAAAACCAACAAAAGCTTAGAACAAACTTTATTAACATAACCTTTTGTTTTTCAGTTTGAATAATTTATATTACTATTATTTTTTTTCTATCAATTTGATATAATCCAAATACAAACCACGGGCAAGAAATATATTCAATATTAATAGTTGCCGTACAAGGAATGGAACCTGATACACTCTGTTCAGACAGTCCTCAATTTAAGTTAGAATCTTTCAAAATTATAATAAACCTATACTTAGTCAAGTAAATGTGGTCCAAATACGCTTAATATAGGTGTATGGTTTTTTTATAGAATAGGGGCAAACGGGCAGGAGGCACCCGAAAAAGTTGAAGTCGCCACCCATGGACACTCACGACTGGGAGCTCGTGAGTTGCCGGCATTTTAGGGAGTAATACGCTTTTCTTTAAGGACCTTATTGATTTGGAAATACGTGCAGCTGGTTCCATAACGTGGTGATGCGTGGTAAATGTCTCACGAAACGGGCAGTGGTGGAACGACGGACATTCAGGTGATACGGGATATGGTATCATTGATAAGTGTGAGCTTCCAAAAAATATTCGACACACCTAAACATTGTATAAAGCTCGGCCATGGAATCTCTTATATTACTTATACGTCGATTATTAAATATCTTTACACTAATAGAGTAAGTTTATTCGATAAAGATTTATTGACATGATTTTGGTTACGAACTGAACACAAACACAAACTTGAAACAGCACGAATTCAATTGATAAGATCTTTGATAAAACAATAACAGATAGTTAGTTAGTTTATCTTAATTGAATATGAACTTGTGGAATTGAGGGTTTTAATTTAATCGATTTATATGTGGGTAATACTAATTGAGTTTTGTTTGAAAATAGAACGAACATAGTTGAGTATTTTTAATCAAATGTGTTCTAATTACAAACTAACCTCAAATATTTGTTACATGCCCACATTAGATATAAGCATAATTATAATTAGATATAAGTCTTTATTGTTTATTCTCCACAGACAACCCCTACCACAAATTCTATCTTTTAAATACGTTATCCTTTCCACTCCACAAGCATTCCTGATCCAACTTCCAAAGACATACATTATAAATACTATAAAGAACAAACCAAATAAAGTGTGTTTGTAAAAACTCTCAAGTGTTGCCACTGCATGTAACATACTTGTGGCGACATCTAGGAGTGTAATCAATCTGATGACGTCATCGATTCTGAATCTCTCTCCTCTCGTCCGCTAAGTATGTAACTTCTTGAGCCACTGGGGCCTTTGAGCCGCCCAGTGATTAGTTCTGAACTGGACGGTTAGAGAATTTATTATATTTTATAAATTTTAAGTAAAAATATAGCCAACTAATTTGTCCGACTTCGTCCGTGTAGATTAATCACAAAAGAAATTTGTAAAATCGGTTTTTAACTGGAAAAGTTCTGGTGTAATATTTATACAAACTTTC
Organism: Leptophobia aripa; assembly: GCA_951799465.1. Classification (NCBI taxonomy): domain Eukaryota; kingdom Metazoa; phylum Arthropoda; class Insecta; order Lepidoptera; family Pieridae; genus Leptophobia; species Leptophobia aripa. The sequence continues at coordinate 9,058,623 of OX637260.1, forward strand.
ATCCCCTATTTCAACCCCTTCTTTTGCTTAACAAAGTAGCTTATGTTCTTCCTTAATATTACAATAAATAACGAAACATTTAGGTAGTACAAACTCAATAACACTCAACAGTATGATGTAATAAAAAATCTCCTCGCACAATCTCTTAATTTAATAACTTTTCTTTCGTGTATGGAAAATATCAATATCGGACCTCCTGCAGGTCACATCATATAATTATGTACGGTATACCTTCCTTCTCCATATACATTTCTCATGGATTAGATATTTGAACATTACGAATATTCATATAACTCCATAAAAAAAAACAATTAATATCCGTATAACTTTCATTACAAGCGTTAAAATTAACTTATCAGTTCGGAATTGAAGCCCACAAATGGCATAAGTATGTAGGCGTGGAGTGACGTCACGTAGTTCAAGTTTATTGTCACAATAAAACACAGTATAGTTTCTAGTTATAGATTTTTTTTCGTAGCAACAGCGTTGCGTAGCGATAACAGGAAGTTAGATTTTTTTTTTAATTATTTACAAATTTAACAAAACCTAACACATAGATACTCTTTATTTTAACAGGCATTTAAACCGCGCAACGGTTTGCCTATGCCGTGGTTCACTCGTTGTTCCAGTTAACCCTTAAACCTGTAGTGAGATGACACTCACACCATCCCTAACTAACTAGTAGTAACTATCAGGTATTAAGTTATTAAATTTATAAGTTCAATAAATCTATACTAATAATAAGACAGTAAAAATCGAAAATCTGTACATTAAATATTTTTCCAAAAAACTGAAAGGAGGCAATTAAAGAAGAGTCATAGAAACCAAAAAAGCAATTTTTGGAATTCTTGTCTGTCTGTCTGTCTGTCTGGTACGTTATAACTTGAAAACTACTGAACGGATTTGAACGCGGTTTTCAAAGTTGGATTACATATCATTGGGAGCGTTGTCAAAAGTTTATTTTGTCAAAATCGGTTAAGAGAAAAAGAAGTTATGGTCAATTTAAAATTTACTTCAACCACTGTTTCAAAATTTTTAAACACTTATATTGATTGATTAGTTATATATTGTTAAATATGTTCTAATATAAGTTAATCTTAATATTAAAACTTATGAGAGGTAACAAAAATAACGAATAACGCAGTGCGCGCGGGCGCGGTTGAAGTGTTGAACAATGTGCTCGATAGATGGCGTTGATAAAATTTCGTCATCAACCTAGATTTATTTTATTTTTTTATTTCTTAAACCTATACAGCTTATCAAAAACAGTTTACACAATAAAAATAGATTAAAAATAAAGCCAAAATAAGGTTAAAATATAGAACCGGAAATAGAATCTAAGATCAGAAAAAAGAATAACAAAAAAAAACACGAACAGGAAAAAATAAGTAAAAATATATATACATGAACAAGTGGAACTATGTGAAGTACGAACATTTTAGTGTGTGTGTCTGTATCAGTGTGTGCAATGGTGTTGCTGTGTGAGTGAGTTTGCGAGGTTGAGTCTTAGTTTTGTTTTAAAGAACTTCTACTTAGGCCAAATACATCCATCGCGGTATTAAGATGCTCTATTGTGTAATGACTACCATGCAGTTCAAACTTTCATTAACGTTTTACCCTATGATTATTTTGAGCGAACACTACCTATACAAACAAGTAAAAGGAAACGAGTGAAGAGACGTTTATCGTTTGTCCGCATCCATTTTTCCACCTACATCCTTAACGTTAATGAGGTTTACCTTTTATTATTTGGTCAAGCTAATAAGTAATAACCTCACAAGTACGTATTTCGTACTCATAACTTCGTAAGAATTTTCTTTCAACTCTTAACCGCTGAGGAGATTTACCTTCCATCATCAGCTCATCCACATAAGAAGATCACTATCAGAACATAAAATTGTCAGAATAGTAATTGCCTGTACGTTAATTTGAAAGTTGCCCTCGATTTCCCTGAATCATCCGATCCTGTAAAGCTACATCATGCCTGAGTAACACAGGCTATATATAATTCCAATTGCAACAAGATTTTAGCCCGTGAAAGAAAGCCCTGTCGAGATCATTAAAAAACGCTATATACTTAACCAAATTACACGTGGGCGAAGCCGCGGGCGGAAAGCTAGTAGGTAAATAAGGTTAGATTTGTTTAATACCTTTGTAAAATGTTTCTTGTTAAGGTTGAAACTGTGCAGCATTCCATTTGACCATACAATATCAAAATAAGACGATAGACTTATGAATTCATTTGGTTTTTTTTTATTTCACGATTTGGGTCAAGTATAATTCATTAATTAAAATGACACATAAAAATCACTTACAATATGCGGTCAGAACTTGGGACATGGGCGAGTGATCAGGTCTAACATCTGAAATGAGTTAAAATTTAGAACACTTAATACAAAATTGGTTGGTTAAAGATGTAGATTATATATATATATATTACAGAAAAGTCTTTTGTACCTTTTCCAGCAGAAGCTTACAAGTGCTCTGATATAGGTTCCAGAAACAGGCACTTGTTTCCAACTTGAAGCAAAAGTTTTCTACATTTGCAGTTTAACATCTGTCGAATTAACTATTCAATGGATAGATATTATTGAATATTTATGGAGCTGGCTTCAAGTGTATGAACACAAAGTTTATCCTTAACAGTATGTGTTTTCATATTTTACAAATAAATTTATGACATAGAAAGATCCTGCTCATAGTTTTTGTATAGCAGATGATCTCAGACCTAGAATACTACACATGTTGACATACTATATAACTATGGCTTATCACAAAGTCCGTAAATGTCCACTTCTTAAGTTTGTCGAAAATCAACCCGTACTAAACAATTTATAATATAATGTTTATATTATAAATTGTATTATATAATGACTAAACTGGTCAGATTCTTAAAAATATGTAGTTGGATTTTCTACAGGCACTAAGTCTATTGATGTTCTATCATTATGTAAGTCTTCAAAAAAAGAGTGTTCCACCCCCTTAAAGGCTGGTACTGAACTGACTTGTAAGCCTCCTGGCGTTGCAGGTTTCCATGGGTGGTGTTTAGCATTTAACTCAGAGTGAACCGCAAGCTTGTTTGACTCCTGTTACATCAAAAAAGCCTTAAAATAACTTCCTTATAGCTTTTCACTTTAAAACTTTTTGTAACTTATCTAAATCCAGAAAGCTTTGCGTGGTGGTAGCTTATAAAACACTTTGAAAGATCAATTCAACAACTAGCCTCTTATAACAAAAGTTGTTTAAGGTTTATTTGCTTTTATGAATATGGTCATCAACAAAGTTTCTGTATGACAAATAAGTATTCTATATCTATATTAAATAAAAACAATAAAAAAAGCCTTTACTATCATTTGATGGGCATAACGAAATAGGAGCACACAATCACGTAAATATAAAATCATAGTGAGAACCATCCGCAAACTATAAAATAATAAAAAAATAGCAATAAAAATTGTAGTCGGACCACTTACCACAAGTAGCACCCGCATCTAATAAACATATGCTTCTATAGTATAGGTATTGTGATTCGGCATATCTAAAAATCTGATCGGGCATCTGTCTATGAACAAATTAAAAAAATCATGACAAAATAAGTTAAAGCAAGTTAAAAAAAACATAACGACGTAACGGATATTATTTAAAATTAGAATCCACATAATGATAGTAAATAACCGCCTTGGCATTTCCTCTACCTATAAATGCACGGTGGTAATTATTTCGTTACTAAGAAGCTTTCACGAATCATTGCTGCGGAGAAACCAATCGTAAGAATTTTTGTTCTTATACAATTTTAATGTATATTTTTTACTTTACACACATACTGAACGGAACTGTTTGAAGAGTTTCAACAATTGTAGATGATAATTGTTAATTAGACAGCTGACAGCATGATTGCTTCAATGTGAAGCAAACATTCTGACTGGTTATAGGTCAATAGAATGACATCTATTGCCGCGATTTTGAAGTAATTTAGTCGCATGTACAAACAGGACCAAATTGTTTCTCAGTATATCTGTGGAAGGTAAGCTATTGAGGAATAAAATACAAGTTTTTAAATATAACCTATCAAATTACATATACTTATATATTGTTTTTATTAAATACTCATATTATTCAACCGCGATAAGATCTATGTTTAAAACATCCAATGTAAATATGTAAAATGTTATCTGATTGCCATATGAAACAGCCATGTCATGGTGTACATACAATGTAAATTTTAATCGTCTTAGTTGTATACTTTTTATAACAAAACAGTTCCCATCGACATTAATTTAGATTCTGAGCCACAGCCTGGGCCATCAAAGTAAAGTTGATTAGAGTAGCTAGCTAACAATAAGTTTATATAACGGTAAACATTTCGTTGCAACAGGATTCTCATGAGCATTGAAGACCCCGGTCCACTTTTGAGCGGTGTTTTAAATGAATGAAATTTAAAAAAAATATAGGTAAAAAATTTCCTCAAGGGATCATCTACAAGATTGGTCTGAAGTATTTTTTTGTAAAATGAATTAAAAAAATGTTATAGAGCAAAAAAGGATACTTTAAAAAAAATCAATTTGCTACAATTTACGAAAAAACATTTTTTTTGTAAGATGCATAGTTTGTGAGATATCGCGAAAAAAGTATCTTATCGTCTCATATCCCAAAAATAAAATTTCGTCCTCTTAAAATTGCAAATGCCTTTTGGACATTCCAGTTAAATACATAACGCCAAAAACAGTATTGACGCATACATGACAAGAATTGCTATTGAAAAACTTCGGAAAGTATAACAATGTACAAAAAAATACTATGTTGTATGTCATGGGTTTCGAACAAATGAGTAATATATATTTTGCTAACTCACCTTATAAAATGACAAGTTATTAGTATAAATATTATTTAATTATTACATGGATACAGAAGTGTGTATAATTTTGCATAAGCTTAGTTACTATAGTCTGCTTTGTATGTAGAACAGGAAAGAAATTTATATAAAATCTCAAAAGCAAAGGGCTTTTGAGCCCCAAGAGCCTTCTAGTGTCGATTCGAAGTGAGACAAATATCAAGTATTTAATACTTTCAATAGCGATTTAGGGAAATCATAGGCCATACCTACTCCTAGTAATCCTTAAGGACCTGGGCATACACATTAGTATATACTTACATAACATCACATTAGCAGAAAATTCTCGTTTCAGATCCGCATTATAATAAATGAGCGGTCACTTCACCTCATGAGATAATGGTGCAGAGGCATGGATGGGCCGTAGAATGCGCGTCTATTCGGCGCTTTTAAGCTTCTTCGCCACATTGTCTGCGATAGCTGCTGTGCCTGAAGCGGATGGTAAGCTTTTTCGTTAATTTCCCGTTAGCGTAGCTTCAAAAAATTACGCCTATTTCAAGTTTTAAATGTGTTTGGTGTATTAAAGACATAATTATAGGAGAATGAGACCTTCGTCAATTTAATAGTTTGGTACTTACCATAAAGAGAAGTGATCAGTTACGGTTTCCCGAAACTAGGTCAAGCACATTCAATGATCCAATGGGCAGCGGGTAATTGCAGTTTTAATTGAAAATACAGGTCTGCTTTTTTTCTACTAGTCTAGTTCCCAAGTCAAGACCAATATCAATGTCATATTATTTAAAATATTATATTTAGAACAAAAATTACACCATTACTTAAAAAATAACCCTCTGGTGTAAGGGGTTATTTTTTTTTACTACTTAATAATTTAGTTTTTTGTCAACAATGATCCACAAACTGAATAGGAGTAAAAAGAGGCAAATTTAGAGAAGAGATGTCCATCTTCTACCAGGTTATGCAACGGAGGTCCCGGTAGAGTGCGAAGGCGACCCGGGTCCACTTCCAATCGCATCCGAGTAATGTTTAATGGATTGCTTACCTAGCTCTTCAGAAAACAATCCCTATATAACATTCTTTTCTTCTCTCTTGTCATAGTAAGTTTAACGGTTAAAATTAATTGTGAATAACGAAATATTGATTGAACTCTTCCTCAGGGCCACTATCAAGACAGGATGCTTTGGAAGGTGGGAACACAACGTTATATTGTGACTCAACACCAGATACATCTGATGATGAATTGACACTTCTTGTCTGGTACAAGGACAATTCACCAATATACAGGTAATTGGTAAACCGTAAATGTAGAGATAAAACAAAAATCAGAAATAATTACAATAGTATTTTCTTTTAGTTTCATCTTGTTTCCATTTGGTCTCATGATACGTCCCACTATATGTAATTAATAAACATCTATCTATATTTATCTATATATATATATATATATATTTTAGCAAGTCTTTTTATAGTGTAAAGGTATATTTGAACGATAAAAAACATTAGGAATGAGTCGTCCTAAATTCTGTGATAAGGACATTCGTAAAACAGTCATGGCTTAAAAAACCGTTCGGTAACCAGCTTAGTTGGTTGTGAGAATTTTTGACCTATGCAAATGATCGGGATTTAAATATATTTTCAGTTATGACGTCCGCAGTGGTACTAAGTGGTCGAGTGTTACTTTCAATACCAGCGGTAGATTGCAAGCGGATATTCAACAACAGCCAACTACCCTCGTGATATCCAATTTGAGGGGGGACGACCAGGCCCTCTACCACTGCCGAGTGGAATTCTGGTTGGCGCCTACCAGAAATGTTGGAGTCAATTTAACTGTTATCGGTAAGGAGGTCATATACATGAGGAGTTTTATGGTACAGCCCAAAATTTAGTAATAAACGATTAATTCAAATCATTAATGTTTTATACAACCTTATCAAGCTGAAGAGGATCTTTTATTATACGTTATATATATATATATAATACGTTGAATGTTCCTTTGACATTGTCGGAGGTCTATTTTTAAAAATAGGCTGATCGATCGGTTTTATTGAGGTTCACTATGTTTGCGAAAATAATATCATTAAATTTTCCTTTTGATTTAAGTAGTTTTTATTCATTAGTTTTTGTCCAATGCAATTAAAAAATAGAGTAACTTTACCAGTCTATATTTACCTATATTGTCTAACTATAAAATAATTATCTGGCGCCAAGCTTGTGCTATTTACATGCCGAGTTAATTGCCCTAAAGTGTTTGTTGCGAAATCTTAAGTCTTTTATCACCAGGTTTCTAGGCAGAGTTCTTATTTCCTTTAGCAGGCATTTATGTATGAATGAAGTATTATTTGGGCAAGAAAGTGTGAATAAATTATTATTAAATGCACCGTGGCAAGTTTCCATGATTGGCCGTTAGCACTCTACTCTAACCCGCCTTCACGTATGCCAGCGGTAGCATAAAAAAAAAAGTTTTACAAGATTAGTATCAAAACTCGACTTCTTTCGGCAAGTCTATGTATTCAATTACATTAATTACGATTCTTATAACAATTATATCAAACAGCAACTATATCATTAACAATAAAGTTAAAAAAAAACCTAATCTTAGCATTACGGAAATGAAAGCTCACACCGAGTATTCTATAGCCGAGGTTCTATAAAATTCAGCGGGCTGTGAACCCCGAGGGAACACCTTGCCAATTATATTCCAAATGGGTCAAGACCAAACAGCTTCCTACAATTTACATTGCAGGTTGAATAGAACTTTGAAACGTTTGAAAGAGTGTCTCGAATCGACTACTCATAGTCTTGAAGGCTCTGTTTTCGTCGATCTTAGAATGTTACGTTAATATTATTATATCACTTATATTTTCTTATTATATCCTCTATACGAAAAATTACACAATTCCAATTTTACGCATTTAGGATAAATTTTTCTTAATTATATTTACATAGTTTTGTAAATCATATGTTTTTTTTTATTAGTATACAAATTTCCCGTATCACCTAGATGTCTGTCATTCCACCACTGCGCGTTTCTTTCCACGCACGACCACGTTATGGAACCAGTTGCTTTTCACAGTATTACCATATACTGTATTATTATATACTCCCTAAAATGCCGGCAACGCACTCTCGTGCCGTGTAAACTTCTATGAGCGGCGACTTCACCTTTATGGTGGACCTCCTGCTCGTTTGCCCCCTGCCTCTATAAAAAAAATCGAAATTTTCCTGAAAAATACAACATAAATTTTATGTGAATAACAAAGCCCTACACATAAATTACAAACGAAATGCGATAAAATTGTGTATCTTTATGCTTAAACTTCGTTATGATGAATTATGCAAATACCGCGAAATTGTTTTATAATGGGACACGTAGACTATCGTCGGTTTAATATAATGTGGAAGCATGTTGTCGGAAGCAAGCAAAAAGGTAAAATCCTTGTCCGGTTGAAGCCGCTAATTCAAGGCTTAGATCGAGACCTTTGTGCGAGACACTTTCGTTAGCCCGATCATGCTATGAAATATACATTGAAAAAAAAATCTTTTGCTTTAAAGAATCTATGGTTTTACAATATTCATTATAATATCCGGCCCGGGCGGCATCCATTGCAGGCTTATGTTCGTTTCCAAACTAGTATCTGTCAGCAAGCTCTGCACCACAATGTGACATTTCTGTCATAACAAATAGGATTATAGTGGAAGAATACAAGCCATTGTTAAATGTAAGTAGTCTGTAGTAGTATTTTTTATAGAAGAGGGGGCAAACGAGCAGGCGGCCCACCATAAAGGTGAAGCTGCCGCCCATAGACACTCACGCGGCTGGTAGCTCGTGAGTGTGTTGCCGGCCTTTAAAGGAAAGGGGAGAGGGACGAGGGAAGGGGAAAAGAATGGGCACCGGAAGATCTCACTCACCGAACGAAACGCGAGTACAAAATGAACAAAGTCCAATTGCATCACTTTACGCCGGTTTTCTGTGAGAGAGTGCTATTTCTCCGGCCGTGCCAGCCCATTCGGCTGATTCTCTAAGTAACAGCATGGCACTCCCACTCAAAAAAAAATGTTAAATGTAAATAGAATATTAATAATTTAAGTGCATATTGAACTCTTTCTTCTCTTGTGCGAAAGAAAATATAACTCTTTCCTTTCGCTCGAGAGAAGAAACAATTTTAATATGTTTTTTAAGAAATGTGGATTTAACTTTGACGGGTTGAATAATTTTACCTTTGGTATGTGAGAATGACTCGTACTTCGCTGTTTTAATCGATCGATTAGACCTTCAAAGATTTTATCGTAACATTTTGGTATTTTCGTAGTTCCTTTAATTACAAACAAAAATGTAATTTAACAGTGCTCCTTTATCACATTAACGTTAAATGTACAACTAAGTTATTGGTAACAGTTAAGTCAGAGCTTAAGTCAGAGCTTTGCAACTAATAATACGTGACTGAACTTTCTCTCGACAACATTGTATTGGTTCATGATGAGTATTTTTCTTATTATCTAAAATAATTTTATCGTGACTATATTACGTCACTGTCACGTTTATCCGAAGCCTAAATTAGTCAACCAGAAGGTAATCATTGACTCAAAAGGAATCATACGACATTCAATGACTGTTAGGCGGTCTAAAGTTCGCCGGGTATAAACATTAGAATTTTGAAACGACAAACGGACAGTACGTTTCGTTTTTTAGCAAGAAGGTTCACGTACTTGGACAGTGGTTTCCCAAAGACTGATCTTAGAATCACACTGTCACCACAACAAGATGCGACTCGAAGCGGGTGAGCGATTTCCATCGGCTCCAGTAGAGTTCCTACATGGTAGATGCGACCCTTAAATATTGTCTTTTAAGGAGCGTAATTCTTCCGTGGGCCGGCAGAGTACTCGTAATGGGTGTCTGTGAACGGCAGGTCGTCGATCTATATATAATAATTGTATATTTTGTTTGTTATTCCTAAATTTTGTATGCATTTCCGATCTGTCAATAAATACCATGTTACATTGAATTTTGTTGTCGCGAGTTTATAAACAAATGTGTGGTATTTTTAATTTCCGTAGCATATCCCACCCGGCGCGATGTTTGACACGACGTATAAATAACACATTCTAAGCAACTTTCAAAAAATAGGTGGATTTTATGATGTCTTATCCGAGCAAGCCTAACTATAGACAATCATTCTGTTACGGGGTTCGTGAAAGCGTTTGTCAATACGCGTAGAAAAATTTTGATGAATTTGCATTTTGCATTTTAACTCCCGAATGATGTTCCAAATTTGCACTTAAATATATACTAAAACTATATTAAGCCATGCTTAAAGTAAATCTTATTAAAGTGTAAAGGACTATTTAAGCGATAAGAAAAGCTTGATATGACTCTACCTAAATGCTGAGATCACACAAAAATAATAGTTTTGTTGTGGGTATCTTTACAGGCCGTAATTATATCGGATCCCTCCAGTAAACAGTAGACATGAGAAAAAAATATTGACGTACACAAGTGATCGCTGATACTATGTAGAAAAGATATAAATATCGTATCGTATCGTTACCCACTTCAGTAGCCAATCTCTTGTAATAAAACATTTGTCGGTAGTTTTACGTAATTGACACATTTTTGTTTAGTTGTATTGAAACATGAACATGAACGATGAACGATGAACGATGAAACAATGCAGCTTCTGATTATTATTATACATTTCAGTGTTGCCAAGTCAACCGTTCTTCCTGGACGAGTTGGGGAACAAGGTTGAGAATAAAATTGGCCCATACCATGAAGGCGACACATTGGTATTAAGCTGTCTCGTTATTGGAGGTAAGATTTTTACTCAACCGTGGTGTGAGTAATTTTTTCGATTGCTCACCGTCGATCAATAATTTCAGACAGACTAAACTATATCTACAAATATTATTATTAAACACGATAAAGTAGACTGTGGTTAATATTTTTTTCATCAGGATTTGTGACTCAAAACATGACGTCATTAAAACATCTAATAATTTTTGTTTTACTTTAATGTATATTACAATTTTAATGCGGTTATGGTAATCTAAAATACATTCAAATTAAATAACTTAAAATTAAAAATGAACACAAAAATAAATTTACACAGTGACAACACTTAAGAGCATTTACAAAAACACTTTATTAGGTTTGTTCTTAATAGTATTTTACAATGTATGTGTATTGGAAGTTGGATCAGGAATGCTTGTTGAGTGGAAAGAATAACGTATTTAAAGGATAGAATTTGTGGTAGGGGTTGTCTGTGGGGAATAAACAATAAAGACTTATATCTAATTATAATTATGCTTATATAAGTTTGGTCTAAAAGCGCGATGCTTAACCGCTGAGCCAGCGATTTAATCCCATTTGGTTCATTTCGTTTCCTCTTCGTATTATAAAAATTCGCCCGCCATAATAATGTACCTTTACAGTGTACACATAACACTGAAATGGGCTAATAACCGTTAAAAAAGGAATGGTTTGCTTCCAAGCAATGGGTCTCGGCATATTTAAAGAATGCTGTAAAGAGGAAATATTATTCACCTGCTATTGACTCCTGTGCTCTGTCTATCATTTGTCTAGTCTATTTTGTCTTATTTAATGCCAAACACAAAAATGGAATCGACTCATAACGAAAAATATAGTATAACGCTTACAGAACAATTGACAAAAAGACGGAATGCAATAAAGAAGTTTTTATTGTGTGGCACTCGCGTAAACCATAGACAATGTAACGTCTTAATTAATCTCACGTCTGATACAAAGGTGCAAGATAATTTAATTACATGGAAACTTTTAACCTCAATAAACAGACAGAACCTTATATCTTCAGGTAGGCCCCCACCTCGAATCAGTTGGTACTCCGGTGAGGACCTGGTGGACGCATCAGATGGCGTCAGCGACATACCCGGAGTAATTGAGAACGAGCTGTATCTACCTCTCACTCGGGACAACGCGCGCTCGCTGTCTTGCAGAGCAAGCAATACGCGTCTTACTCAACCTGTGATAGCTGGTCTTAAGATTGAATTGTATTGTAAGCTCTATTTTATTAAAACATTATTAAATTATCGCCTGTTGTAAATGTACGCCAGTGCTCTGTACTATTTGTACGTAAAAGATCAAAATTTTTGAATTTTACTTTTCAGTTTAAAAATACATTTTTTTATTTATTTTACGTTCCAGTGCCTGCTTATAACGTATCAATACACTGGGTACGTGGTACCAATGGTGATGCGTTGCAGGCAGGTAGATCCGCGGTCGCGAGGTGTATCGCGCATGGGTCCTACCCAGCTCCTGACATTCTTTGGTGGCTGGACCATCGACACTTGTCACAACATAGCAATCAGGTCAGATTTATTTCGGAAATATTTTGTATGGTCTTGAGTCCATTGGGTCGATTTAAGCTACTACACATCAGGCAACAATTTGACAGAAGCTAAACGCTTTCTAGCTGGTTCTTCTCGGTAGATAACTACTTTCCGAACCAGTGGGTAAAAACTGCCAATTTCAGAAGTGTCTTTATTCATAGCACTTTAGTACCATACTTTAGTAGCAACGTTTTATAATTGCACCAAAACCTAATGGTGCACGTTGCTTGACCTGCTTGATTGAACTACGAAACTATTTTCATATTTGTACATCTGTACTGATCTTTTGGTTATATTATAATAAGAAATTGTAAATATATTTTCAGAGCGTCATCAACTCATCCCGTACGGCGGTGTCGTACCTAGAATTGACACCATCTGTTGGTGATCACGGTGCAACGCTTGCTTGTATCGCAACGAATAGCGCGATGGCGCCCGATAGGAATTCCAAAGCTGATGTGGTTGTGTTAAATGTTACCTGTAAGTATATTCCAAAGATGTCGCTTACAGCCTGTCCAAGCCGTGATTTAATCGTGATATAATAATATTGTATATCCCTATTGTGAAATTTGAATGAATGTAAGAAAAAAAAACTTATAATTTTGCTCGTAAAGCAGGGTACCCTTAGTGTCTGTTACATAATAATGATTAAGAACATTTTCTGTATCTAACCAGTTAAACCATAATTTTACTAGATAGCCCATTAGTAGAGGTAATAAAAGATGGAGATGGTGCGAATGACGTTACGGAACTGGACACACTGCATATGACGTGCGAGACGAAAGCAAACCCACCGGTAGACAATTACACATGGTATTTTAATGTAAGTTTTCTTTATATATAATCAATTCAGGAATAATTCTCAAACTCAAGTAAACTGACGCTGTTCATCCTAATCACTTTCAGGATATAGAAATAAAACCAAATGGTGTATGGGGAAGCGAAACTAGGGCCCAGAGACTGACGATAGTTGAGACTGAAAGAAAGCATGCCGGTCGATACTCCTGCGCAGCCGCGAACAGCGTCGGTCAAACTAGATCTGAGGCAATGAGTGTCATTGTTTACTGTAAGTGTTCTAATTAAATAAAATGCGATTTATCAAACCTGGATTCGGTACAATATGAACGATTATTTAAAACACAATTACAGATCCCCCCGAATGCACAAGTAATGGCATCACATTGCTGAAAGAGACATTAAAATGCAACGTTCGCAGTTTACCAGAACCAGATACATTCTTCTGGCACATTCAGCCGTCTGGCGAGGATGCACAGCACCTTACAACTGGCTCGCCCATTTTACCGCTAAGCCAGCTTACGGGGAGTTTGTCGGGTCTACTGGATGCAAGCTGTGAAGCTGGAAATGGCATTGCATCCCAAGATAAGCCGTGTAAGAAAGTGTTTTCACTGGAACAGCTGAGGCCACCACAGCCTCAGCAATGTGACCTGGCCTATGAGTATGAAGAGTTTCAAATGAGATGTGTACCTGGTGAGCTGAAATTTTGAATACAAATTGACCAATGTTGAGTGCTCGCTTGGTTACACGTGTACTAACGGTATCTGTTGTATATATTTAGTCGACAACGCAACATATTATGAGGTGTCCGTGTGGAGAATATCCACATCCAATGCCTCATTGTACTTGGAGAGGCGAGGTGCTATGGGGTTTGGTGTAAGTCAAGCGCTGTCACAAAACGGGGTACCTTGGCTGGTGAGAGGTCCTCTTGGAACCCTGAGGATGGGAGACGAGGCGGCGGCATCAGCTTGCAACAGATATGGATGTTCGAGGTCTCTGCTCTTGAAACCGACTGAAAATTTATTAGATGCAGCCGAAATACCGTGGTGGAAGTGTAAGTGGAACAACCTTTTTCTAAGGTTAGCTAGATCTTATTCTAAGACGAAGACGAAGGTCTTTTTATAGTTTATTTCGACGGTTTTCTATGTATTTGCTAAGTTTGTGAATTTTTATAGTGCACAAGGTCCGGCAAATAATACGTATTTTTATAAGATCACGATAAAAGTGTTTTCCTTATAATTGTTTTTAATATGTGAAATGATTGTATTAATCAGTCAATACATTCAAAACATGTATTAATGTTTAGGTAATAATATATATAACATAATAATATAAATTATTAAATTCAAACTTCTCAGTATATATATATATACGTACGAGTAATAAAAATTAAATTAACTATATTAAAATAGCCCTCTCTTTCCAGATAAAGACGTGGGCATATCAATAGGTGCACTTCTCTTGGTCATTGTCTTTATCACCTCCACCATACTTCTGGTGCGGCTAATACGCAGGTCCAGACGTAAGCCAGTGCCTGTTATGCAGGTATTGCAGCTGGACGATGTTGCTAGAGATTACTTGGATACTATTGGAGGTAGGTAAGGGCATTTAGACGCTGACATACATAAAGTTTACATAATTCTCTGACAGCCTCATGAGATGCCTCTTGCTCATCAGTCATTCTCTATACCTTACTACTTGTATCAAGCAATCCGACAATAGAAGAGATGTTATATTCTCAGTAGTCGTCACAAGGCATCTTGGGCTCTCTTTGCACTTCAATTCTATTGTTGTTTATACAATTTTAAATACAATGTTGACAACCATAATATGTTTGCATTATAAGTAATTTTAATTTTTAAGATCATAAAGTCCATGCATCGCGAAGTCTACGATCGTGCAGTAGCGGATACTCCGACGGGTCTTTAGAGTCGGGTCCCCCCGTAGATCGACGCTCCAAGGCCCGACTGAATTGGGAATGGGAGCCCCCTCCTCCTGATGTTACTTTGACCCTGCACAGGGAAAGTGCTGTTTAGTGTGAAAAGTGATAAAGACAACCTTTCTAGGAATAAGTACAGGGGAATGTTTAGAAATGATTAAAGAGAATCTCAATTGATTGATAATGTTATTTTGCGGGAATTGTAAGGGTGAAATATTGTTGCATGAAAATCCTGTGTGGCCTACCCTCGTTTTTCAACGATAGTATTATACATAGAGGGCGCTCACTAACACCATTCCCCATGGTACCTTTCAATCCAATATAGCGTGACACGAACAACCATAGTTTGTAGACTAATTCTTCTCGACTATAGACAAACCAAATGACTCGAATTTCTCTGTGGATTTCGCCTATTTCTGATCTATAGGGGCTGTTGTAAAATATTATAACTTAAAATGTTTCGGCCCTGGGAACGTGTACAAAAGAATTTAATATTATATTTATAATAATAAATTGTTGAACTGCCCGTCTTTTCTTTGTATGTACCTTAACATATCTAAGAATCAACGATTAATGTTTTGTATTTAAGAACAAAAATCGACAGTAGGCTGTCAATGTATGTGTATTCAAATAAAAATCCGCACAAAACAAAATCTTCTGGTTGTACAAATACGAATTTTAAGAAAAAAATGTCCCTTAGATCCGAGGAGACCTCATCGCATTGTGGTCTCTCGTTCAATAGTATTGTGCTCATCATCCTCACTTTAATTAGAATACATCACTTGAACATCTCAAACGCAAAACATCAGATTGGAGTTTGAAAAAATCATTTTTTTCAATACTATTAAACTCTGTTATCTAGAATGAGTTACTAAAGACTTAACGGAATAAACAAAATCAAATATTAAGGAAAAAATATAATTCAATCGGTATCATATAGATAAGAATTTTAAATATTGGTAAAATATTATTGTTGCATTGTAATGTTTTGATAAAAAATAACCAGTATATTTTTTTATAATATTGATATTCATAATTGTGTTCTTTTCTGTCTTAGTAATAAATCAATTCACATTTCAATTAATTAATCATAAAAGATAAACATAAAGTAAAAGATTATAAAATAATGGTACCATTTGGTCTTTAAGGGTGGCAGAGTAGCAAAGTAGTAATAAAATGATCTAAAAGGTTTATATTATGCATTTATTTATTTATTTAACACTTTATCACACTTAAACACTAGAAGCAAATGACATTAACAGATGTTAGAACATAAAGGAGCAACGTCCATTTAATGTTGTTTTATTTTTAATGTCAGACAAATAATTAAAATAACAGATAATAAAAAGTGAATTTATCTACTAAAAACATATAAACTTAAACATAATGTTTAGCATAAATAGTTTCTTCTACCTTCTTCAACTTCTTAAGATTGAATTTGCCTATCATACCTACTCAAGCGTTTTTCCCACTGGTCACCGCGAAGACCTGGCGACCACTGGGGCGCCGACTGCATTCGGACACTGCCATGCGCTGAACATCCTTCCCGCGTGGGGCAACAGGGCCACCCGCGGATGCCCTAGGGCTCCCATGGCTAGCGGAAAGGTAAGCAAGTGCGCGCCTAGGTCCGGTGCAAGCCGAAGCGTCTTGCCGCGGTCGCTGAGGAGACTTACTTCCCAGCCCCGCCTCCCGCTCATAAGCAGGCATTGCTGGCGGGGCCACCTAAACCAAATCCTATGTCCCAATAAGAAAAACAAGCACTCTGACGACCCCTCCGTCATTGCTACTACGCTTATGGCTTACGCCAGCAGAGCCCACATTGCGGTGCAACTAGCCCTCAACGTCATAGACGCTGTTGATATTGGCGCCCTGCTAGCGTTTAAACATTTGTACAATGCGGCTGACAGTATTGAAGCTAAGCTAGAAGTCGTCGAAAAGCCGGACTCCTTAAGGAGTCCCGAGTCCCTAAACTCCCGAACTGCACTAAAGCAGTCTGGAAGTTTGCTAAGCCATCTAAAGGCTCGATAAAAACTACACAGGTACGCCACGCCTCAAACCGATCCGGATAATCGCATCATATTAGATAAATACAGGTTTGTGGTTTTAAAAAACCCTGAGTCAGTCCCCAGCCCTGACGGCCCAAGCCGGGGTTCGAGTCTCACAGGAGACACCCTTGTACTAGTCGCGGCATTTAGTTTTAATTCTCGGCCGAGCTTCCGCTCACCACCCAGCCCTCAAAAAAAAAACAAACACGGCGGATTTACAAATGGTAATGTTAAAATGTTTTATTTGAGGACTTGCGTTCTATGGTCTCTGATGGAATACTCTTGAGAGAATGCGTTCTATGGTGGCTGACGGTAAAGTCCAGCGTACTATTTACATTATACTTATACACTATAACATTGTATTACCTAACCTACTTACACAACATAACATTAACAAGCAAAATGGTTCGATAAATTTCTCGAACAAAATCTATAGATTATCTAACCTAACCTAACCGTGACAGATGAACTGCATATTAGGAACTTCTCTGCGTATGTCTGTATGAAGAACGTAAATAATTACCTAACAGATTTTTGTAAAGTTACAAATACTTCTTCTTTTCCAGTAGAACCAAACAGATAATTAACTTAATTACAGCACAATTTCCAAAATCAAAGAGATTTTGACGTCAAAATACCATCTAATTTTAAATGGATTTTCCTTAATACTTATCATGTTTTGATTATTATTAACCCCCAAAAACAACAAAAAAAACAGAGTTGATTACGAATCTTAGGGAAAACGAGCTAAATACGCGTGCGTATATAAATGATATAGCTTAGCTTACACACTTCATATCTTAAGTCAAACGAGAAAGGTCCAGTATTTCGTAAAGAACACACCTTAAAAATGTTTAAAATCCTTTTTTCTTATTTATTAGTTTTACAATTCACCAATCTAGTGTACAGTGAACGTAAGTAAACATTTTGGGAGATTATTAAGCTATTTGGAAATAATAACTTGTTTACCAAAAGCAATTCCGTAACTCAATTTTTTTTTTATGTAAAATAACCATCTTTTGTAAACTTCATTGTATTTTGGACAGATTACATGCGTAATTTTCCTGGACAGCCTAGTATTTTTAATTACGAATATATTAAACAAATATACAGTGTGTGTAATTGAGTGAAGCTAGTCGAAGAGTTCTTGTCTCATCCGCTAAGGCGACCCGGCTTGCAAATAATTTATTTATATGTTCCTGGTGGTTTTCTTACGGAAAGCAACCACCGTGAGACTGACATGTCTAAGACACCAATCGAGAAGATGCGTCAAACTAAGAAGGCTGAAGACCTAGTATATAAATACTTTACATCCAACCCTTTCGAATCTAAGGCCAAGAATGGGTTTTTTCATGTCTTTTTTTGATTCCTTCTTGTTGTACAAGTACAAAAATTATAAATTAAATGAAATTTACTGAATCTCACTGAAGTGAGTAAATTTTGCAGTTCTTAAATAAGATTTAAGATAAGTAATAAAGATATGATATGGTTAAGTGTACTCCTACTCCTGTACAACTACTCCTCTTCGCCATTAGACCTACTAGAGAAACTGTGCTATTTCCATTTGAAAATTACATTGTTTCAGGAACATGCAACGATTGCCAAGTTTACTACGACTGCAAGGCAGCAGTGGATCATATTCGGAATAAACCAAACAATGAAACCAAGTTATTTAAGAGAGCCGTATGTGGTTCGAAATTTGAAGTTTATGGGGTCGTATATAAGGTACAGAAATAAATAATGTTGATGTCTACCATAATGATGTCTGTGAAGAATAACTCCACTCAGGCCATCCTCCCAAAGACGGCTTTTTTATAAACTTTATTTAATGAACTATTTATTAGGGTATCGATTTTTGAACTTTCAATATATAGTAGTGATAATTAATATTTCGATGTACCCATATATCTTATAAACTTGGTATTTGTTTACAGCACACGAAACAAAATAATAAACTAATTTCTGAGACAGGTTACATTGCAGATATTTTACTGTAAACGCAAATAATAGAAAAACTGTTATTTATATAATACTTTTGTGTTCTGTACATAAATTATATTGCTAAATTTCATTTTGTATATAGATATGCTGCTCTGACTTTCCCACTCTGCCAAAATCAATGCCAACTCCAATACCCGGTAGGGAAATAGAAAATAAATATTCGGGAATTAATAAAGCGAACCTGTTACCGGCAAAATGTGGAAACATCTTGGGAAATCGAATTGTCGGTGGCAGAAGAGCTAAGTTGCACGAATTTCCATGGATGGTTCTCATATCATATCAAACAAGTAAATATTATATATAATTAAATAATAACAAAACATATTTGTTTATATATATTGAATAAGTTAACTGTTTAAAATATGTCAAAGTACTACTTTACTTCTGTGTGAGGGACTTATAAATTAATTATACCTATGCAATACATAACGCCGTGCAAAAAAATTGTTGTAAATGAAATTGGTGACTGATGGGATGACGAAATGTTTTCACCATTTATTATTTGTTTTTCAGATGATGGTCTCCAATTCCAGTGCAGTGGAAGTATCATTAACTCAAAATACATCCTTACAGCGGCTCATTGCGTCGTTGATAAAAATATTACAGGCGTCAGGATAGGAGAGTATGACGTTAATACGGTTGTAGATTGCGAATATGACCTAAACAAGGTTATCTGTGAAGACCATATTCAGGTTAAAAATATTTTTATACATAAAAGGCATAATATAAAAACTTAAACATATTAAAACTTAGAGGCTAAATTCGAAGCGTAGATGAAATTCGAATCACCCATTACGTTTGTTGAGACCAAACAGCACCAAACAGCACTAGGAGGTTAAAGCTTGGTGCGATAGTCAGCGGTGGCCTTGATAAGTTGGCGATACTTATGTTTAAGAACGTTTCACATTTAATCTGGTAATAGATAGCTAACGCAAATTTCCCTTCTAGGATATGTATGTCAAAGACATAATACCACACAAACATTATCAAAAATCAAAAATAATGAATGATATCGCTTTGCTGCGAGTGGACGGCGAGATCTTATTTAACTACAGTAAGACTATATTGACTCTATTCAAAAAAACAAAAACTAGTTTTATATTTGAATATATTTAATATATTCAAATATAAAATATATTTGAATATATATTTTATATAGTCTATTAATATATAATAGACAGAGCGTTTTAACAATTAATTTGTATTTATAGCAAACGTGGATGCAATATGTTTACCGGTGACCCCATCACTGCGTCAACTAAATCTAGACAATCAAATCGGTACAGTAGCCAGCTGGGGCAACACAGAAACCTCTGAACAAGCCAATGAATTATTAAAAGTCGAAGTCCCTGTGAAAACTGATGCGCAGTGTAAAAGTTACTACAACAAAACAAGCCATAAATCAATTCAGAATCAGTTCTGCGCTGGTGAGCTTAATAAAGGCTCATGTTATTGTGATGGTGGCGGTCCTCTTATGTTGAAAGCTAACTACAATGATGTGAATAGTTACGTCCAGTATGGGATTATATCTACTGGGCCAAGGGTATGTGGATCTTCGATCCCAGACCTTTACACAGACGTAAGAAAATACGTTGATTGGATATTAGATAATATTAAAGAATAATTATATTCTACGTCGGCAATTTGCATCAAAAGATAACATCAATAAATCTTTAAAATTTTATGTGTAACACAATAACAAAAAATATATTAATAAAATAATAATATTTTTAATTGGCTGTGGCCAATTAGCCATTAAGCCTGTCACAAAAAAACCAACGGATCTAAGGCCCCCTGACTTAGGGGGGGGGGGGGGCGATTACTTATAATGTAGACTAACAAACATCTCCCATTGAGCGATTTACGGAATTGTAGCAATATAATTCGAAGTGCAGATACCTTGACTGCCAATTTGACAGAAAACATTGAACTAAATTGCGGCGATGCTTGCACATATGACATTATTGGAATGCCTTTTATAACAAAATTATCGAATCTTCATTATCACTTTGACATAAAAAATGGAATCAATTTAAAACATTTATTACGATACGTACTAAGTATACCTATTTTTGTATATGCTTAACACTATTGTCGGATTAATTTAAAATTTTTACTTAAGCCGATTAAGCGCCGATATAACTAGCCCGATGTTTAATAAATAATCACAAATACTTAGAAGAATTCAAGAACCTCACAATATATAACTTTACTGATCCTAATTCTTAAAGGCGACTTGTAGAAGTAGGGTTGCCAATTGCCGGGGTAATAAAATAGATATTAGAAGCCTAGATCTAAATCACTGCAAAGTAATAATTTGCTTTTTAGTTGTAATACAACTAAATATGAAATTCTCAACATATAAGGTTGGGCATCATTCGAAATACGAACAACGACCAAGCACGTGATTTATGTTCTGTTTGTATAATAAAAACTTCATATTGTCGTCGAAAAGAAATTATAAATAATTCAGACGATTGACAAATTCAAAAACCTAATATTTTAATCGAATCGAAATGGTATTCGTAAAGCTTGATTGAGAGCTCGAAGAGAGTTTTCAAACCGGTGGTAGTGTAAAAATTGACGATTCAAAAGTGTCTTTATGAAGACCAACTTGAATAAAGATATTTTGAGTTTGAGTTAACCGGCACGAAGTACCATTAAGAAGGGTATGGTTGTAGAAAAAAAAACGATGGAGTTATAAATGGTAAAAGTTAATGGTTATGGCTATGTATAGCTTCACAAAACAATATAGTTTTAAATATATTTTCCCCTAATACATTAAAAAAATCGAGTTGATTACGAAGCTTGAGGCAAACGAGCTAAATACGCGTATGGCTTACATACTTTCAACAAAAAAATCACTTTTTGTCAGTACTTCGTATAGAACACACCTTCAAAATGTTTAAAATATTATTTTCATGTTTATTAGTTTTACAATTAACTTATCCAGTGCAAAGTGAACGTAAGTAAAATAATATCTTATACGAATGTTCAATGAATGAAATTGAGCGGGCCTAGTCAAGGAGTTCTTGTCTCATCCGTTTAGGCCACCCGGCTTGACCACAGTTTCTTTCTATGTTTTAAATGGTTTTACTAAGGGAAGCTAACATCGTTGGACTGACATGTCATAGACACCAATCGAGTAGATGCGTCGAAAGCCTGGTCGTAATCAGCTGTTCGATATCGGCCATATTTATATGACTAGAGCCCGGGCCTGTGTAACTTTATAGAACAGTTTCGTGCTAAAATGTGTTTATGAATACAATTTACAACTTTTTATGAGTTAGACCGCTGATCCAACCAATTGCAATCTAAGACAAAAATATGTTGTTTTTTTCCTCCCTGTCTGTTTTTGTTTCCTCCTGTCATTAAATTTAATATTAAATTTAAATTACTGATTCAGTGAACTGTTTAGCACTAAAATATGATTTATCGCGTGGAATTAATGATATGAGGTTAAGTGTCAACGTCGTCAACTGACCTTGATCGAGTTGAGTTTGCTATTTAACTTTTGAAAATTACAATATGTTACAGGAACGTGCCATGATTGCCAAGTTTACAACAACTGCAAGTCAGCAAAGTATCATGCTGAGAATAAAAAAAACGATGAAACAATAAAGTTATTTCAGAGAGCTGTATGCGGTTGGGAATTTAATGATGGTGTGACGGTACTTAAGGTACGAAAATACATACTATAAGGTGACATATATAGAAACCAAGTAGTAGCCAGACATAGAGATTTCTACGATAATTTAAATACGGATGGGGAGGTGCTACAGCCCGGTCTGCTGCATTGCCGGTCATGCTTGCATTGCCGGCATCCTCTGGCATATATTTATTTTTTGTAATAGATATATATATAAAATATATCTAAAAGTAACTATTGCGATATATCTTGCTTTTATAGGCATGGTCTTTGTTTTGAGCACACATTACAATAAATAAACTAATTTATGAGAACAGAAACTTTGCAGCTACAACTGTAAACGCAAATAATACAAAATCTGTTATTAATATACAACTTTTGTTTTCTGTACATAAATTATATTGCTAGTGTATATAGGTATGCTGCTCTGACTTTCCCACTCTGGAAAAACCTATGCCAACTCCAGTTCCTGGTAAGGTAATAGAAAATAGATGGTCGGGAATGAATAAGGACAGCCTGCTTCCGGAAAGATGTGGAAATATTATGGGGAATCGAATTGTCGGTGGTAAAAAAGCTAAGCTATACGAATTTCCATGGATGGTACTCATATCTTATCAAAAACGTAAGTATAAAATATATAACGTTATTGTTTATTCAAGTCTTACATAAGTTGAATATATTGAAGTCAAGAAATTGAATAAGTCAATTGTATTAAATATGTATATTCGCATTTTTCTTTCATCATTTTAATAGCCAAAAGCACTGTAACACGTTCCTTGGAAAGCTTTCTCCCTACACACTTTTCTCCTTTAAACTTCTTATTATTTGGAGTCAACTTATAGAAAAGTACTGCTATAACAGCATTTTTAACATTATTTTCTATGAATTTTGATCTCACTTTATTAATCCAGTCATGAGTCATAGTTGATATGATGACGTTGCTTGAATTTTCCGAGCCATCCTTCTGGTGCTTTTAAAGTAATAAAAACCCGTTTTCACCAAAATTCTTCGCCTTACCTTTCACGAGTTGGGCATATTATTCTGGCGTTGTCAGTGAAACCATGATAGCTTGATCCACAACTTCGTATTTATGCTTCTTTGTTTTTTTCTCGTCCTTAGCTTGGAGATTTTGTTCTTTATTTTTCAATTTAATTATTTTTTAATGATTTTTGGACAAGGTAGAGCGACTAAATCCAAAGCGCTTGTAAACATCACTTATCTTCTATCGATATGATTTTTTTTTTCAATGCACAGTTGTTTTCTTGTACTAGCCATTCTTACAGTTTAAAATTTTGTGGGAAGTAAGAATATGATAACTTTGTCGAGTAAACCATTGTATGCAATACAAGCTAAACCAACCAAAGCCAATTGATTTTGACGCTTTAGAGAATGTAGTCTTTAAATCGACTGACGTTACATGGAGTTTACGTTGTCAATAATATGTGCCTGATGGGATTACGAATTATTTTTACCTTTTATTATTATTTTTTAGGTGTTGGTCTCCAATTCCAGTGTGGTGGCAGTATTATTAACTCAAAATACATCCTTACAGCGGCTCATTGCGTCGTTGATAAAGAAATTGCAGGCGTCAGGTTAGGAGAGTATGACATTAATACGGCTGAAGATTGCGAATATGACCTAAACAGAGTTATCTGTGAAGACCATATTCAGGTTAAAAATATTTTCATACATAAAAGGCATATAAAATTTGGAGGCTAAATTCGATTCGAAGAAGAAATTCTAATTCCCCATTCCCATCACCTGTTATTTAAAATTCATCACTCATAAAGCATTACTCATAAAGCTTGGATACTTATAGTGTCAAAGCTTATTCCAAATAGATGAATCTTAAAGAAATAAGTCAATTGACAACTTGGTTTATATAATTTCGGCATCTACACGACATTTCTTATTTAATTTCTATTAAAAACCAAGCGCTTACCTGTTAGTACATAGGTACTAACAGGTAAGGGCTTGGTTTGGTCTAATATAGATTAGAACACAAAACACTATTTTTAAATTGCTTATAGCTTTTAACTTATTATAGTTGTAGCTAACGCAAATTAACATTTTAGGACATGCTTGTCAAAGATATAATACCACACGAAAATTTTGATAAATTTACATCAATGAATGACATCGCTTTGCTGCGAGTGGACGGCGAGATCTTATTTAACTACAGTAAGACATTACTATATTTAAGAGGAATAAAATATATTTTAATATTTGATGAGAGAATGTTTTCACAATTAAATTTTATTTACAGCAAACGTGGATGCAATATGTCTACCGGTGACCCCATCACTGCGTGAACTTAATCTAGACTATCAAAACGGTACAGTAGCCGGCTGGGGCTATACAGAAACCGGTTCAGCATCCACTATTTTATTAAAAGTCGAAATCCCTGTGAAAACCAATGCGCAGTGCAAAAGTTACTACAACAGACACAATGAGGATTCAATTCAGAATCAGTTCTGCGCTGGTGAGCTTAATAAAGACTCATGTGGTGGTGACTCCGGCGGTCCTCTTATGTTGAAAGCTAACTACCATGATGTGAATAGTTACGTCCAGTATGGGATTGTGTCCCACGGGCCACTCGAATGTGGATCTTTGACCCCAGGTGTTTACACAGACGTAGGAAAATACGTCAATTGGATATTAGATAATATTAAAGAATAATTTTTGCATTTTTTTTGATTTGTATCAAAATATTACGTTAATAAATTCAAAGGTAGTGTAAAGTTTGCATTTGTTATTACAAAGTAGACAAACAGTTGTTAAATTCGATTTATATTTATAAACTAGCTGCATTGGCAAACTTCGTACCACCTATCGAATCGATTAATTAAAAAAGTTTAATGAGAATTTAAGAATGTTTCAACAATTGTATAATTAGCGGCTAAAGCTTTACCCAAAGAAATGATTCATGATCCAAAAAAAATGGCCATAGTAACAGCAACACCATTACACCATACACACACTCAAATGAACTGCTCATTCCTCACTTAGCTACTTCGCTTAGTCATATTCTTTTTTCTATTGTTTTATTCTTATATATTATATTGGCTTACTTTTTCGTTCCATGTTATTATCGTATTTTGGCTATGTTTTTAATTTTTATTATTAAAATATTTAATGTGTGGTATCGTGCTGTATGGGTTTCAGAAATAAAATAATATGAAATTGGTTTTATAATTATTTTTAATTACACATGAGATTTATAATAAAAATTACATGTCAATTATTTAATTTTATTCAATCTATTTTGACATTAATATGGTATCCATCTTCCATCTGCCATAAGATCGAATTATATAGTAATGCGTCATAAGTGTCACATTTCAAATCATTGTTGCGACGGTAAAGCGCAATATCTCTAGGATGTAAATTTTCTCCGATAACAGCCACAGCCACTTCATCAATTGCCGGTGAATTGTGTGTGCTTGACCTTTGTGTGCTCATCGGCAGGTGGTTTCATGTCAGCTCTAATAACAATATTGTGGCTGTCACATATGGCATTCGGCCCAATGCTATTTTGAACATTTAAATCAAATCGTTTTTCTGATGAAGGAACATTTGTAAGTCTATAAAATACCTTGAAAGTGGGCGTGAAAATGTCCTGTGCAATATATGTTGCACAAAACAACGTCGTTTGGAAACAATTATTATACTTTTGAATGTTGGCCAAGAAGTGTTTGTAATCATTCCCCTTAACAAAAACTAAAGAGCGTAATGTGGCGCGCTTTTGCGCTACAAATATTGAATTTATGTCAGCAGCGATACCCCACAAAATAACACCATAAGACATGATACTATGAAAATAGCTGAAATAGACGAGCCTCGCTGTACTCTCGTCAGTAAAGTCACGAATCTTTTTTACCTCAAACGAAGAAGAACTTAACCTTCCCGATCGGGTTACAATCTATTTTTTATTTTTTTATATAGAAGAGGGGGCAAACGAGCAGGAGGCCCACCATAAAGGTGAAGTCGCCGCCCATGGACACTCAAGTGGCTGGGAGCTCATGAGTGAGTTGCCGGCCTTTTAGGGATTTATACGCTTTTTATCCTTGCCATTGTAATCTAAAGTTATACCCAAGAATACGTCTTATTATCAAAGCCTATTTCCTCATTTTTTTATTTTTCCATGCGCATATACATTTTATCTTTCTTTCGCTTAACATCAGTTTGTTTGCACCAAAATATTTTGGAGATTGCACTGCTTAAATTTCCATGTGATGGATTTTGTCGTTTTACTTTAAATAAAAGAGAAGTGTCGTCAGCAAACAGTAGTTTCTCGTGAAGCTCTTTTACAAGATTGTAGATTATTTATGTAGGTAGAAAAGAAATATAAAAGGTCCAAGTGTGGAGCCTTGTGGTACACCCATAGTAACAGATGATCCCGTTGGGTCATTCCATTTATTTTGACCTTTTGAGTTTTACTGCACAAGTACCTTTCAATGTTTTTCCGCCAATGCCGTAGTGCTGACGCTTTTTGACTAGGGTTTCGTGATGAACACAATTGAAAGCCTTTGACAGACCGCAAAAAACTCCAATGGCATAATAAGAATTTGCCCACGCATTTAAAATCTCGGAAATTAATTACTACATTCTTGCCTGAACTTCTTAGGCCCACCGTAAAGTTAAAAATCTATGCGTTATACAATCGTACTCACCGAAATCAATTAGAATGTTTCGATAATATTATGTTTATTGTTTTTATGTTTTTATATGGAAAACATCTAAACCCTGGTCTCATGCAGACATCTCAACATTACAACGACTGCCCCATTTTCTTATATACTCGGTCTACTATAGGTACGCCTTATTAATGTCCTAAGGTACTAAGCCACAGAAATACGTAAATATTTACATTTATTTATTCGCAAACAGCAAAGTAATCTGAAAATCGGTATATTCCATTCTATCGAGCACATAAATGAACGACCTATCTATAATCTAAGAATCAACGATTAAACAAAAATCGCCAGTAGGCTTCATTTTCTAAGGTATTTATACCGACGAAATAATAGTTATTATCCGTTTATGTATCCGACTGCTTTATTATTATGCTTTTTAGTGTATAATGACCTAAACCGGCGTAGAGAAATTGCCTTAACGAAGTTTGCCTGGAAGATAATCAGGGGCGGCATTGATTGCAGTAATATTCTGCAATCATTGCTAAGATTACATGCCCCTGATAATTTTTACCGTCTCAGGAGGAATCCATTGCTGGCTGATGTACGGTTTCGAACAAGCCTCCGCCGGCAAAGCCCAATTCCGCGTATGATCGCCCTAATGAATCGTTACATTAACTCTGCACCAGAATGTGACATTTTCATGACAGGGTTAGGAATGATAGTGTAGAATATGAGAGGTTGTTAGATTTAAGTTAAAAACAGTATGTGTTTTTTGGCTTCGGCCGTAAATAAATAAATTTTAATTAAAATTCGCACAAAACAAAATCAACTAGTTGTAAAAATACGAATTTAATATAAAAAATAAAAATTATATCGGCCCTAAGACCAAATAGATTTTAAAAAGAAAATGTGCCTTAGATCCAAGGAGACCTAAGCATAACATGGTAGTCTTGCAAAAATTAATAAACAAAATTATATTCATATGTTTGTCGCTCGATAATATTGTAATAATATTAACAGAGATCAGATGGGAGTTTGAAAAAATCGTTTCAACAATATTACTAAAGAAGTTTCTATATAATTAATACCACAATATTATTAAACTCTGTTATCTATAATGTGTTAATATAGACTTAACGGAACAAGCAAAAAACAAATATTAAGGAAAATTTTAATGCCATCGGTATCATATAGATGAGAATTATACATTTTGGTAAAATATTATTTGGGCTGCTTCTCGCTAATTAAATATACCTGAGGGCTTTGGTCTATTAATGCTCTCATAACATATTTTTTATTTATTTATTTATTTAATAAGACACCAACAACACACATTCAAACACAACCCGAACAAAATTACCAAACAACACACAAGACATGTATCTGCATAAATTATAATGAACAATTTTAAACTAAACAATTGTATTTAAAACAAAAAATAAAGAAAACTCTACATACAGAAATAAAACAATAAATGAACGTTCTTAAATTGGAGTCTATTGGCGAAACAAGGTCTGCAACAATTTGCGTCTAAAGACATGGAGATATCACTAAATGGATCAATGTCGCATGTCCTCAGAGCACAGTTCATATATGATAGGCATCTACATATATATATATACATTGTATATATATATATATATGTAGTTTTATTAAATTACTTCTTCTGCGTCACCGAATAACTGCTCAGCTGTCTCGAAATAACTTTATTTACAACACGCATGGTCGCTCTCTACTTTGCTCACTCTGCTAACCTTTCCAAGATTTTCTGAGGTAATATTAGAAATCAATCCAATATATTTCCAATAAATAAAGCCTTCTTTTGCCACTGCCAAGGCAAATGCCCGAACATTTTCAGGCGTTTGCATTTCCGCTCCATCTCTTTTGAAGTTAATTAAAACGATGGTTGAAGAAAAATGGTTTATTTAAGGAATCGCGTTCTATAGTCTCTGACGGAAAACTCTTGAGGGCCTCGAGAGTAGATACTCTTTACATTATACTTATACTCTATTACATTTTATTACTTTACCTATTCGCACACCAAAACATTACTAAGACTGCACAATTGGTTCGATGCGTGGCTCGTACAAAATCTATAGATTAACCGTGACAAGTGAACTTCATATTTAGTTCTCCGCCTTTCAGTTGACAAAAATTTCATATATATAGGAAATGCATATATATAGGAGTTTTAAGACACAATTTAATTTACTGCATTTAATTATAGCTCAATTTCCGAAATCAAAGACTTAATTTTACTTAATGAATTTCCCTAATAGGAAGCAAAACAAATTGCAAGAACAACAAAAAAAAACAGGGTTGATTACGAAGCAGGAAAATGAACTAAATACGCGTATATACATGATATAGGTTACACACTGTATATCTCAAGTCGAACGAGAAGTCACTTTGTGTCAGTATTTCGTAAAAAACACACTTTAAAAATGTTTAAAATCTTATTATCTTGTTTATTCGTTTTACAATTGACTAATCTAGTAGTGTATAGTGAACGTAAGTCAATATTTTGTGATTTTGTGATGTGTATTCGTCTACTCCTTGTGACATGTTGTAAAAAAATTGTAATTTAAATTAAATTTAGTAATTCAGTATAGTGTATTGACTCACAAATAAGATTTATCGCGTGGTATTAATAATATGAGGTTAAGTGTCAACGATTCCTCGTCGTCATTTGTCCTTGATCTAGAGATACGATGCTTTTTTCCATTTGTTGATTCATAATGTAATTTACAGGAACATGCAACGATTGCCAAGTTTACTACAACTGCAAGGCAGCAGTTGATCATTCTCGGTATAAACAAGACGATGAAACAAGAAAGTTATTTCAGAGAGCTGTATGCGGTTCGGAATTCGTAGATGATGAGGTGGTATTTAAGGTACTAAAATAATGGTGAATTCTATTATATTTATACACGGATAAGGGCGCGAGCCTTTTGTCAAGAATGACTAGACGCACGTAAATAAAAGAAAGTCGGGTTTGTGTTGCAACACTTATAAATCGAGATCTGCTAGACGAATTTTCATGGTATTTGATTCGTTGGATTTGTCTTCGCCCCGAATAACATAATACTTTTTTAAAAAACAATGAAAGCTCGATGAATATATACATAATAGTTATAAAATAAATTATTATATACGGTGTCGATTTTCTAAAGAAAAAATAATAATATTTATATCTCGATGTAAATATAGCATGGTATTTGTTTGGAGCGGACATAACAATAAATTAACTAATTTATGAGAACAGTTACTTTGCAGCTACAACTGTAAACGCAAATAATACAAAAACTGTTATTAATATGTAACTTTTGTTTTCTGTACATAAATTATTATTGCTAAATGTCACTTTGTATATAGGTATGCTGCTCTGACTTCCCCACTCTGCCAACTCCAGTTCCGGATAAGGTATTAGAAAATTCGCGAATTAATAAAGCGAGCCTGTTACCGACAAAATGTGGAAATATTTTGGAAAATCAAATTGTCAGTGATAACATAGCTAAGTTATACGAATTTCCATGGATGGTACTCATATCTTACGAAACACGTAAGTATTAAATATATTTAAATAACAACAAAATATATTTTATGATTTCCAGACCATTTTGGTTCATGTGTTAGTCTCTCTTAAACTAAGACTCAAAATCTACATGGAAACCTGCATTGCCAAGTATTCATGATATATTAATAAGTTTTAATACTTACAAAAACCCAAAGCCTTGAAGCCTGTAGTGTTCTTAGATCAAATTGGGGTCTTCAGGCCCTTGATGATCACAAGTGCTGCTGTGCTTGCTGTTCTCTATTTAGATAGTGACTGGGTAAAATAATTATAGAAGTTTTCATATTATTGTGTTTGACAAACAGAAAGTACTACATAATAATAATTAATTAATTGGTTTGTTTAAGTCCTTTTTTTATTGAATAAGTTGACTGTATTAAATATTACTACATTACTTGTAATACATAACGCCTTGCAAAAAGTATGCGGACACCCACCGATACGATTCTATGAGAAAAAGATTGGTGACTGATGGGATGACGAATTCACGATTTATTATTTGGTTTTCAGGTGATGGTCTCCAATTCAAGTGCGGTGGAACTATCATTAACTCAAAATACATCCTTACAGCCGCTCATTGCGTCGATGAACACATTGCAGGCGTCAGGATAGGAGAGTATGACATTAATACGGATTTAGATTGCGAATATGACCTAAACAGGGTTATCTGTGAAGAACATATTCAGGTTAAAAATATTTTCATACTTAAATGGCATAATATAAAAACATAAACATATTAAAAGTTAGAGGCTTAATTCGAAGCGTAGGTGAAATTCGAATCACGAATACGTTTGAAGAGACCAAACAGTACCAAACAGCACTACGAGGTTAAAGCTTGGTGCCTAGACTACTACTAGGTTACTTATAGTGCCCAAGTTTAATCCAAATAGAACGTGAAAAATAGAGATTTTGTTTGTAAATATCGTAATAGAAGCTTTTTTTTGCTTTGTCTAATATATAAAATTCTCGTGTCACAGTTTTCGTTCCCTTACTCCTCCGAAACGGATTGACCGATTCCCCTGAAATTTTCTGAGCATATGCTCTACCTACGACCTACTCAATATTGAGTAGGTCTAAATCGGCCAACATCTATTTGTAGAGAACTTTTTTTTGGCAAAACGACGTTTGTCGGAATCAGCTAGTTTTCTATAAAAATCGTAAATAATAATACTTAGTTATAAGGTTATAATGGGTGTCGAATACAACCAAAACAGTTTATTTTTATTGGGCATCTACACTACATTTGTAATGTAATTTCTTTCTATTAAAGTGTGAGAGTGATTACTCGTCAGTGCCTATATAAGTTTGAGAACACAACACATATTTTAAAAATTGTAATAGCTTTAAAATTATTATAGTTGTACCTAAAGCAAATTTCCATTTTAGGACATGCATGTAAAAGATATAATACCACACGAAAATTATAATAAATTTACACCAATGAATGACATCGCTTTGCTGCGAGTGGACGGCGAGATCTTATTTAACTACAGTAAGATTATATTAACTCTATTCAAAAAAACAAAAACTAGATTTATATTTGAATATAATATATTTTAATATTTAATGACAGGGCGTTTTAACAATTAAATTGTATTTATAGCAAACGTGGATGCAATATGTCTACCGGTGACCCCATCACTGCGTCAACTAAATCTAGACAATCAAATCGGTACAGTAGCCGGCTGGGGCTTTACAGAAACCAGTTCACTATCCAAAGTATTATTAAAAGTCGAAGTTCCTGTGAAAACCGATGCGCAGTGTAAAATTTACTACAACAAATACAATTTCACAGTTCAGAATCAGTTCTGCGCTGGTGAGCTTAATAAAGACTCATGTGGTGGCGACTCCGGCGGTCCTCTTATGTTGAAAACTAACTACCATGATGTCAATAGTTACGTCCAGTATGGAATTGTCTCCTATGGACCAAGAGTATGTGGATCTCTGACACCAGGTGTTTACACAGACGTAAGAAAATACGTTGATTGGATATTAGATAATATTAAAGAATAATTTGTATAATTATATTCTACGTCAGCAATGTGCATCAAAGGATAACATCAATAAATCTCAAATTTTATGTGTATCACAATAACAAAAACAGAAAAATCACAACTCCCTGTTGCAAATCACAGTTGTTTAATCAGGACGGGGTTTGATAATTCAAATATCCAGTCAATTGAGTAATATACAGTCTAAGCAACACGACACCAACTTAATTATAACACTATGTCAAACTATAATACGGATGCAAAGCGATTTGTCACAAGTGAGATGCGCGGGCTTTGCCGTCTAGAACAACTGTGTGTCAAGATGGCTGCCCCCCCTTTACCATCGACCGTGACGCTTCGCTAGATTGACTTTTGACAACCAAAAATCAACCTGACGTCTAATTGAGGGATGCATCGACAGACTTATTGTTCAGAATTTTCTTTAGTGTCGCGTACAACAAGTACAAAGACGCGTACAACAAGTACAAAGATATAATAGTTTTGATTGAAAATAGACACCAGTTTGATAACGAAATTTAATTTAATAAAATGTAATACAAGACCGAACATATGAATGTACTAAGTGACTAAGTAATTTTATTAAATATTGATAAATGAGATATGCAAAACTGTACTTTAATTTGAGATAGACAGCAAGATACATACATTAATACCTATTTTCATACAAATAATCTGTAGCAATAGTTTTTTTTGAACTAGTAATAAAAATAATGTTAAATCCCAAAACATCTGTTTTTAACTTTAAGCAGGAGCATTATTTTCGGAAGATTAGTATTTTATTCTAAAGTTAGTATTTTTACATTGATGTCTAGTAATTTATTTATACGGTTTTAATTTCGTCCAGACTCCAGGCAATGACTTAGTCTTTTTTTATTTTTTTCGTTAATTTTTGAATAGACTAACTAGTTAAAAATTCACAAAATAATGAACAAAATAATGAAAATTTTATATAAATTAGCGGTAATAGAGTAAGTGTTCAAATTGCCAAAAACAAACTCACAGGATTTTAGTTATTTTAAGTTATTTCGTAAACTAAGAGGAGGGTTTTTAGCACTAGGTATTATGCTCTGGTTTAAACTACTGAAATGGCGGGATTCCGCGATATATATATATACACTAACTGTTTTGGTTTGATCCATAAATTAAAATCCAGGGGTGTTAGATTTGGTGACCTTGTCGCTTAGTTTTTGTAATGAGCTGGACAGCCCTCGTGCTGCAAGAGCATTCTTCGCATATGCATTAAAGGAATGTCCTCTTGCTTAGTGTTGATGACGGAACGATCGTTTTTAAATACGTAATTCCTGTCAATCAAACTTAATCCAAATGGGCATTTGAAGAGCTGGAATACAATGCCTATGCAAATGCCTACAAATGTTGGCAGAATCACTATACTCGTATAGTCTACGACTTGGGGACCTTCAAAAAAAGAGCGTTCCTCTTCCTTAAAGGCCGGCAACTCACTTGTAAGCCTCCTGGCGTTGCAGGTGTCCATGGGCGGCGGCTGGCACATCACTCGACCCGCCTGCTCGCTTGCCTCCTCTCACATAAAAAAAAAAAAAAAATCTCGCACTATTTAAATTTTCACAAGAAAGATTGTAATACCGCACCATTGCTAAATACTCCACATTAGAATATTCGTATTTGAACATCTATCACAAAAACATAAAAAAACATATTGACTAAAAAGATTCAACTCGTTACTACTAGTTACTAGGATTTAGGGGTAAGAACGAGGGATGGACTTGCAAAGCAAAGCCGCCGCTGGTCGGCTTACAAGTTACTTCGTTTGACTTACTACTACTTCGCCGCTACCGGTAGGCAGGTATTAAAATTCATTCACAATTGTAGCGCGTGAAATAGGGTGACTGTGATTTTGATTTTTGGCTTCTATTGCGTTTACTGATCCCGATCAATTAGTTTCCTTTCGCTTTATACTATCACATAAGACGTGACAAGTGCACTTCATATTTAAAAGCTCTCTAAAAAAAGTTTATTTTTATTTTTGGAATTCAGCACATATAGTCTAAGTGACATGTAAAATTTAGTGTTATATCCTTAAATATTTATATCAAAGTACTACATTACTTCTGTATCATGAGATGTGTGAGAGAATAGCAAAGCCTGACTTATAAATTAATTAATTAAATTCGAACAATCACCATTACTATAATAAAAACAACGTTTCTTTATGAAAGCAGTAGAACGAATGATTTATTGCAGACTAAAGTTATACATTGTTGCACATAGATGGCAGCACTTGTTACTCATGTTTTAAATATTGACATTATAACACCCCCACTATATCCAATATTATGCCTAAACTAAAAATTAAACAATTTGTACACCTAACATATCTAAAAATTTATAATGTTTAAAAGAACATAAACTTTTGGTGAACAAGCAGGCATCACATTCACAATATTATTTGCCACACATTCTCTACAAAAATGATATCTAATGTCTATGTGCTTGGTTCTTTTGTGAAAAACTGGATTAACAGTCAACTTTTGTGCACTTTGGTCGTCATTAAAAATATCAATAGTATAATATTTTTGTGTAATTTCATATAACAAATTTCTTAAGTAAACTGCTTCTTTGCAAGCTTCTGTAATTGCCATATATTCCGCTTCACTACTGGACAGCACAACAGTTTTCTGTTTTTTTGTTTCCCATAAGCAAGCCTGATAAAGTAAAACAAATTCCAGTGTATGATCTCCTATCAATTTTGTTCCCTCCCCAATCAGAATCTACAAAACCTTCCAATATTGAGCTTCTTGCAGCTGAATACTACAGACCATAATTTCTAGTATATTTTAAATATCTCAATAATCGCTTCACATAGGCACAATGTTCTTTGGAAAAACAGTTATAAAATTGACTTAAAAAAGCTACTGCATATACAATATCAGGTCTCGTCAATACAGCCAGATACATTAAACTTCATATGATTTGCTGATATGGAAACTTATCTATACAATGCTCATTATTAGATAAATTTAATTTAAGCTTCATTGGTGTTCTAACAGGTTTGCATTGACTCATATTAAACTTATGCAACAGGTCACTGTTTGCTCAGATTTAATAACATTTACATATGCTCCAAGACACTTCTTTATTTCTCCTAAGTCTTTAATTTTAAACTGACTAGCTAACATTTGCTTCAATTTTTTTTTTCAGAAATATCACTTGAAAAAATAAAGAAATCGTCAACAAATAATGTTACAATAGTTTTTAATTGATCTTGCATTTTTGTATACATAAATGGTTCTATCTTTGATTGAGTATAATTCATATTTAATAAACACTCATCTACTCTCTTGTTCCATGCTCTTGAGTACTGTTTTAATCCGTAAATTGCCTTTTTTAATTAAGGTACCTGACCATTCATAGGTTTTTCAGAAAAACCTTTTGGTATTTGCATATAAATACTTTCCTCAAGAGTACCATTCAAGAAAGCAGTTGTTACATCTAGATGTGTAGTACTTAAACCTAGTTTTACTGACAATGCAATATACATTTGCAGACATAGGTCTCACTACTGGAGAAAAAGTTTCTGTTAAGTCCACACCTTCGATTTGCGAAAAACTTTTAACTACTAATCGCGCACGAAAACGAACTTTATTCTCACTATCGTATTTTTTACGAAGTACCCACTTGCACTGAACAACTCTACCATCTTTTGGACCATCACTTAACTCCCACGTATCATTGTCTTTCTTGCATTGCCAACTGCCACTGCTCCCTCTCCGGTCCATTCAAGGCATCATGTACTGACAAGCCAGCCGCATCATCATACATTTCACTGTCAACGCACAGGTTAGAGAACCCAAATCTCCCTGGTGCCTTCCTTGTCCTTGTAGGCCTCGATTGTGAGCTATTCGCTTGAACCTCTTTGAGTGAGCAGTCGGCATCCTCATAGACGCTTGGAACATATGTCTCATCCTCAGATTGCATACTGTTTAAAAAACTTTTAGTCATTTTGACTGGATGTTGACGTATGTTGCTCAGGTGAACTTTGGCTAGACCTTGATTCAGGATCATCAGACTTCTCTCTATCCCCCACTGAATCAACATTCTGAACTTGCACTTTGATGAGATACTCAGGATTTGATTCAGCCAGTCCACAACTCATATGGGGCTCTATTCTTAAATGCTGCTGCCACAATTTGATTCTGCAGATACACTGCAGTATTCGTGGCTTCACCCCAGAACTCTTTGCCTAAACCTGCATCAAATAGTAGACATCTGGCTTTTTCTACTATTGTACTATTGAACCGTTCACACAATCCATTTTGTTGAGGAGTATATGAATTGGTCTTCTGATGTTTCACACCAAAACTATTAAGGTAATCTTCAAATTCTTTACTGCAGAACTTCAGACCGTTATCACTTCTTAATACTTTGATTGATCTTTTTGTTTCATTTTCCACTTGAGCTTTAAAAATCTTGAAATACTTCAAAGTCTCATTCTTGTGTTTCATAAAATAAACAAATGTCATCCGACTATGATCGTCAACAAACAAGAAGTATTTTGAGCCACCTATAGACACATTCTCCATAGGTTCACATATATCCGTATGGACAATATCTAGTAGGTTACTGCTTTTCTGATCATTGCTCTTGAACGGTAACCGTGATTGTTTACCTTCACCATAAATACTGTTAAACTTAAAAATAAAAACATTTGAATTTTAAATCTGTCATTTTTATACGATTGTTCATTGTGTTTTTTTTTCGGCGGCTTTATATATTTTTAAATGTTTTATATTTATGTACTAAACTGACATACTGTAAAAGTAAAAAATGTTATTTGCAGTGAATAAAAATGTTAAAAAAATTGAATCAATTCAAAACATTTATTACGATACGTGCTAAATATACCTTCAAAACTATTGGCAAATTCAAACTAAAAATATCTTTATTCAAATAGGTCTGGATAAACATAATAAAGACACTTTTAATTCGTACATTTTTACACTACCACCGGTTCGGAAGAACCGGCAAGAAACTCTCTGCTCTTTTAAAATAAACATTTAATACAAAATTATGTTACTTACAATACAAGTAATATAGCATTGTAAGGCTACTCAAGAATTAAAGTGTCCCGATGCTGAGCCAATTGCCGACACATTAAAGAGATCTTTGTCCTCTAAATATTCGTTTACGGTAAAGTACCTAAGCCTTTGCAACCAAAATAAATTTATTAGAAATTAATATGTTTATACTTGCTGGGACTTTGTTATAAAAACGTATGCTCATGCCTACAAACGATTTATGCACTAACTAAGATGAGAAGCAGGCACATCAATTTTTTCTCTATTTCTTGTGTTGTGGTCGTGATAAAAGATGTTTATTTTTATGTACGAACAAAATTGCATTAAATATATTGTGATACTACTGTAATAGGCTTGCTTTAAAATGAAAATAGGTAAATTATACTATTTGCATTGTGTCAAAGTCGGTTAAGTGTTTGGGCTGCAAATACAACAGAACTGAGCTTTATAGGCAATAAAAATAAATGGCCACGCCACTGTAATTTGGAATCTAATGTTATCCCCAAGAATACCGTTATATCCACAAGATCTAAATTCTCACCATTCAAAATAACTTATCTATTTATACTTTTAACGTTTGGTAGAGCGAATTCTACACATTTTGTCTTTTTAGCATTTAGTAATAAGTTAATTACCGTAAACCAAGCCGATAATCGTTGAAGTTTATTGTTTACTTCGTCAATATTTTCCTTATGTCTGTCAACTTGAGAGATGAAGACAACTTGAAGAATGTATCATCCACAAACAATATTATCTCGCAAGTTCTATCATTGTGGTAAGGCAAGTCATTTATATAGATGAGAAATAAAAATGGCCCTAGAACAGATCCTTGTGAAAGTCCCATTTTCATTGCTGAACCTGACGGGGTTTTTCCATTGAGAGACACTATTTGAACTTTATTTTTTCAAGTAAAATTCTATAACCTTGCAAGCATTATTTCTAATTCCGTTATAATGAAGCTTTCTTAATAAAGTATTTTGTTCTTCGCAGTCGAATGCATTGGAGAGGTCACAGAATACACCTATGGCGTTTTGCCCATCCTCCCAGGACTATAAGGTTAATTAGTACCATTCCAGCATCAGCTGTTGACCGCCCTTTTGTAACTCCAAATTGATTCGCATATAGTAATTGATTTCTTACGACGAAGCTCAAAAGTTGATTTAAAATTATCTTTTCAAATATCTTACTTAACGTTGGCAAAATAGAAATCTTGGGGTTGGTTGGGGTCTTCATCGCCACCACACTTTAACAATGGTATAATTTTACTATTTTTGAACAGATATGGAAAAACGACGTTGTCAGAACATTCATTAAAATTAACTGCTAAGTAATTCGCGAAGCTTCTTTTCTGACAACAGAAAATTTAAAGGATACAATCCCTAGTTATTCTATAGAAAAACTCTTCAAAAGTGGTAGCCAGATAAACACTATTTACAACCGTTTGCCTTTAATTTAATATTAATATTTTGTCGCCCTGTTGTCCGCTCGGTTTCACTGTTGATAACATTCCAAGTAGATTTAATTTTTTCATTGGACTTCCTAATTTTGTTGCGGAAATGAATAGGCTTAGCTGTCTGACATACTTTATAAACTTATAAACCCAAGGAATAAGATTTTTCATAGAAACTTCATAAAAAATCATATTCCCTACTTGCCTATGTACGTGTTACCGCCAAGTTTAAAGTAAATAAATCCAAGGAATAGATTTTTTTAAGAAACGTTTTCACCCCTTTAGGGGTTGTATTTCCAAAAATCCTTATTGCTCCCTTACATATCTCAAGAAAGCTACATGACAAATTTCAACTTTCTACGACCAGAAGATTCTGTGCGTTGTCTGTCACTCAGCAACGGAAGAGTTTTATAAATATATATATAAATTTAATGACGCATCCTCCAACGATGTATTCTGTGTTCCAATGCACACAGGTTTTGATAAATATGATTGAATTCGAACTCAATTCAAATTGACTCGATATTAACACACCTACATTGCTTAGACAAAATTGATAGAGTTTATTTAGAAAAACGTTTATATTTGGAGCTGAAAAGTGCTGTTTTTAGGGTTTTCCTGGCAATTATTTGAATTTTTCTCACCTTTTAAACCTTCCCTAGACCTCCACGGCCATTTCAAGGCCAAGATAAGATATATTCGTTTGGCCGTTCTCGAGTTTTAGCGAGACTTACGAACAGCAATTCATTTTTATATATATAGATAGATAGATATCTCAACTTCTAATAGTTTGCCAGCCAGGCACTGTATGTTCTGGTGCATAAGATTCATAACATATTTTTACTTAATTTAAACTTAGCATATGACTGTGTGTAGCAGGTACATTTAAACTATCTTAAAAAAATATTAACTACAATGTAATGTATCACTTACCTTAATACTTACACCGAATATACATATATATATATACAACAGGTATATTATATGCTATTAACATAGCAATTTGTCTCTTATCTCTATGAAGATACATATTACCTTCTATCAAAATATTTTTTTTAACAAATTTGTTTGTGTCAAATATTGTAAAATTATTACCATGATGGTAAATCAAGTTATATAAAGTCAAATTTAACTCCTGAATTCTCCTATTTCGGCATTTTACATTAGACTTCATAGACGAGACATTACAATCATACATACAATCATTAAATCATATTAGTTAATGATAAATGCTTTACGGATATTCTTTTTATGATACATACCTACCAATGGTTAGGGATGTCCCAGCATAAATGGTAATTGCTGGAACTTATGTGCAAATGCTAGATCATTTGCTCATCTCAGTCTTTCAAAAACTTAATTTTCTATGCGTCTGACATGGATGGGTTTCGATAGATGACATGATGTATGTTCAAGTGGCTTTATGGCCATGAGACTCCGAGCATTTTTTGTTGTTCAATGTCTTTTAAGGTCTTCAAACATTCTCTCAAGTCTAATAAACTCTTCCTGGTAGCTTTGAATGTCTGCTCTGTTTTCAGCTTCGATCAATTAAAACAAGCGATCTATGACTTTCCATCGACTATGAAGACTTTATAAACGCTTTAAAATTCTTCGGCAAATCCCCCTCAAGGACAACCTCAGGTGTTTCTGACGGATGTAGGCTATACTTCGTCGGATCGCAAGTTAACGACGAACCTGGTATCGTTTTGATATGCTGAATTGGTTTGGTCTGATGGATACTGACCTTGATTTCCGCTTCAACGGTTCCTGGTTTAAGGTTTAAACTATTCACTATAGGCAATGGTTCTGGTACCAGTTACCAGTTACTCGAAGTACCATGAAGAAGGGTGTGGTTGTAGAAATCAAAACCGATACGACAGAGTTATAAATGGTAATGTTAAAATGGTTTATTTGAGCACCCGCGCTATATGCTAGCTGATGGAGCATTTAAGAGTATAGACATTGTATTAATAAACCTACTTACACACCAGAACATTACTAAGCATGTACAAATATTTCGATGCATTACTCGAACAATATCTATAGATTAACTGTGGCAAGTGAACTTCATATTAAGAAGTTCTTCGCGTATGAAGAAAGTAAATAACTGCTTTTGGTACTATGTAGAGTTAAATAGTTCTTCCGTAAATAAATAATAATTTAAAGATTCCAGTTGAACC
Organism: Leptophobia aripa; assembly: GCA_951799465.1. NCBI lineage: Eukaryota > Metazoa > Arthropoda > Insecta > Lepidoptera > Pieridae > Leptophobia > Leptophobia aripa. Next base: position 9,100,173 of record OX637260.1, read on the forward strand.
GGTTAGGGATGTATATGGGTGTATCAATATACAGTTTAATTTATAGTTTTACTAAATGCACGAATTCCGATATCAAAGAGCTTTTGTATTGTATGGCGTCAAAAGACAATCTATTTTGTAAATTGATTTTTTCCTTAATACCACGCCAAACATACTGCAAAAACAACAAAAAAAAAACAAGTGCATTACAGCATTAATTAAATAATAAATAGCATATTAATTACGAAGCTTAAGGAAAACAAGCTAAATACGCGTTTAATCATGATATAGCTAAAACACTTTACATCTTAAGTCGAACGAGAAAAGTCACTTTGTGTCAGTATTTTGTTAAGAACACACCTTAAAAATGTTTAAAATGTTAATTTCTTGTTTATTAGTTTTACAATTCACTTATCTAGTGTACAGTCAACGTAAGTAAACATTTTGTGTGATCGTAAAGCTCTTTGAAGATAATAACTTGTTTAATAAAAGCAAGTCCAAACATTAGTTAGTATCTTATTGCGAAAAGGTTTTATCTGTGAGGAGATATAATATATCTTTTGCATGTTTTTTTTATAATGTTCGCAGACAAAACTGGTACTGCAATCGCCCTTGAACGATCTTTTGTAAACTTGTTTGTGTTTTAGACAGATCACATACGTTATTCTCTGTAAAGTCTAAAATTTTTACTTGTGAATAACTTGTAAGTTGTACACATATCCAATGTATGAAATTGAGTTATTTATTAATATATATATATATATATATTCCAAATGGTTTTCTTACGGAAAGCAAATATCGTGAGACTGACATATACAGAGATGGAGTAGATGCGTCAGACTAAGATCTAGTGTATAAATAATATAAACAAAGATCCAACCCTTTGCAATCCATGCAAGGCCAAGAGTTGTTTATTTTTCATGTCTTTTTTGGTTTGCTCCTTGTAATATATTGTACAAAAATTATATAAATTTAATTTACTGATTCAATAAAAAGTTGTGGCTCTATAGTAAGATTTATCGCGTGGTATTAAAGATATGAGGTTAAGTGTCAACGATTCCTCGTCGTCATTTGACCTTGATCAAGAGATACTGTGCTTTTTATCCATTTGTTGATTCATAATGTAATTTACAGGGACATGCAACGATTGCCAAGTTTACTACACATGCAAGGCAGCATTGGATCATGCTCGGTATAAACAAGACGATGATACAAAAAAGTTATTTCAGAGAGCTGTATGTGGTTGGGAAGTTGAAGATGATATGAACATTTATAAGGTACGAAAAAACATAAAGATGACTTACTATAGAAACCAAGCAGTAGCCAAACATAGAGAACTCTGCTATAATTATATACAGATGGGGAGGGGCTACAGCCGGACTGTCGGTCATGGTTGCATTGCCAGCATCCTTTGGCATATAATTTTTGTTTTTTTTTGTTACATATATATTATATAGATAATATTACGATGTATAAATCTTTTTAAAGGCATGGTCTTTGTCTCGAGCACACATTACAATAAATAAACTAATTTATGAGAACAGTTACTTTGCAGCTACAACTGTCAACGCAATTAATACAAAAACTGTTATTAAAATATAACTTTTGTTTTATGTACTTATGTTATGTTGCTATATCACTCTGCATCACTCTGTATATAGGTATGCTGCTCTGACTTTCCCACTCTGGAAAAACCTACGCCAACTTCAGTTCCTGGTAAGGTAATAGAAAATAGATGGTCGGGAATGAATAAGGACAGCCTGCTTCCGGAAAGATGTGGAAATATTATGGGGAATCGAATTGTCGGTGGTAAAAAAGCTAAGCTATACGAATTTCCATGGATGGTACTCATATCTTATAAAACACGTAAGTATAAAATATATTTAAATAACAACAAAACATAATTGTGTCTTATATATATTTAATAAGTTAACTGTATTAAATATTTATATCAAAGTACTACATTACTTCTGTATCATGAGATGTGTGAGAGAATAGCAAAGCCTGACTTATAAATACATAACGCCGTTCAAAAAGAATTCAAACAATCGCCAATACTATTTTATGTAAAAAAGATGTAAATAAAATTGGTCACTGATGGGATTTCGAATTGTTTTCACAATTTATCATTTGTTTTTCAGGTGATGGTCTCCAATTCCAGTGCGGTGGAAGTATCATTAACTCAAAATACATCCTTACAGCGGCTCATTGCGTCGTTGATAAAGAAATTGCAGGCGTCAGGATAGGAGAGTATGACATTAATACGGCTGAAGATTGCGAATATGACTTAAACAAGGTTATCTGTGAAGACCATATTCAGGTTAAAAATATTTTCATACTTAAAAGGCATATTATAAAAACTTAAACATATTAAAACTTAGAGCCTTAATTTGAGGCGTAGAAGAAACTTGGAATCCCAATCCAATCACCCATCACGTTTGTTGAGACAAACATAATGGTGCACTTACAACTCCTAGTGCTGTATAGTATGCCACTAGCACACAAGCACTAGGAGTTGTAAGCTTAGTGCCTGGATACTAAAAGTATTGGATGCTTAAATATACTCCAAATAGTTTCTTCACGTAGATCATGATATTTGAAGCTTTAAAATATGCTTTGTTTTCAATAAATATCGTAAATAATATTCCTTTTTAATATAACATGGAAATCGAGCCTAGTTTATGTCCTTCTGGCATCTATACATTCTATATAAAGTTATTTCTATCTGAGTGTAGAAATATAGCTATAACTAGGCGGTGGCTTTGATAAGTTGACGATTACTTAACATTACTAAGGACCTTACACATTTTTATTCCTAACACATTAAATCTGGTAATAGCTAACGCGAATTTCCATTATAGGATTTGTCTGTCAAAGAGAAAATACCACACAAGAATTACCAAAAATCACCAACAATGAATGACATCGCTTTGCTGCGAGTGGACGGAGAGATCTTATTTAACTACAGTAAGACATTACTATAATAAAGAGGAATAAAATATATTTTAATATTTGATGAGAGAATGTTTTCACAATTAAATTTTATTTACAGCAAACGTGGATGCAATATGTCTACCGGTGACCCCATCACTGCGTCAACTTAATCTAGACTATCAAAACGGTACAGTAGCCGGCTGGGGCTATACAGAAACCGGTTCAGCATCCACTATTTTATTAAAAGTCGAAATCCCTGTGAAAACCAATGCGCAGTGCAAAAGTTACTACAACAGACACAATGAGGATTCAATTCAGAATCAGTTCTGCGCTGGTGAGCTTAATAAAGACTCATGTGGTGGCGACTCCGGCGGTCCTCTTATGTTGAAAGCTAACTACCATGATGTGAATAGTTACGTACAGTATGGGATTGTGTCTCATGGGCCATCCCAATGCGGATCTACGTTCCCAGGTGTTTACACAGACATAAGAAAATACGTTGACTGGATATTAGAAAATATTAAACAATAATTTTTATAATTATATTATGAATAGTAACTCACGTTGGGGTGATTTGCATCCAACATTACATCAATGAATTCAAATAATACTTTTTTATACTTTGCAATACGCAAAGAAAACATTAGTTATTAGGCCGACAGACATTTGTTAAATTCGTGTTGTATGAATAAATGTGGGGTTTGGGACAACTTTTGTTGCCATGTTCATGTGAAATAAATAAATTATAATGTAACTCTGATTTGTGGAACCGAGTACGATACGGATCAAACACAACATTTTTGTACCACAATAACAAAAAAAGTATTAATAAAATAAACTTATAATCAGTCTTTTTTTTAATGGGGCAATAAGCCTGTGGCAAAATGACGGCCTTTAAGATCTCCCTGACTTAGGGGGGAAAAGAGCCGATTAATTTGTAGACTAAAAAACATCCCATTGAATGTTTTACCGAGTTACGCGCAATATCGTTGGGTGTGCAGACAGACTGACAATTTGATAGAAAACATTTAACTTTAAATCCAGCGTTGCTTGGACTTATTATATTTTTTGGAATGCCTTTAATAACACAGTTATACTTAACGCACACACACAGTTATTATTAATAACACATAAAATCTATAAATAAATCACAACACACGGTCATGTCATTGACACCGCGACTTTGATGTAAAAAATAGAAACAATTAAAAACATTTATTACGATACGAGCTACTTAGCTACTTATACAATATTAGGTATTCTTAGTACTTACTAAGAATACCTAATATTGTATAAGCCTAGAAATTATAGTGAAATTAATTTAATATTTTAATTGAAGCCTATTAAGCACTTTTCTACACAAGCTCCGTAGGTATAATGTCGATAAGCTCCTGAATTACTTAAGCCAATCATTGAAATAAGACAAGCATGTGAAATTGTTGAAGGCGACTTGTAGAACTAGTCTTGTCAGGGTAATAAAATAAATCCAGTGGGAGAAAATTTCTTCAAAATAGGTTTATTAACAACACAAACAAATATAAAATTCCCAACGTTTTAGGTTGTGCACACGTGATTTTTGTTCAATATAATTTAAATTTATTATAATAATTCAGACATAATTTTAGTAGGTACATAGTAAAAGAAATACTAAGTTTTGCCTGTGACCTATGTGATAAATAATATTGTTGATAAGATAAAGCTAGCGTAATGCTTTGAAGAAATATTCTCAATGTACTGGTGAATTACAAAAACTCGTATTTTGTTATGTGAATACGTTCATTGCTGAGTGTACTGTTAGTCGCTCGCTAGAATCAATCGAGATCAGATGTCAAAATGTTTAATAAAAATATACTCCTTTGTATCGTTGTACTACAGATTAATGAAGTTCTAACGAGTAAGTCAAAGTATTTTAAATTCCACTTACCTTACAATGTAAAAAAAAACAGTTCTTCTAATGAGAAGGCATCCTAACAACACGTAAAAAGACCATATTTTAAAATTTAAAGATGTACCTGTAGGAAATTGCAATGATTGTAAATTAGTTACCACATGTCAAGCAGCCATGGATCAAGCTCGTGAGAAGGATAACGATACAAGGAAACTTTTCTTAAAAGCCTTTTGTGGACTTGAAGCTAACGATGGTGTTATTAGCCCTAAGGTTAAACAGTTTTATATATATTCAATACAAATAATATTCAAGAAACTATTTTTGGGTTTTTTCAAATCAATTTATACTTAATTAATTCGTTTATTTTTTTTTTAATTTATACATATAACTGCTTATATGCTTCCACTGTCATTACTAACCCCGTCACATTGAGAGTTAAGAAAACAATTTATTCTATCATTTATACTTTGTTACATTTATAATAACCAGGAGCTTCACAAGACTCGAGAGGAGTTTTACAATTTTAATAATCTAGTATGTATTTTACATAACAATAGACTAAATACTGTGAAATTGTAATTCGACACTTATACGTTAAAAAGTGTATTAAGTTTATACTTTCCACGAAAATTATCTTTGATAGGTATGCTGTTCAGATTTCCCACAATTAACACAAGCCGTTATAGAACAACGACACACCGGCGAAAGGTACTTACCAAAACAGTGTGGAACCGTTAAAACAATCCGTCTTTTAGGTGGCCTAAGAGTTTTGGATAACAATTTACCCTGGATAGCTCTTATTGCCTATACCACTCGTAAGTTTGAACCAATGAACTTTACGCCTTTACAAATTTTTATGAAATCCGTCGTTCAATGGTTTCATAAGACTATGCACCACCACGTTATGGAATCAGCTGGTGGCCACGGTATTACCGAACCAATACAACTCCTTTCCGATATGTTTCCTGAAACACAACGCGTTCACGAGATCTCAGCCAAGTGAGTGCCTATGGACGGGGACTTTAAAGTCCCTCATGGTGTGTCATCAGCTCGTTTGCCTTTAAACCTGTAACGTAGGTTTGCTTCCAATCGTATCGATATTTCAGGTGAAGGAACCCAATTCAAATGTGGTGGAAGTATTTTAAACTCAAAATATATACTGACATCGGCACACTGCGTTCTTGGTAATGATATTGCAGGTGTCAGAGTGGGAGAGTATGACCTTACCAAGGATAGAGACTGCGATTTACCAATACAATTATGTGATCGTCATATTCAGGTAATTATTTTAAAAAAAATCGTCACTATTACAGCACGCCGTCATTTATAATACCATAAGTATTTAATGACAACTTATAACTTAAAATCGCTTTATAACTTTATTCGGAGTCACTAAAACAATCGACAAGCGACACAGTAGATGTAACATTTACGTATGTTCGATAAAGAAGCTTTATTTAAATCGATACTGTTAAAAAAGCTTAGCGGTTTAAAGGCGGTGGAGAGTTTCTTGCCAGCTCTTCTCGTCCGCTCTACGCTCTTGAACTGAACTGGCAGTAAATGTAGAGTCATTTTTTTTTAATTTTTCGATTCATATGTGTACCATAGTTACCTATATTTCGACACGAAAACTTAACGAAGTCTTTTACTGCAATATACTGTAGTAATGTATTAATTTTCCTCTGAATCATTGATATTACTATATATTAATAAATAAATAAATAACTTGTCTATAATTATATCATTAAGTTTTATACATTAAAATTTATTATTTGTACATTCATAAAATTCTCTACTTTATAAAGTTTCCTGGATGATATTGTGTTATTATTTTAATGTTTATTGTTTTATTGTGTAAAAGAGAAAACTTGACAAATAGTTAAGCTTTTTTGCCAAATCTTGCAGGATTTGTATATTGACACGGTCATCCCTCATGAAGATTATAACAAATCAACGAATCTAAACGACATTGCGTTATTGAGAGTTCGAGGCGAATTTAACTTTTCTAATAGTAAGTGAACAATCTTTGTTAATGTTTTGTCATTTATTAGAAATGTCAATCCATCTATCCCTTTAACTTTATAAGCGTTATTAATGTTAAGCTTATAAGCAAGTCATAGATTATCCAATTGAAATGAGCGGCAAACTTAATGGCGTGTCTCCTGCTCGTGTTGACTTGAGCTTCAAGAAATGTATCCGTCAAACAGAAGCAGAATTTTCGACTTAAGTTCAAATGTTGATTGACATTCTTGTGAATAACTCTATTATTTATTTATCCAACAACAGATACGACACAAACCGATTAAAAAAATAAATTGAACGGCCAAGGCCGTTCGGCACCGGATGTCTCCGTAATCTGATGTCAAGTTAAAAAAAAAATTACATTAACTGAATTTTTTTTTTGTAAATATAATTTCAGATATCATTGAACCAATATGTCTACCAATATCGGCAACACAACGCATCACGGAGCTGGACAATGCGACTGGTGTCATAGCCGGTTGGGGTTTGTCTGATACAGACATTAAATCATCTGTATTACTACAAAGCAATATAAATGTGCTTAGAAATACCGAATGCTCAAATTACTTTGAGACATATAATGGTGAGTTGCCAGTCAATCGTTTTTGTGCGGGACACACATATAACGATGAGTTTGTCGATGCTGGTGGTCCTTTTGTTATGGAAAATGATTATAATGGTACCAAACGTTATTTTCAATATGGGATCCGGACCTACGGACCAGTGACAAACAGCAGAGATTTTCCAACAATATATACCGATGTTAGAAAATATGTAGATTGGATATTGGATCATTTAAGTGAATAGTGAATATACAATTTAATGCGTTAATCAATATGTTTTAAAGTTAATAAAGTTGTAACAAAATATTGGTATTTATGTTATTTGTTAAAACCCAAACAGGATTTTAAAAATGAAAACGAAAATAATGCTAAAACAGGTTTAAATAAAAAAAACAGTTTACAAACTCAATACAGATTAAAGGTGGGCTGGACAGCGTTCATCAGAATGCTGCTGATTAGAGTGAGAAAAGAGAAAAGTGAAACTGAGAAAAGCTTGTGAAAAGCGCAGCGCACGTCTTTTGTTATACTGTTTTGAATTGAATTAAGATAGTTATTGTTTATTTCAAGTACACTCGGTTATTATTGTGGGCCGTTAAATACAATGATTATATTTACGGTTTCTCCCGAAAAGATACAGCTGGGAAAACCTAACGATGTTATTAATCATATTTCAAAATAATCACAATTTATGCAACAATAACAGAATAAATTATTAATTGCAACCAGAAATTATATTCTTTTGATTATTTAAATAGAATAATTTATATATTAACATCTAAACTAGCTAGTTGAGTAGATGCTAATTCCGTATGTGTTACATGTAAAAAGACTAATATTTTAGTATATACTAGCTGAACCGGCAAACGTTGTTTTGCCATATAAATTATTAAGAAAGTAAAAATAATTGAATTTCACGGTATTTCGTTTTTTACAAAATAAATTTAATTTATACTTTAGCCTCAGTAACACCTGGTAGTCATGCTTTTGAGTTGTAGCTTATATGACACGTGTGTCGGTTTACCGTAGCAGTGCCATCTATTGATTACTTACTCAATCCAGTCGAAAAGTATCGACATCTGTTAGAATCTTTTGGAGTTAACAGATAATTGTTACTGTCAATGAATTATATAGACAAATAATATGCAATAAAATAAAATTGCGACTCTAATTAAAGATCTAAGCTATCCTATATCTCAAGTTGGACCAGACTGCTCACGGTGTGCCAATTTAATTTAAAATCGGTTATGTAGTTTAGGAATCCATTGGGGACAAACATCGTGACAGGAGATTTATATATATAAGATGTATGTTATATGTAAAAAAGAGGTTTTAAGGTGGTGGAGGTGTAAGATTAAATAATTCAAATTATATTATAAAAAAATATTTTTCCAATTAACAGTTTAATTAGCAAATCGCAGCAGTTTGTGAAGCAAAATTTGTGTTAAATCGTACTTTAGTTGATAAAGCTAACCGGTAGAAAATAACATTTATCATTATCATTAATTATTATTTGTTAATTACGTGTTTACTTATACATAAGTTGGAATTTCCATATTTGATAAATGGGTTATTTCATCAATAAATTTATGAATTTAAATAACATAACTTATTTTATCATAATAATAAGTAATAAAGTCTTTAAGATTGCATTATCAAACATTTTTAATTCGTACCTTCGACAAAGGCGCACGAACACCCGACGCTCAGTTCCACGTGACTATTCCCAACCGGATGAGGAACCTGTTGAGGTACGGCGGTGGGGTACTGCGTTCGCGCATCATTGCGAGTTGCGACAGAGATTATACCCTACCCTTGTAGCACTCCTCTGCAGCTTCATTTAAGTGAGAGTTGAGGCAGCAACTATTGTCTTCACCATGGTAGAGACAGTGGTTGTTTTTCAACCTGCTACTTCCTTGTTATCAATTTTCTATTTGTCATTCCTGTAGTTGCTTATTTTCTTGTTTTTTTTTCATAGAGACTTAGTTATGGATATTCATATAACTTGTAATTTCTTACTGTGGTGTATCTGTTTATGTTTCCTCAATAAATAAATAAATAAGACGATATCTTTAAATGATATGATTATAGATGAATTTGTTAAAAGATATTTTGTGAAATAAAATATTAAAACATATTTAAAAAACATAATTAAAACCTCTTTTTAACTATATGAATTTATTAGAGGTATTATTGGTCCTGTCATATCTGTGGTAAGCGGCTCTTCTGGGTCCGATTGGCGAACTAGTACGTAAATATTATTAAGCATAATATGAAATGATGCAATGAGGAATATTCACACTCTAAAGTTCATTAATATATATGAAATATATACAAGATAGACATAGAAATAAATTATGCAACTATAACATGCGCGTAATGAAACACGTGTTACAAATTGTAATATATATTCTTATATGGAAGACATTCACAATACGGTTAATAATGACCACCTACGACTAGAATCTATGACAAGTGTCACCAAACCATAACCTATCACAATAATTTATAAACTTCAGTTGTCAAACTTCAACTTCAACTTTATCACCAATGTCCATGATTACTTCGTAAACTTTTTTTTTGTTTCACTCAAATATGTAATTAAATTCATTTAACACATAAACGTTATAGTTTTGCATATTTATGTAATGAAAATATAAATTTGTGCGTTAACACATAAAAAAACCCTAAAAAGCACAAACTAGTTATTGCGAAAATTTGACTTAATTTCATCAGATGAGAATTGAGTTTACGCACACCACGGGACATCGTTGTCAAAGATTTGTCTTGAATGCAGTGTTGGGTGGGTGTGATGCGGTTGTGGTGAGCCATGAAGCAGTTCACACATGAAACTGATGTAGGTTATTGCCAGGCGCAGAGTCTCGATTCGGGAGAGACGTTTCTCATACGCGAATGTTGGTACCTTTAATATAATTCAAAATTTACAAATCCACTTGGCTAACTTTACATTGACTTTAATGAAACTTCTTTTGCTGTAATTAAACTGCGCACTGACGTTTATTCTTGTTTGTATTCTTGGCTACAAAATTGAAGTAACACACTGGTAATAAATACTTTTGTTTTGTACGCAATTCAAATTTAAAATTATTTGAAATTAAAAGCATAAATCCAAAGCCCAGTACATTTTAACTTTTATAAATAAAATACCTTTCGTCTCAGTTTGTCAAAGGCTTCGTTTAGATTGAACATTCGCCGCCGTTCACGAATATTGGCGGCGCGCCTTTGAGCGACGGACGCGACCCGACGGCGAGGCTTTTTACCACCAGAAGTCGAACGAGGTCCTCTTCCACATCCCGCCGCTGACCACACTGTTATAGAAGAAAATCTTTACAAACACTCTACTTTAGAGCGGTAGAAGAATACTGAAGAGAAATTGCGACTACTGCTTCAAATTTTAATTCAAGATTGGCCTTTTGTCGACATATCAGTAACACTTTTCGTTACCCGTATCTAACAACTTACTTGAATCAAGTTTTAATAACAATATAAACATTAAACGCTCAATTAATTAACATATTTTTTATATTATATACTTTTAAATGAAGGAAAAAGTGCAACTTTTACGTTGAAATTTTAGTATGCACTTCCACAAATCTTAAAAGACTTGTCGAAGGGCCAAAGCCACCGCGGCTGAACGCATGAAGCTGATAAACTCAGCGTTCAAGCGACCACGTCTATGTGTAAGAATTCATAATCTACGCTATTTAAGTCAATGCTAGTATATGTCTTATAATAAACAAACCTAGATCAGCCGGTGGAAATGCCATGATGTCTGGGTATGGTACAGGAGCTGGTGGAGCGTCCCACAAAGGCCCGTAGGGGGATACCTCGCTGCCCTGGGGTGAAAAGCAAAGATCAGTTGAGCAAACTCAAACACAAAATATCTTTATTCAAGTAGGTCTTTATAAAAACATTTTGAATCGTCAATTTTTACACTACCACCGGTTCGGAAGGCAGTCATCTACCGAGAAGAACCGGCAAGAAACTCGATAGCTGCTCTTTTAAAATAAACAATTGATACAAAATTGTGTTACTCACAATTAAAATAACAAAGCATTGTAAGGATACTCAAGAATTGAACTGTCCCGATGCTGAGCCAATTGCAATTGGCTCAGCAAATTGCATTTGCAAATTGCAAAACATTAAAGGGATCTTTGTTGGGCAATTGTTTAACCAAAGAAACGCTGATCTCCTTCTTGTGGACAAGGGTAGGGTATCTCAATAATATAAATGTGCAACTAACATCTCAAAAAAGAGCTAAGAGCTGAGGAAGTATAGCTTCCAAACGCGGGTGCTAAGTACTCTCTTCAAACTAGATTAGAACATTTAAGATATACTTAGCCAAGAATACGAATGAGGTCGGTAGAAGTAACCTAATAAGATTTATAATTTCCTTTCGTTTGGTCGTCTGCAGTCAATAGATTAAGCCGTAAGCAGTTTTTTAAAGGAAATAGAGCAGTCTCAGATTTAGGGCTGTTACAACTCATTGGCGTGAGACATTAACAGGACTTACTGAGGAGCTGCTCCAGATGTGCGGCGTCTCACTGCCGTAGGACATCAGCGGGAAATGAATTTTGAGACCTGGTGTTCACACTGTCCAACAAAAACTACCTGACCACTGTCAGGGCGCGGACCAGCTTGCACAGCGCACAGGGATGAACTAAATCAAAATTAATATTTTTATTTTATGATACATTTTTGTAGATTTAGAAACATGGTAAACTATTGTCTATTGTGTCGAGATTAGTTTGATTTTGCGCTGTGCGAATTCACCCTTGGAAATGTGCCGACAGGTTTCGGACATCCGATTGGTGGATGAAGGGGTCGTTAGGGGGTGAATTTGTCCCTATTGGTCACAGCAGGTGCAAGGGGCGTGGCTTGTATTGATGTCTTTTAGCGATTTTCCTTAAATTTTAAAGGAATATCATACAAAGTATCGTAGTTTTTCTGAACGTTTGGTAGTGATGATGTTTCATTAAATTTTACTTTGACTCAGTCGAAGGTCATCTGAAAAGCTGGTAAAGTTCATCAAGCTTTTTGTGAGGAATAATTTCGACTCGTGTTATATGCATGTCATAACATTTTTTCTGATATGATTTCGTCTGGAATAGCGTAGATGGTATGTAATAGAAGGAAATGTGTTCTTAATTTTTTCAATAATCAATAAAGTTATTTTTTAATAAATTATGTATTAATTTATTATGCAACTTCTCATTTATTTTTGTTGATCAAAGTTCGCCTTTCCCCACACCTCTAACTTTGGCGAAACAAAAGAAATACAAAAAAAACTAATTGCTTGTTACTTATTAAATTTGCGTTATATAAGTTCAGTAAACTAAAGACAGTATTATTAAAATACAATTGATTGTTCAATCGCATCAAACCAAAGGCGTAACCGGGGGTGCAAGCAGATGGCAATTAGACACAGATTTCGATTATTAGAGATATTTGTCACTTTTTGACACAAAATTAGTGCAAGTGTAGTAAATCCGATCCGCGAGGGTGTTTAGCGATTACGCCCTACTTAGTAATGACACGTGGTTTTACGCGTGATAGGAAAAATCAGTACGAACGGAATTGTTTTATTATTACTTTACTGGAACATGGTGTAGTTGCAGATTTTCTACAACCGTACCGTAGAGCATACTTTTTTTTTTAGAAGATGGGGCAAACGAGCAGGAGGCCCACCATAAATGTGTAGTCGCCGCCCATAGAGACCCACGCGGCTGGGAGCTCGTGAGTGCGTTGCCGGTCTTTATAGCAAAATTAGGAAATGGGGGGGGGGGGGGTTGTAAGGGAAAGGATGGGCACCGGAAGATCTCACTCACCGAACGAAACGCGAGTACAAAATGAACAAACTCCAATTGTATCACTTTACGCCGATTTTCTGTGAGAGAGTGGTATTTCTCCGGCCGTGCCTGCCCATTCGGCTGAAACTCTTAAGTAACAGCATGGCACTCCCACTCAAAAGACTTATTATATTACACTTATTAATAATACATTGTATTTACATGACACACAAGTTTTGCACATGCCTCTTACAGCCTGGTGGGCACATTTTTATGGACGCAATCTCATTAAATCTAGAGCCGAAATTTATCGCTACACATTCAATTGTAATTGTTGAGGCATTCACCCATTCACATTTAAAGAGAGTTTGTTGGCCGTTCTTCTCTTCCGTTTAACGTCCTACATTTGAGAACGGCAGTAAATGTACATTTACCTACCGTTAATAAAAACGGTAGACTTATAAATAAATAAATTCTTTTTATATTTTTTTCCTTATAACGATCACTCGTGTATGTCAATAATTTCCTTCCCATATACGGCTAAGAGTGTTCCGTATATGAAAAGAAAACGATCTAAGCAGAATTAAGAAGATTTAAGTTAAGGGGCAAGTTATAAAACTCCAATGAAGCAGGCTGAAAATTTAATTTTCAAAATAAGTAATTGTCGGTTGGGAAACAAAGGTGCCTGAAAGACATTGCTTATTAGCGATTAGGCAGTTGCTTTTGGATGTTCTAACATTTACTAACTACTACGATTTGTGCAACAAAGTGTAAAGAAATGAATAATGTAAGTTTAAAATACTTTTTATTCACAGATAATATACAAAAATATCAAAACAAAATTGTTTGACTTTTAATATAAAAGGTCTAATCTGTATCAAATTATAAGATTTAGCAAAAACATGTCGGCCGAATTACGCGCTTCAATTAATTGGGGGACGGAATAGAGGGGTGCAACCGCACGTGTCCCTTAAGGGCGAACTAAATATGTTTTGATATGATAAATAGAAGGAATGCATTGTTCTCTAATTGTTTTAAAACGACATTCGAAAAATACGTCAAAACATTGCGTGATCGTAACCGGACGAAAAACTCGAATATTCTTAACGAATTCGATTAATTAATACATTGCTAGTTGACAATTACCTCCTACCATGTACCTTTTCCTCTAAGCTTAAAAAACGATAGGAAAATTGTTCAATTTTGATACGCGAAACGATTTATTTTTCTCGACTCTCTTTTTTATTATATTTAGCTCAGATGTGAAAAATCTGCCAACCTGAATTTAGGATCCTTAACTAGATTATATTAAGTTATATATATTTAATAGCCAAAGTGAATTATTGTAGCTTTGACGTCATTGTGATAGGTTGTATATCGCTAATATGTCACTTTGAAAGTAACTAAAATTCAACATTATACCACAATTTGTATCATCTTTTGTCTTTAACATGCAATAAATCTAAACCGGATTATAAAATAAGGGAAAACCTAATAAAAGTAATAATTTAAGGTTAATAATATGCAACTTGAGTATTATTTACGCGCTTTATAAAAAAACACACATATCTTAACACGTATGTATAGTGTAACAGGCAGCCTTATCGTTAATAAGTGGTATTATTCAAGAATGTCCATGTGAGAGACTTAATTCAAGCCTGTTTTCATTTGAAATTAGTGCATTGTTATTGAGTTTATTTCTAAATATGTCATGATCAAATCCCCTCGTAATACGATTTTGATTTAACGGAACCATAGACAATTCTATAACGCACGCTTCCACACCCCATGGCGTTACTTATACGGGAAATTGTAATAATGCTAAATGTCAAACTAAATCGTCAATACCGGTAAGAGAAATAGACATTTCTTCTCTTCTTTCATCAACTAAGGCTAAAATTATGATACATAACTTTTATATGATATTACAATAGGATTTTTTCAATGAGGAAAATAAAAGATAACGCATTTTTTTAAATATGAATCATTGTCCTATGAATAACTTTTAATGCAATTTTTTTTTATTTTTTCTTTAAAAAAAAAGTCAAACTGAAGTAGTATTAAGATGGCACAGTTAGTTCGAAACATTTAATTTTCAATATACAATTTAAATGACTATCGAATTTTCTTCATCTCTCCGCCGATGTCACGTGTTTTCCTTGAGTTTTCCGTTCTCGTTGGCCTTTGTGATACGCTCAACCATTTCATGATTGTATGTGGAATGCAACATCAGGCCTAACACGCCAGCTCTGAAATATACATATTACCTTAAAACCAAAAAAAAAAATTAACGATCAAAGGTATGAATCTTTAAATGACCTTGGGAGCTGACGATGAACAGCTGATGATTTAATATTTGCTTGAACTGATTATGTTTAAATAATTGGCACATAAATTAAAGATTTTTTTAATTTATGCAAAACTTGCAAATACATTATAATAGGAAATGCATTTTTAATATAAAAAACGAAAAAATCAAAAATGAATTCATACCTAGAGGCCATGGCCAGCCGTATGTTCCTCTCCTGCTCGACCAGCTCGTCCAGCCTCAGCCACTGCCGCACCCTCTCCATGTCGATTTCGGCCCTCCGCAGTTTCTCCCACTGGTAATGGCGGAGGCAGGCCTTCTTCGGAGCCCTGCAGAACTGGCCAGTCGGGTCGAACGCGTTCCTGACAAGCGGACACCCGCACACATCTGTATCGCTCACTTTTGGATCTTTGAAGTGTTCTGGACACATCACCTGGAGAAAAAAAACAATACGATTCAGAGACCTTCAACAAAGTACCTTCAATATTTTTCCTAAGTACCCTCTATCTATATATTTCCCCATAGAATCGTATCAGCGTTCACTCATATACACCAAAGTGCTTGGAGAGGCCAATTCGATGAGGTATCGAACTTTCTAAGACTACCCAGAACCAACTCAGTTGGTTGACTATCATTTTTTATTAAGTACAGTTTTATTTATTAAGAAAACATAGATACATCCCAATAAAAATACAAGTTATAAGAATAAGTATGTTAAGAGGCAAGATATGTTAAACTAAGTTTCACTAAAAATAATGTAATTGTTATTTGACTCGGTTGGCACATTGGTTAACAGAGGGTCCAAGGTTCTGTTCAGCAATTGTGGAATGATCATAATTGGCGGAAAGCTTTTTTAAAATACGTGATTAACGCAAACAGAAATGAATTTAATTTTGGATTTGTGATTATTTTTAAGAAAATTTACTGCGGCTCGGTTACGTGCTAAAAGCTAAAAGTCAAAGTCAAAATATATTTATTAATTAAGGTACATAGGACCATTTTAATACGTGTTCAATCTAAGTGATTCTACGCCTGTTCGTACGCGACCAAGCTGAGAAGAAGCAGGCAACAAACTCGGCTGGGTTAATTTTGTTTTAGAAAGCGTTAGCTGGATCTAATTCATTCCCAAACTATTTCATCATCAAAATAATCTGACAATTTATAAAATACTTATTCCAAAAGCTTTCCTTTTAACTACTTTTTTAAATTTACTCTACTACTGACAGAGTCAACAAAATTCATTGCTCTTAAAATGAATAACCGACTTTATGGAGCCTAATATTGGGTACAGCATATCCTCATTCCTCGTATTGAGACAATGATAATCATTTTTTTAATATAAACTAAAGCTCACCCTCAGCCGTTTGCAATACGTTCCGTTCGACGCATTGTAATAATCACAAAACATGCTCTGCCCATCAATCCTCGTGCGGTGGCGACTCCCGAACGACGCCTGCGCCTCGTACTTGATGAAACATTTCTCCATGTGTTTGACAGCCGTCCGGGAATGGATCTCGTGGCCGCACGTCACACAGTACATGGACGTCTCGTCGTCCATTTCCTACATATTGAATACTCCGTAAAAAAAAGGAAGGCTTGGGTTTTTTTTTTGTTTTTTTTTCGTCAAGATCAACAAAATAACATATCTCAAAATTTAACACTTTTTTAAAGATGGCGGAATGCACAATATTGTTTAAACATAACATAGATTATGAACAAATTTACCTTTTCATCACTATGCTGTATAGTGACGAGTTTGGCCCTCTCCAGCAGCGCATCCAAATCGGAGTGCTGCTTGTCCAATGCTCTAAGCGCTGCCTGCGCTTTAGCCAACCCGCTACGGACAACCTCAAGCGCTTTACGGTTGTGCTGCTCAGCGACACAGCTTGACAGAGACCATTCCTGTATGCGTTGTGGTAACACCTACATCATGAAAGCATCACACACGTCACTTCTTATGTACAAAATTGCAAAAGCGAAGTGGTTTATGAAAACTATAACATTTTCAATCAAATCTATTATATGGATGTGGGACATGGGGACTAAAGACATCTCGCGTCAACTCCCCAAGCCTTCGCAAATCGCTGGCCGGAAAACATCTCTAACGGCCAAATTTGGAACCACAATTGCCCAGCAGGTGCGTCGCAAGTGGCCTGGATTGGCCACACTCTCTGTAGAGAATTCAATCATACCCACAATGTGATGGAATCCTCAAGAGAAGCAGTAAGGGGCCCTCCCTAACAAACCTGACGAACTACTTACGAAAATGAGACCGCCGTAGACGTCTTTTGCCCCATCGCGGGTCAAGCTTTGTATAATTAAAAATTTACTGATATGTTCCCAAACCTGGTAGACGAGACCAGAGTCATGCCAGCCTTAATTTCAACTAGACATGGTATCAGTAGCAAATTATCAGATCTGTTAAGCCAGAAACTTAATCCGTGTAAAGACCTGATATATCCTAGCCGTTGCCAGCCGCATGCCGCATTGTTGTGAACAATACTTGGATCCGTATTGAGCGGCTCTGGTGCACTGAGGTCCATAGCAGTGCCGAGGTTCTGATGTTTGGAGATGAGCGATTGTCTCCTCGGGTTCGTACACTTCTCGTTCGTGGTGCTTCTTCTTTATACGGTTACTGCTGTTTAATAAATTATTTATAGAACAAACGGGGAAGATAAAACATATGACTATGGTATTGGAATCGGTACTTTTAAGTTGAATCTATTAAGTTAGTGTCTTATCCTATTGTATTTATTGAATTGAAATGGGTAAAAGCGTCTATCTTTCTAAATTTTTCTCTGACTGCACTGAGACTCGATCAGTTCTTGCCAGCAATCTTGTTATATCATCAACCCAATGGTCTTCCGACTTTTCATATACCTAATAGCCCAGGCCATCTATGCCATCTGTGTTTATCTATCTATGTTTAATCTTAGCACTCGTTTCATAATATTTACATAAATAGTAGTAGCATGATAATAATCTTCAATGAGACAATTAACCGAGATAAGTATTTACCTAGACACTCTGGAGCTTTTCTTACTCTTCACGCACATCTTCTTTCGGCATTTGACCTTAAGCTTGTTGCTCCCACCATATTTATACATATCTTCACATGCATCACAACTAGAAACATAAAATTTATTTGTATCAGAATACAGTTTAATTTATAGATATGTATAAAAAGGTTTGTGTGTCGTTTTTAGTTATGATAAGAAGCTCATATATTGGCACCTCAAAATCATAAAGTGCTTGGTAATGCATGTAATTCTAGCTATGATTAACAGTTAACTTAAATACAGAAAAAACATTCCAAATTACAATACATATTATTTATTGTATCATTTTAGCTATTTTTTATAAAACATACTTTGGGTAGACAAAGTCAAAATCTCTTTATACTATAAGGTACTTAGACTCGTCTTAAATATATATCTCTACAGCTTTTCATGACCAAGATTGATGAGCAGGTGAGAAATACTTAGCTGCTTGAGACTTAATAATTTACTATAAGAAAGCTACATACAAATTACTTACTGTCCACAATCAGCCAACTGTAAACATCCTGGACAGTCTCCACATCCATCTTTTGCAGGCCTTTTAGCTTTGTTTTCAGAATGCTCTTTTTCTTTCTTTTTCTTACGATCCTCATCTCGTCCTTTAATAATAACATTTGCATGAATAAATTTAGAGTTCTTCACTTAAAGTATATATAACTTTTAAAAGTTTTTAAATTTCAACATTTCATTAATATGAAGTACAAATAATTTTACTTAATAATCAATATTATACCTGAATCTCCATCATTTTCTCTTTTTTGTGGTCTGAATTTAGTTTTGAGACTAGGATCCTCTTCTCGACACCGATCACAAAAATAGTTTTTTATATATTTAGCTTCTTTTTCAGAAATATTGATGCAATCTCCGTGATACCACTCCTCACAGGCATCACATGCTCTAAAAATTTTAAGGTCAATGTTTTATCTTAAGAAAACTGTAAATGAATTAGAATATTCTTTTTTGTAATAAGAGATATTTATGTTTTAATAAAAAAACAATAACAAATGCAATGTTCAACCCTGATGAATAAAAATGAGATGTAGCTATTAAAAAAAAGAAGTAATAAGTACACAATTGACAACATAAATCTTAAGAATAAATGTTGCTTTTACTTACATCATAAACCTCGAACTGTCTGAAGAACGACATATACAATATGCTTGGCCAGCTTGATTTAATAAACTGGTGATCTTTGACTGGCGTTCTGGTAAATCAAACTGCTTCGCAATATCTGCTTTCTGAAATCAAAACTAGAAATTATTCTACCTGGCAAAAGTTTTTAAATACTTAAACGCTTGAAATAATACTAACACTTTGTTTATATTTCTTTACACTCATTGTTAAAATGTAGTTTTAACGCAATTATAAAAATGAAGAAAGGTCTTTAACTTTAAGCTAACAACCTCATAATTTGCCTTTCCTGTTAAAGATTTTAATAATTCTAAAAGCAAACAAATTTTTGGAGATTAATTTTATCAATCATAAATAGAAAATTCCCAAATAACAAATGTGTAGGATATATCATATACTCATTATATAGATATTAGGTACAGATCAGTAATCACATTTGACAATATAATACCTATAGTCACAGATAAGTCTCCATTATGGTTTACAGATTAAACCACAGATATGTCAAAAATACTAAAGACTATGTGACGCTGATGTCAGTTGCCTTTATATGATATTCTGTCCAGTTTCCATAGCAACAATGTATTTAATCAATGTTGTTAAATTCAAATTTCTCAAATTATTATCGAATTTTAATTACCCATAGATCTTAGAGTTTGTATTTAAACCATTTCTGGTTAGAAATATAATTAGAAATGGAACATCAAGATACTCCTCAGATAATAACCCATATCGAGCATAATCTTAATCACTCGATTTTCGACTGTAAGTGGATTCCCTGTTCAGCCAAGTTTATTGTTATCGGGTGTTTGCCTAATGGAAGCGGAACTATAGAAATATTTGAAATAACATCCGGTGAAGTCAATAAGATTAAAAATATAGAGAGGCCTAACTCATATAAATGTGGAACATTTGGAGCTAGTAGTGACATTGAAAGAAGACTTGCTACTGGCGATTTTAAAGGAACCTTGGAAATATGGTACCATATTATAAACAATGTTATTTTAAATGTCCTCTGCTTATTCTAACATATTTCCATATTGCTTGTATATGTTTATAATGTTTTTAGGGATTTAGAAAAATCTTGCCAAGTTTACATAAGTAAAGAGCATGCAGATATTATTAATTCAATTGATGGTATGGGTGGCAATACTACAAATTGTGGTGCACCTGAATTAGTGACTGGCAGTCGAGATGGTATATCTATACTGCATTATGTTTAACCTTGTTAACTATATGGTTCAATTACCTAATCTACTTTCTATTAGGTACAGTAAAGATTTGGGATCCTAGACAAAGAGGAAAACCAGTTGCAAACATGCAGCCAATGAAAGGAGAATCTAAGAGAGACTGTTGGGCTGTTGCCTTTGGTAACTCCTTTAATGATGCTGAGAGAATTGTGGTAGCTGGCTATGATAATGGTGATGTTAAAATGTTTGACCTCAGAACAATGTCTTTAAGGTGGGAATGCAATTTGAGGAATGGGGTGAGTTTTCAAAGTTATGTGAAAAGTAATTAGGGTATAATGTATAGGTAATTACAATACTATTTTAGGTTTGTTCTATGGAATTTGACAGAAAGGATATACCTATGAATAAATTAGTTGCAACCACCTTAGAGGGCAAATTTCATGTGTTTGATGTAAGAACCCAAAACCCTACAAAAGGATTTGCGCAGGTACTAAATATAAAACCTTTTGTTATTACCTACTTTTATAACGGTACAATTCAAAATGATTTTACTTAATTAATCCTTATTTTTAAGTTATTATTAATCAAATATTAAAGCATATATGAATTAATTCAAAATTGTATACAGAAACAAATTAAAGTTGTGACAATAATATTTACTTGATTAACATGAAAATTGATATAAAGAATAAAATTTTAGGTCCTTGAAAACTCTATTAAAAGTGGTACTGTATGGGTGTCACGACATTTGCCTCAAAATCGGGATTTATTTATAACCTGTGCGGGGAATGGACAAGCCTCTCTGTGGAAATAGTAAGCTAAATCTTTACCTACATGACATTTTGTAAGAAGTCTATGGTAAATTGTAGGAAATCATACAATCGGAGTGTCTTATTTCCCATAAGTGTAAATAACAAATATAGTTACCATAGACTATCTTTGATGAACTCACTTAGAAACTAAACTTAACTTTATAGTGAATATCCAGAGCACCGTTGCCACGTGGACAGTGAAGGGGTGGCTATAGGTATACCTGGAAAATTAAATCGTCTCCAACGCATGGTAATCAGTTCTCAGCCAATCAATGCTCTGGATTGGAATAGGGATCATTTAGGGTTAGCTGTTGCCACAGCCTATGATCAATATGTCAGGGTTTTAGTCACTACCAAATTGAATTTGCATTAAACCTTATAAACAATAGTGTTTTTTTGACAGTTTGTGTGACTGTCAAAATTTTGTTAAAGATAGATAATTGGGGAAATGAAAGATTTGTTTTACATTACTGTTTCAGTTTAAGTAGGAACATATTTTTATGCACAATCTGTGATTTACTATAATAAGTTGGTCATAAATAAATAAACATGATTTTTTTTTGTAACTCAAAAGAGTGTTTTATTGACTTAGCACTTATTATAAATAAAATTAAGGCTAGCATTCAGTTCTTATGTACGACTAATGTGAGTCACTTCGTCAATACATTGAAAAATTAGTACATCAAACCAATAGTAAAAAATGCAGATTTTTAGTATGTCCAATATATAGTGGATGGATACAATGATCCACAGACTGTTACAAATGGGATCTTTTGAAAAATCAGCATTTTTAACTGTGTTTGTGTGACGTAACCATAGGTAGTGCTAAACAAACATCCATTAGAAAACACAAGCGTAAAACAGAAATTCATTAAAAACTATATGAACACTAAATTGAAGGTAGATTTTATGAATAATCTAATCGCGGGACAGGCCAAAGTACTAAGCTATGTTATCACTTTTGCTTTAACATATTAAGAAGAGACTATAAATGTGTTGCCGCATCACCAGCAACTTCTGTAACTCGCCAAACTACTTAAAATATTGTCTCACTGTTTTGCTCTAGTAATGTTACCTACAATAGCAGACCTGAAACACGAAACAAAGCCCGATATACATTATAACCAGAACACAAAACCTCTAACACTAGTTTAAATTGTACAAAAACTAATTCTCAAATGTAAGCTAATCTAGAACTAACTTATTTAATTTTTACAATCGCTTACTATGTGAATAACCTTGGGAGATGAGATCGCCGTACGAAAATAAATTTATGTGACCCCCCCCCCCGCAAACAAGGTAAAGTTACAAATTGATGCGAAATAAAATCGTCTCACAATATCGAACATACACACATAAGGCGAATTGTGAGCAAATACGTAACCATGGTTACGGCGCCATCTTTGCTCGCCAAGATGGCGTCGAAATGTCAGGCACTTTGAAATATGGAAACGTTTAAGAAAAATATTTTATTCATACATCGGCAAATAACAGTGTTTGTATATTATGGAAAAAGTCTAAACGCTGGTCTCATGCAGACATCTAAACATTACGACGACTTGCCCCAATTTCTTATATACTCGCTCTACTGTACGCCTTATACTAAGCCACACAAATACATAAATATTTACATCAATTTAATCGCAAATAGTTAAATAATCTAGAAATCGGTATAATCCATTCTGAGAGCACACAAACAAACGATCAAAACGTGAAATTGAATGAAAACAAGCCGATATTTGACTCCCATTTAAAAATAAATCAGTTTTATCGCTTTACTTCAGCAGTGCAGTACGTCTGTTTTAGTTGATAAAGGAAGCAGCTGATGATCTTACGTTTCCGTTTGACTTCAGCTGACATTTTAACTGTCACAAACCCTGAGTCGAAAACAATTAAAAAGCTCTCATTTAACCAATCTTATAACCTCAAAACCTAAATGTCACTTATAACAATTTCTATTTACACGAGACAAAACGTGAACAGTTAAGAACAACAATTGGAATTAACTAATCGTTCGATGGAAAAATTAACTACAATTCCCGATTCGCAAAATTTATATCGGACGCCTTTGGTATGAACGACTTCCAATAATACAAGGCAAGTTACGTTTGTACTATCCTACATCACCAAAAGCATCATTCGTACAAATAAAATGAGATTCCATAGTATTTCGGTCATGATATTACCCTCAATTGACTGAGGGTAGTCATAACTAAGCATAATGGCGTCGGTTGAAAATCAAATTTAGAACACACGTTTATGACGTATCATTTTGGAATTTAAATAAAACGCGCTGTGACGTCATCTGTATGCATTAATTTCGGGTTCCTCGTCTTCATTCCCCGATACTGGCACACCTGTCAAAAGTACCATCATTCAGCAAGGCTATAAGACTATTAATTTTATTTCTTTTGTAACTCAAATAATAGGATACAGCAAATATTACTGTGTTATACTTTATATGACATATTACAATCCAAGCTTAAGTAATATTTAATATATTTATTAATAATAAAATAATGGTAATGAAAAAAATTATGTTTACGAGAGGCTGTGAGCATTATAAATAATAATATACTTGATTAGATACTTCAAATATTATTATGGCTTGGTATGAGTTGTGGCTGTTATATTTTTTTATTATTATGGTGTGTTTTTCTACCTACATACTGTAAAATTATAAAATAATATTTCAAAACTGACCTGTAAGGTTCGATTACTGTATAGTTAATTACTGTGAGATAATAAAAATCTTTACACATAATATAACTATTTTTTAGTTTAGCACACAACCTGTCGTAAAAAAAACTTTTTTTTTATGATTGCTGATTTTCAATAAGCAACAATATGCAAACTAACAAGGAACAAAATGACGGAAAATTCGAGAATGATATGTTAATAAAATCTGGTTATATTGCAAATTACCTTTTGAGGGGAGATTCAATCAAGATTGTCCTGGAAGATGAGTCTCACATAACCCGGCGTTCCTTGCAACGGCGCAGCGCAAAACGGACAGATCGCGTGGAAACCGTTCGTTCCATGCGGAATATCCACTGTTGCCCAATATCTGGAAAACATTTTACAATTGCATTTAGTTTTAATCAACATCTATCTCTCCGTCATCTTTTTTTATTATTACGTTTAAATAATTTAAACAGCAAATGTAAAGATTATTGTCAGCCAGTCACATTTTTATATGTTGTTTCTGTTCAACCTCATTAGTGATTGGAACAAATATCCACATTCCAAAATCAAATGTTACTATTATATTAAAATAATTAGCAGTCAAATAAAACCTCTTTACCGATACAGCAATACGACCCTTGATATAGCCATAACTAAAGCAATGTCATCTACAATAAGAATATATTGTATTCTTATGCCAAATAGATTAGTTAAATGAGCGATTAGAGACATATTTTTTTAATAGTTAATAGTCGTTATTTAGGGCATATATGCTCACTTGACAGTCCTCTCCGATGCCATATGCCCGCATGGGTTGAACGCATAGGTGGGTGGTCCAGAGTCGACGTAAAAGGCGGGCTCGATGCCCATACAGACACGCACAACGGACCCGGCCGTTAGGCACATAGGGCAACGACGCACGCCCGTCTCACTGCCTTCCGCACCCCAAGAGTGTTCGCCTGAAATTGTAAAATTTAGTATGGTCGAGTTTTTAGATAGTATATAATGTTATTATGATGATACAATATTTTTATGAATTATTGAGTATAATTTTTTTTTGTTACTAATTTACAAAAAAATTGCGTGAATAATAATTGTGCTGTAAAGGCCAGTTAGCGAGTTTCCAAACGGAATGTCAATGTCAAATCAACTGACATTAACTTGGATGTCAATAATTAACTAGCTAAACCGTTGAATTCACTATTTAACAGTTTTGATTGAGATTAAGGTATCAAAATATATGTTAAAAGTTTTTAGTTATAAAAACTCAGATGTCGTTTCAATTATTCAGAATTGCACTTTTGCCAGATCTATTAAAAATACCAAAATTAGAGACATTTGACAACTAAATAGTAATTCTCAACATTGGTAAGCTATCTGGTAGCAAACTATGTTGCAGCATATATGTCAACAAAAAACCCGATGAAAAGGTTGGGTACCTTGGACATGTCCACAATTGAGGTACACGTAGGGCTGGTTCAGGTCTTGGTGGGCAGTAGAGAGCTTTCTCGGTATAACCAGCGTATTCAGACCCACCGGACATTGCGGCCTACCCGCGTTCAGTTCATCAACCAGCGCTTCTAGATCACGTTTAGTCTAAAACAATCACATCGTTAGAACGGAGATTTCAAATATTTTCCTTGAATTTAAGTATATTTATTTATTTATTTATTTATTTAACACTTTATCGCACTTAAACACTAGAAGCAAACGACATTAACAGATGTAAAAACATATAAGAGCAACGGGCGGCCTTATCGCTAATAAGCGATCTCTTCCAGACAACCCACACGATAAAAGAATACTTAAAATATAATAAGACAGGTGCAAAGGGTGCGAAGTATACAAAATAATAATAATAATAATTAAACAGAACACAACATACATTAAAATAAGAAAAGCGAAAAATATGCTAATTTAAATCTAGAATAACAAATAATTATATTGAAGACAAGAAATGTTTACGAAGAAGTGATTTGAAAGATGATAGTGAGGAGGCTGATCGAATAGGATCGGGAAGTGAGTTCCAAAGCTTTATAGCGGACACTGTGAAGGAGTTTCCGTAAAATATGAAAGAAATTTTCAGCTAAATCGATCTAAACAAGCAATTACCGGTGAGTTTTTCAATCCTTCAGCACTCCTCCATAACAGAGTTGCTCCGCACAAGTCTATCATAGTTCCATCTCTTAGTACATTGGTTTCTTCCTGACATGGCAGACCCTGTAACGTCATTGAAATAATTATAAAAGGATGGTCGTTAATATCCATAACGTCTACAAACCCTGAATTTGTTAAACAAATTATAAGAACCATTAATAGTCAGTTATTGTATATGGTTAATTTTAAAATTTGTCTTATCAAATAATTGTTATTTTTCACTACGACGGGGTTTCGCGATGGAAAATTGTACAAGATTTCGATAGGCCATTAATATTAAGGGGTTGATACCTTTTGTTGAGCAGATCTGCTCTCCCTTAGCGAGAAGACAGCCCCGCCGACCGAGGTCTCACGCCAGGGGCCACAGGTAGCGCTTCCGCCGCAAAAGTCGCCCCTTGGATGCATTATGAGCACCCCATTCGTCGTCAGACCATCTATTTCATGATTCTCCGACCATTTTGTTGCCTTCTCCTGGAATTATGTAGTTAGATTATATTAGAATGTATATCAGATGTAACAGTTTTCGTCAAGAAAACTTTTAAGTAAGATTTTCTGTTAAGACGCCTTACGTTTTAATAAAGCAAGGACGACTCAATGCAGGACCGGATGTTTGATAGTTTTCTGTAACTTTTGTGATTTCTATCATTCTAATATTCTATCATTTCTGTAACCGCATGTTACATGATTGATGATTTATCATCATTTAAAACTATAATTATTTTGATATTTAAAACACTTAAGAAACATATAAATGTGTAGGCGTACACTTTCATATGTTTCTAAAAGTGAACAATTTTTAAATATTTTTGAACGTTAGGCTGAAAATGTAACAAAAATGACAGATGCTAGGAAGGAATTCATCAGACATCTATCATCTAGAAAAGGGGCTGTTGCTCTAAGCATCTAAGAAATGATACAATCAGTGGTTTGAGTACGTCTTAAAATAACGATTGTTTAATTGTTTATCTGCTGTTTGTTTGTTACCACAGATAAAAGTTTAATGGGTCACTTAATTTGATAGATTAAAAACCAATTTCATGACGTATTAAATTTGTTTTGTGTATATTGATAACATGAAGAATATTTTTTTTAATTTAATTGATTTTTTTAATAAACGACTAAGTAAGATATCGGCAGATGTATAATATGTAACCAAAATATTGTACAAATAGAATTGTTTTATTTCTCCATATAAAAATAATATGAAAAACTCATTATTAGAAAGATTATGTCGATGCAATATGCGTTGCATAACAATACCCTTCTCAATAAATGGATTAGACTATTAGAGATATATAGAGATATTTGTGAACGAGTAATGGTCATTTTTCATGATTTGAATTGGACACTAGTAAATATATATTCAATCGATCCCAAGAGAAACCTCGAGGGAATCCAGCCCCTATAATTGCGGTCTGCAATGATACTTCAAACCACGACTTCCTGGCTGGTGGATTATCCAGTTGAATATCTTATTTTCAAGGGACGCCCCGTAATTGGATTAAGCTCAGGAGGGTGAACACAAAGCTATTAAAGTGAACTTTAACTCGATGCAATAGGCCAAATGGAAACGAACAAAACAATCTGGCACGATACATTTTTTAAATTAAGGGCGCCTTACACCTATTTCAAACACAAACACGAATCATTATATATATGGAACTTTTGAACTGACGGGCTGGATCGTATGTCTACTAGTAACTATCGTGAAGTACTTGCTAAAACAACTGGCTAATAGTAAGCCTAAGCCTCCATATACTGGTATTATAAACGGTTTTCTGTCTTAGTTTAATCCCCATAGTCCTGTTCTATTCCTGTTACAACATATGCTTAGACGGCACAGAAGAATCTACTTGCACAAAAAAAGCTATAGTTATTTGCTAGCATACCCCAAGGAATATATTTCTTGACGAATCGAAGCCGGCAGCAAAAATGCGACAGTTGTTGACGTCATTGCGGTCGGATATGATGCGGCACGCGAACCGAGATATGGTGCTTTGTAATACTTTTGTATCGCCCGTCTTGTCGCCGGCAACTGTGTCCATGACGACAAAGTCAATTGGTGACTCTGACGATCGCCCAATCTGAAAAAGAAAACAAAGGTTGTTAATTTTATTTGAATTAATCCAACGACATTAAAGATCCCTTTAATGTGTCGGCAATTGGCTCAGCATCGGGACAGTTCAATTCTTGATTGGCCTTACAATGCTTTGTTATTTTAATTGTGAGTCAATTTTGTATTAATTGTTTATTTTAAAAGAGCAGCTATCGAGTTTATTGCCAGTTCTTCTCGGTAGATGCCTTCCGAACCGGTGGTACTGTAAAAATTAACGATTCAAAAGTGTCTTTATAAAGACCTACTTGAATAGTATTATTTTGAGTTTGAGTTTGACGACAACATGAGTATGTTTTGACTGTCTGTGAGTGGACAAAAGAGGATTTATCAATAACAATTAATCGTGACCGTTGATCAGCATGTGAAATATGTTACATTGCTTGATATTCAGGTATTAATTTCGACCTAGGAGACCAGAATAGGTTTTAAAAGCAAAATTTTGGAGGAATCTATATTTTTTTGTTATATATAAGAAGCTATGTAAAAACCGTGTGTAAATCATGACATCTTAATCATCTCAGAGAGGGAAATTAAACATAGGATCGCCACATGAAATGATTTCTTAATTTTCCGACACATGACTCCGAAATTCCCAGAACGTTTGTGATAAAGGTGTTTACAGTTTTTTGTTATAACGGAAAAAACCATGTGCAGACTTTGAATTTCGAATAAGTAAGAACTGCATATACAAAATGTACAGAATATACAAAAAATATTACCTAACTAATGTTTATAAGAGTTGAACAAAACAGCTCATAAAAAAGATATTACATATGCCACGTACAAAAACTATAACAAAGAAAACCCACCACAGCAATTCGGCTGGGGTTAACAACGCAACGGTTCTTTCTAATTGCGTAAAACCAACAACTAGTAACCGATAAAGTATAGAGTTAAACTTCTAGAGCCATCAACCAATTTCCTAAATATAAAGATCGTGTTAAAATTTCTTCAGTCGGAGTGTTTTTTCAGACGTTAGTTCTTTTATCAATATATTATATAGTTCCACTATCATTCCTAACTAAAATAAGTCACATTCTGGTGTAGAGACAATGATTAATTTGGGTGATCATTCGCGGAATGTATGCCTCCAGGTATAATATCAGGGGCGTATAAGCAATATGCATACATAACTGCAATCAGTTCCACCCCTGACAACGTTCTAAGCAAATTTTAAAGGTGCTAATAACAATATTTTTAAGGTACTGAAATAAAATCATATATATTCAAGATGCAATATTCAAGGTGGTCCACAAATAATTTGATAACGTAAGCAATTGGCTCAGATGAGCGACAAGTGTGAAGGTTAGGTTGCGTCACGAGTTTCCGCTGAACGAATGCACCGCTCTAATAGTTTCCCAGGGAAATGGGGCTTTTACACCAATAAGGGATATGAATGTTACGTCCGCGACGTCACGTCCGAAAGCTGTCGTCTCAATTGCAGTGCTTTATTTATAAATCTCCAACAATAGGAGCTTTTGACGTATATTGAGTGTTACAGCGTCGTTCGAAAGCTCTCTCACTGAAATGCTTTTAAATTTATTATGTGTTATTTTAATGTTAACATTATATAGGTGTGAGACGACGGTATGCCTTGAGAAACCAAATGTAAAAAGCTACCAACGCACTGGCAAATCAACTAGCATTTCCGCTTCGCAGGTGCGATCTTACAAAACATTAAGTTTCTTGTTTGTTGGCAAAAAAGATACATTTGAATAAATTTTACCAAGACATCACAGTTATCAAAGTTATAGCAACCCATAACGGTGGGTTGCCTGGAACAGATCGCTTATTAGCGATAAGGCCGCCCGTTACTCTCATATGTACTAACATCTATTAACATTATTTATTACTACCATTTTTGTGCAACTAAGTGTAAGTAAATAATTTTATAGAGAAACTGAATAAAGGCCCACTTCATAGTTTATTCATTATGAAAAATATCAAAGAGAAATTGCATTATACATAAAATATGGAATAATTACACGAATTTTTAAGCGTCATCATCATCAACTGTGTGCAAAACATGAAAGGCTTTAATGTAACAACTTTTTAAAAGTTTTATCGTTTCATGAAGAATTTTTAATTATCCACAACACATCTGAAACCATTTATCACATCTTATTTTTGTTTACGTTATTTTTCGATTTATTGGCTATGTACGCTATTGGACTTTCAAGATTTCCCGAATTCATCATATAAAAACCACTACTACATAGAACCTTCTGATTTCTTCAGGTGATTCTTCAGGTTCACCGCGGTACTAAATGGGACTAAAATTAAAAATTCCATAAATTAAAAATGTGTACAAAATAAACTTAATTATATACATACTCGGTTTTTATATACATTTTTTGTGACAGTATACCGATACTCCCACACGTACAAAACACGTGTAGAAACTTAAAACAAACTGAATGTTTATCCTAGCTTCTTTTACAGCCTTGTCACCTGAGCAACACCTTCAAGACTCCAAGGCATGGTCACCACTAAGCGTAACGGATTGTCTTATACATCCGGTCTTGCAATAAAACACACATCACAAAGTGAATTTTTAAAAAATAAACTGACCTTAGATTACTTTACTTATTTATAGGAACAGACACTGCTACTCTGCGTGTATAATTAAAATCGTTCTGAGTTTTAAATGATATATACTTAAAACAGTTGTGCAAACTGAATTATTTTGTGTAGTTGTTTTAATTACTATGTGTTACGGGCAGTGACAACACTTGAGAGTTTTTACAAAAACACTTTATTTGGTTTGTTCTTAATAGTATTTACAATGTATGTCTTTGGAAGTTGGATCAGGAATGCTTGTGGAGTGGAAAGGATAACGTATTTAAAGGATAGAATTTGTGGTAGGGGTTGTTTGTAGGGAATAAACAATAAAGACTTATATCTAATTATATCTAATGTGGGCATGTAATATATGTGCTAAGTACCTAAGCCCGATAAGTCACATTAATAATTATAATCTTATCCCATATTAAACACTCCTGTTTAAGAATCACTTGGCATACACAAATATCGATTACAATTATTGACATTTCATTTATACTTGGCTGGCTTTATTGATAATTGGAATCGTCAAAATAGGTTCGATTCTTGCAAACATTTGTCTTGTAAAGTGTTCCAAAAGTGAAATATCATACTTAAGAGCTTAGGAGTACTTATGGAAAGAGTATGAGTAAGAATTCATTTATCAATGTTACTGTTATGTCTTCAATACAACGCAGATAAAGTTATCAGTGAGTAGAAAACTATCTCATCAACTAGAAAATCATTAAAGTACTAATATCACTACTAAAAATATCGGTCAGTTGTAGAACAGTCAAAATTTAGGATAAAAATTAAACATTATCAAAAGAAAAAAGTGGTTGGTACAGTTGAATGATTTCAAATGTACTGAATACACATAAAATTTCTTTAAACCGTTTGGAAGGAGCGTGGTATACTTTTCACAAGACAATATTTGTTCAATTTGATTCACGACCTATCTATACGACAATGTTGTATATAACCTTGAAGAACAAAAACAATTCACAGATTGTATTCATGTTTCTAAAATGGTTGTGTGTATCATATTGTATCATCATTCCTTTTATAATCAAATGCTTAATGAGATTCTTTTGGCTAATCACATACCCACCCATCAAGATGTTTGGAGCTTATATTGTTACTGGACTTCTGTTACTGCTGGCACGCTTAAGCGTAAGATGTATATCGGAATCTTTCGATTTTTTAAATGGTGTATTAGAAAGAAAGGCTCAAATAATTTCTAAAAATTGCCAGTTACATCCTGTCCCCATCCTGTCTACACAACGTAAACGTAAATTCTATATCGCGCTGTTATTGCAAATACCAATATCTCGTCAATAGATGGCGTTTATGTCAAAATGTAATTTATTAAAATATCTTTTGTCAACATAAAGGTTACTACATGAACGAGACCGCTGCACAAAACTCGAAATGACGAAATTTTATTAAAACATTGAGAGAAGGTATTAAAAAGGTCTAATTAAAAACTAGTTTAACCAGGCACAACCGCTGACTAACCAACGTTAACTTGTGGTCAGCGACGCGCAGCACCGCGTCCAAAGTGGCTGCCACAGCCTACATCTGAAGATTCATGTTGCAGCTCTGTCATTCAATTTACGATCATATTTATTAAGTACCTTTACAGTTCATACTAAAATGATGGGTATTCAAATTCAGAATCTAAAATGGATTTTTAGATGTCTTAATGAATTGTACGTAGCTATAACCCTCATAGTTGTATAGCCTATGTAGCCTATAGTATGGGATGAACCGATAAGGAACCCAGCCAAGTCTTACATGTTCATATATCACAATTTTTAGAGCCGACAATTTTAACATTTAACAATATACCGTTTTAATAAGTTTAGAACAAAGTACCTCTTCTTAACTCATCTTAGCGGTGTTTGTTAGAGCGCTTTAACAAACCAAATAGATATTATAATTTGGCCCCAGCAAACAAACAAAATTTTTCACCATCATTTAAAAAATATGAGGACAACACAACACTTTATATGAAGTCGCTATTACAAACTTAAACTGAAAATATCTTTATTCAAGTAGGTCTTTATAAAGACACTTTTGAATCGTAAATTTTAAACATTACCACCGGTTCGGAAGGCAGTTATCCACCGAGAAGAATCATTTTAACCTACAGAACAGTCAAACAAAATTATCGAACAGTTTCGTAAATCCAGAAGACACCAAGGTTTCTTTAAACAGGGCTTCGCGGTTCACACAACATGGTATTTAACAACACCCATCGCAATAAAACCGTTTACATTTTTTTTATCGTGTCAAAGAAGCCATTCTAATACCGGTCGAGGTGACGTTTGATGCATTGGATTAAATTCTAAAATCACCCTATTCATTTCAATGTTACACAGTACGAGTATCATAAAATAGTATCGTCCTATAAGGCATACATTTTTCGTCCGGGGCCGCGGAGGAAAAGCGTGCAAGTGGCCGATACGGATCGCTTGGATCTATGTAACCCGGATTCATCCTGTCATGTCGAGGTGTACAGACAATTGTGTAGATCTATAGTATGAATCAATACAGAACGGAGAGATAATGGGGTCATTGACACGACCAGTCTATAGTGACCGATAAGAAAAGATTATATATTATATATATTCATCAACATTTTTTACGATTTTAGCAAAACTTCTAACCGGTTATCAGTTATACTGTTCTTCTGTTCCCCTTTCACGAGTATCGAGACACGTTATTCCTAATGACACACGCATTTTGTGTTGCTTTTTTTGTTTTACATTCCAACTCCCATGGGGTCAGAGTAAGATGGAAAAATATAAAATGTGTATAATAGCATGTCTATTCCCGTTAACAGTTCAAAAACATACAATACACAACACAAGTATGATTATTATTAATTGTTTGTAAGAGCTGTGTTCACTTAGGAACAAGTATATATGTATGTGTATATATATATATATATATATATATATATATATATATATATATAAATATATATACGCTGAACCGGAAAAAGGTTTTTTGCCATATAAATTATTAAAGAAGTAGAAATAATTGAATTTCACGGAATTTCGTTTACTACAAAATAAATTTAATTTATACTTTAGCCTCAATAACACGTGGTAGTCATGCTATTAAATTGTAGCTTATATGACACGTTTGTCGATTTACCATAGCAGTGCCATCTATTGATTACTTACTCAATCCAGTCGAAAAGTATCGACATCTTTAGAATCTTTTGGAGTTAACAGATAATTGTGACTGTCAATTAATTATAGAGACAAATAATTTGCAATAAAATAAAATTGCGAGGATTTAGGAATCCATCGGGGACAAACATCCTGACAGGAGATTTATATATATTAAAATAAATTGTGTGCTTAAATTGAGATATAACGAACATTTTTATCCTTTCATCAAAATATTAACAATGGAACATACTAATACATAAAAAAATTATAAGTTTCGCATGTGTATTGCGTGTCGACACGCCAACTAATGTCTGGATAAATCCCGATTTGACAAAGAACCGCAAAACGCGAGGTTAAACCAGTAAATTAGCAAATTGTCGTTCCCTTCAAGTAATTTAATAAGCGACAATCTAGTTTAAAGTCGGAGGACTAGTATGACATTTTCTCGTCCAACCTTAAAATAATCAAACACTATCTTAATGACAAGCCATTCGGTATGGTGCTTTGGTCCTATGTAATTTAAAGAATAACGAATATTAGATAATTATTATATTATTCATTACCATACATTCATAGAAATCTTTTCCATACAAAAAAGAGATGGTATAAGGTTTTGGTTTTGGTGGATGATGAAGAACTCTTCAATTATTTGGGTCGCATTAGAGGAGAAACACAATCGATGTTTTCTGTGTTTGAATGCCAAAGTATAGTTTATGATAATTTGACGTAACATGAAATTCAATCTCTTCCTGTCCCACTTTTCAAAGTTCCACGTCATTATTTTAATTGATAACAATACAATTATTATAAGCTACGTTGTAATTTGACTCTCTTGTAATATATAACATATAATATATAATCTTTTTAAGCGACAATAAGAAATGTATTAAAACTTCAAATGAACTAAATTACATCTTAATTAATTTCATTTTAAATAATGAACAAGGGGTTATAAATAAGTTCCACCAACATAATAATAATTTAAAGGTACATTTTTTAAACAAAAATCATGTAGTCAAATGACGGTAGACGTCACACAAACACGCAAGCTTCAAAAAGGTATCAATAATTTCCATATATATAAACATTAAGATAATTTCAAAAACAGACTCACGCCGTTCTGAATTTGAAATCACTGTTCGAGCGGATACGACTTGTCAAAGTCAGGTCAACACAGCTTTAAGTCAAACACAAACAACAGACACGCAACTGGTTTTCGCAACTCCTTTGCACTTTTGTCTTAATCCTGAAAATGCAATTAAATTGATACGACTAAACCTATTGAAAAAATGCGAAGCCTGAATTAACGTATACTTTTGCACTACATTTTTTATGCGAAACACGTTTCTTCTAGAAGCAAATGTGTTTTCTTTGCATTTTAATGCAACATCCTAACTTACAGCTAATTTAAATACCTATGATTATACACGTCTTTACGTTATATATATTTATATATATATATGTGTGTGTGTGTGTGTGAGTATAAAAGATACATAAACATTCCATTTTTACAAAGCGGTGCGCGACAAATGGGCTACTAACTAAAATACTAAAAAATATTTACGCAAATGGCCGACAATTTAATTTCGCCAATATTGGAAATAAACTTCATTTATATAAAACCGTCCTGCGAGACACTTTGAATGTTTCTTTCTTTAAGTCACATTAAATATTGACAAACTTGTATAAAATATTATTGGGTAAGTCTATTCTTTATATTACTATTAAACATACAATTCTATAATTAAACTTGGCATATAATATAATTTGCCAGACCGTAGCAAATGTATAAGACGCGATAACCAAAACAATATGCCGTGCATGATGATAAGAAATGTGTGAATTTCGAAATTCATGGAAAGTGTCATTCCGTGAAATAAAGTGGTAACAAAGAGAATTAACAAATAACGCATATGCAAAAGATGTCTGAGGTCAGAAGTGATGGTCACCAACCTCATCCTGGAATGCAAGGATGAGATCACATGTACGGTCAGTTTAAGAGTCTGTCATCGCTCAGAGGACTTCCAGAAGGAGTTGGGCAGGCATAATAAACCAGCGCAACCTTACGTAAAATCGACAACGATACCGCGGAAAATACAATGAGCAATCAAGTCTGATTGAAATGACATTTTACCAAAATTATAATTGCACTATAAAATATCATAATAAATT
Organism: Leptophobia aripa; assembly: GCA_951799465.1. NCBI lineage: Eukaryota > Metazoa > Arthropoda > Insecta > Lepidoptera > Pieridae > Leptophobia > Leptophobia aripa. The sequence goes on from OX637260.1 coordinate 9,136,722, forward strand.
AATGTCTCAATAATATCTTAATCTTGCCTTATATTGAATACATAATATCAACTGAATATTATTTTTTATCTATCTATACACTCCATATAACAAAGCGATTGTGCATTTTATGGCGTTATAGATACCATTCTTCAAATGGAGACAAGAAACATCAGAATGTAGACTAAAGATGTAGACGATTTCATCATATAGAAAAAAAACAATTCAACCAAGCCGAGTTTCTTTTCTGCTTCTTCTCAGCTTGGTCGCGTACGAACAGGCGTAGAATCACTTAGATTAAAGACGATTCAAAATGGTCCTATGTACCAAAAGTTATTTTGACTTTGACTTTCATTTAGAGAGTTTGTTGTTAAATCGAGTGACATTACATGGAGTTAACACTGTACATTATCTAGAACAAACAATGGAGAGTTCAAACTAGTTAATAACATTGAATTTTTCACTTAAACCGAGACAACGGTTCGCCTACTTTTTGCGAAGATCCCGTTACAATAAATCGATTCGGCGTACAGAAAATCACGATTCTAACGAAAATGTAAAGAATAAAATGAACTGTACGTCGCATTTTTACATCGTCTTTTCAGAAAACAGTTCAGAGTTTATCATACGTTCTGCGGTTATATAAGCATGTGAGTAAACGAGCAAATATGTATACACTATTTTATTATAGACAAATCAGAGATGTTATGCCACAAATTAAAAACAAAATTTCTAATAAATTCACGATACGAATAATTCAGTTGATTTAATGCGGCTAGACAGGTGGAATTGTCGTCTTTGAATACGTATTGAAACATGCAAAAAGATGCCCATAAATGTGTCGTAAGAAAAGTGTGCTTTTTACCTGATACATCCCAAAATTATTATTTAAGATTTCTACGAACAACGGTTATCAATTTTGTACATTTGGATCATTAGCAAAAAAAAATCAACCACGCCGAATTTTTTGCCTGCTTCTCGGCTTGGCCAACAGGCATAAAATCACTGAGATTTAAGACATTTCAAAATGGTACCGTGTACATTACTGAATAAAGATATTTTGACTTTGTGTGCATTTCTAAAAGGTGCATATTCTAGTGATAATAAATCGCAGGTCGATGTACAATGTAAAGTCTTTGTTTGGTTAGGACAAAGTAGGTGATAAAATTGATAAATATAACGTATTGTCTTATTATATGTTGTTATAATCGAAAAATCCGTCGCATTTTCTAATCTAATCCGACAACAAATCAAATCTACAAAGTTCTCGTGTTCCGGTGTTTGTATCTCAACTCGTCTGAAAGGGCTCGACTGATTCCCATGAAATTTTGTGTGCTTATTGGTTGGTCTGAGGATCGGAGGAGAATATATATATATATAATTTTTATGTCCCTGAATGTATGTATGTTTGAATACTGTAGTATCATATAAATAAAAAGTTGGACCTTACACCTCTTCATCTGTATGACACTACAGTATTCAAACATACATACAATCCCAAATATACGCCTTCTATATGGCAGAACAACGCTCGTAGGGACATTTAGTAAAATAAATAATATTAAAGTCTAAAAATACGGTTACATAAATAAGGTTTAGCCTAACTAGACGTTGTTAGAAATTAATACAAAATACGATTAAAGATTTCACAAATTTTTATGTTCATATGTTAAATATTGTTGTGATTAAAATAAATTGACAAAACAATTCAAAACCTGTCCACTTTAATCTTAATATACCTACATTTTTCTACATGCACGTAATTTTAGCACTGCACAGGCGACACACGATGTAAAACAATTATTTATTACTTAACATCATGGTCCGGTGAAGATTGACAAAACACTGTTTTCGCTCATCCACGAATTGCATAAGCCATGTGTAAGGTACAAGTTAAAAGAAATTTGCGTTAGCATTTTATGGCAAGTAACTAACTAATAAGATTTATTCTAACTAACTCGTTCCTTGTTAAATGCTATGTTGCAAATACTGACGTACCCTTCAAAATCATAAAAGTGTTATTATACTTACTACAGGGTACTTTATTTGAAAAAAAATAAAACGCTTTAGATTTCTCATCTAACGCGTGACATAAATATGAAAGTAAATATGGTTTTCTACCCTCAATGCTGACAACGTCAATGCGCCGAGAGTGTATGAAATACAATGAAAAGCTGGGAAATTGAAAGGGCTGACGTAGCAGACTTGGCTGCGTCGAATTGGGTCACTAGATCCAATGTTGAATTAAAAGAATATTCCTTTTGAAAACGTACTTTTAATGATGATATTGGACTTATCTTTTCACGTATATAAAATGTTTTTATAATAGTTTTATTTAAATTTAGAATTCAAACTAACTAAACACAATGATGGGCTTAAATCCCTTAAACCAATCAGCAAAGATTTAAAAGATTACGGTTGACCCAATCGGTAGTGTCAGAATTTTACGGCTCTCAAGTAATTCTTGATCTATACATAGACCTGTCTATGATTGGATGTGTAATAAATAAATAGTTTAATTCGCATAGAGATAAGAGGATATTGTATACCGTTTATCATCAAAAGATTACTCATGTTTGAATAAATATAAATTTTGCAAAGTTGCAGTGAGAGTACAAGGCATAAAATCTTTATCGCCTTGCCTACTTTCACATTGGAACATAAAATAAAACAATACTATCTTATCTACGCGTCAGTACTAGTCCAGCTAGCATGGGGCGATCGTAAACAAAATGTATTTTATAAATATTTAATAAATTCAGTTTAACGCTGCTTCTTTACAGATACATATAGTTTTACTGTCACAAACTTAATATTCATAAAAGATGTATTCTTTCCTAAAGGCCGCCAGCGCATCCGATGACTCTGAATATATTTCCACCCGGATATAAGATAACGCAATATTAAACTTCCCTAAAACAAATATACATACATGTTTATTCTTTATTTCTTTCGAAAAATGGATTTTTTGATACAAGGTCTCATATCATAATCCATTTGAAAACAATAAGTCAACTAGATGTCACACAGTAGTTTTATTTCAATACGTGATACTCACGTGAACGATCCGCGTGTAATGTGTTCAAATATGATTCCAAATATCACATAGTATAACCTGGGGCAAATCGTACTTTTGTTTCACGATAGTGGCCGGTTTAATACATCCTGTCCCGTCATTTCTAAATATCTGTGGGTGGGAATCCCACAACGTCCGGCCACTTCGACGAAAGAGACCATTAAAAAGAATGCGATGACGCGTTATTTATTACTCGTAAGTTACAATATCTTCCTACTGTCGAGTTTTTGTTAAGCGCGCAAACAGTCAGAAGCCTGTTACAACCTTGAAGTCAATCGATTAAACCTTTGATATGCAGCAATGTAACACGCGTAAATTAAAGTTATCAAGGAAACAGATTTGAAATAAGCGTTCTAAACATGGCTCTGACCAAAAGATTAATCGTAAGATGACACATTTAAAAAAATATATTATCCGGGTTTTGTTTTATGCCCTTCAATCCTTTCCTGCCATGTTTTATTTGCTGTAAATACAATTGCCAATCTAGCATAAACCCTTTTGATCCGGTAAATATGTTGTGGGTTAACCTCCCAACCGGCTATGTCCAGTAGTCAAACCAAGAACTTGGCAATCTGCCGCTACACACAAATGGACTTTAAAGTAACATTTAAAAATTGTGGCGAATAGGCTTGAGACTAGTTACACATCTATTTTACGTAAAAACTGTTTAATTACACATAAGTCATTAAATGTTGCTTACTAATGGTGGGTTTGAAAAAATTTAGCGCCATTTTATCGTCACCTCGCCTTGAATGGAGGTCCATCCTGATTCTCGCCTTTGTTTCACAAACAAAGACTGTATAATATCACATAATATAGAGGTTGATGTAATTCAAGGATTTTTAAAATGCACTAAAGTTTGTTTGGACGGAGGACTTCTATTGTTTGAATTCTGAAGTATAATGTTTTCGATATTACTCCGTTGTAATATTTTCCCAACATTCGTTCTTGGTCAGCGTAACCAGAAATTATGTCTCGTTGTTAATAATTAAATAACATGAAATCTTAGAAAATAGACAAAAATACTTATAAATGATAAAAAAAATGTTTGTAAATTACTTTAATACAAATAAATCAATTGTCATCTATTCACACAGGATCTCATTTCGCGTGTCGTGCCCCCCAGCCAAAACTATTCCACAGATGCAATATTAAGAATGATATTTACAGATAATAATGCGCTGATAAACATAACTCGTTGTTTCGATGCTAATCGAATCTTCGAATTATGAATAAACTGAAAAATACAGTGTAAACTCCATGTAACGTCACACGGTTTAACAAACTCTCATAAACGTCGAAATCAATTGGATTTTGGTTGGTTTAGCTTGTATTACATACAATGCTTTCTCTCCACTTAACGACCAGTCTCTATAACATCCATAAAATGCAGTCGTTATATCGTTTACACTGTATTATGAAAAAGTTATGGCTTTAAGGCTCAGTTGAAGTCACCCTAGCTTTGGTTATAATGCTAAATAATTCGCGTTCAAAAAGCAGCTTAATAAATTCAAAGCACGTGTGACCTCGTTGTATGGAATCATTTGAAATGTGTTCATTATTAAAAATTGCGGAAAACATGCAAGTAATTCTAAATTATTATTTTTTAATTTTTAATTTATACTTTATATTGAATTTTAACTAAGCGATTTCATATTGAAAATTCTTTTTCTGTTACTAAAAAAAACTAATTGATTTTTTAATAACGTATGATGATTTCATTAAAAAAAACCACCTATAAGACATACAGTCGACATATTTTAAGACTAAGATAATTACGATGACATAACGGTCGGCTTATATACCGATAAGAATAAACTAAAATTACTCATCAGCCGCACAACCATCCATGTATATTATTAGGATTCGTTCATCTCTCTCGGACAAGGCATAAAATTCACCTCTCACTTGCCCACTATTGGCAAGAAGAATTCCATTTACAAAAAAATTAATACGTATTAAAAAAAAGAAACGTTTAATAATAACTGTTATCAGTCAATGTAAGTAATGCGCAGTCAATTAGATGTAAACGAACCACTTATCAGCCAAGCTATTGAGTATTGTAAATTGAGTTAAGAGTGAGGTCAACTGCATATTACGAGAGTTATGATCTGTATGCATTTCTAGGCTTTCATAGACTCGGTTTGTCTTAATTTTAACCGTAATATTATTAACCTATAGTAACCTAAACATACAAGGCAATTATATAATGCAAATATAATCTAGCATATTAAGCGCTACGTAATAAATAACGTCTAAACATACAATTAAAACATGCAGCGCCATAAGGGCACATTATTAATGTGCCTTTTTAATTAATTATATGTCTTCTAGACACACAATTTCTCTTTTGGTATAAAAATTTAAAAAACTATAATTTGTGGAGTAATCGGGGAGTACTTTCTAGGAAGACCCGGCAGTTAATTCATAAGAGTTATATAAAATACATTTTCTCCACTTTTCTTGTTTTATATCACGGCTTGCCTGGCGGAATCATCTTATTATTGAGATATATTGACAGTATTCTTGTTTAAATGTATTGTGTGCAGTATAAATAAATACATTTATATTCATTTTTGTATAAATAGTAATTCCTCGGGTATGTAGGTACTTTAAATGAGTTCCTCGTTTGAAAGAAGCGACATCGTAATTTTTAACATACCACCAAGCTAATATAATGAAATCACAATAATTAAAAATGATTTTTTAATGTTTCAAACCGCAATAGTAATATGGTGGCGCTACAACTCTAGCTGAGTATTTGATTTTTTTTGTTTTGTTTAAAGACAAATAGCTGATGAGCCCTGACAGATATCCTCTTGGGTTACATTGCACAGACGGGATCAATGAACGTCCTTTTCAGAGTCGCATGAACCGTTGGCAAACTCCTTTTATTGTCTAACCGATCCAGCCCAATTAAATAATCCAAACGTTTCAAATTGACGCCTCTGTTAATAGTAGATACTTGATTAGAACACTTCAAATCTGTACGTAATGAAACGAGGGTATTACTTCAATAGTGATTTCGTCTAGACAGAAGAACTGGGTCCGATGACCTGTCGTCACCCTCACTTAATTCGTTAAACGGTATTGTCATTAATTTAAAACCAGAAACGCTGTAAACCATTGCTTGGTTTTGCAACTAAGACGTGCTTATAGTAATATTTTTTTTACAGTAATTAGAAAAAAAATTGCATACACAGCAGATGCTGAATCCCCTTCGTTGTGGGCGTTCAAGCCAATATGTTTTATTTTTTTATTTAGCAAAGCAGCCATAAGGCCGAGTCCGGCTACGTCTCAGAGTTATAGAACTCACCCCCGCAGACGGAGCCTGCCCTAATGTCAGTTACGATTGAAATATAACTACTATTTTCATTATCTATTAGTTTATTAAACTTATTTTTTTATAATAAATATATTCTATCTCTATCTAACTTTATATTAAAAAGCAAGCAATATAATAAACCTTATATTGGCGATGTGATAGGACGAATCGAAATGGCCTCTAAATTTACTCTACGTAAAAACATGTGCTTTTCACACAGTTGCAGACTGAGCATAGGCTGAGCATGTAACAATTATACCTCTTTATTACGTCTTACTTAAATACGGATGACAAAAAAAACATATTTGCAAAAGCTAAGCTCATAATTCGCCAATTTCCAGTACTATACGAATTAAAATCGTGTCTCCGGTGTAAACTGCGAGCATATTTACAATAGTAAGCTTCCCGAGTTGACATACCGCAACTGGTTATATCAAGGACGCAGACAAAATTCTAGTTTTGTTTCATTCATAAACACCGTTCGTCACTAACGGCCATTTGCACCAAAACATTGCTTTACTGATATTGTACGTCAAAAAAATTCCTTTTAAAGCCTACTTTGTTAGGTAGAAACTATAAATCTGTTAAACTTGAAGTAGAGCGCCGTCCACGTTACATAAAAATTAACAATTCACATTGTACTGGGACGACATGAGTCCTCGCTTTGAAATACATATTCCAAAAGACATGACATAAATTTATTAACAATTTTGGTATACAGTATGCATTTTTAAACCAATATATTCTAACATGACCAACTTAATATTTTACAGACATTTATTAATTCATTGTTTTTATAGTAATATACATTTTTAACGAGATTTTTTTTTATACAACAGGAAAGAATTATCCATCGCACATGGACACACCTGCAACGCCAGGAGGCTTACAAGTGTATCGTAAATAATAGAAAATTAATTTCGGTCTCATGACTAAAAATCTATTCGCTTAATATTAATATCAATAAAATAGTCACAATAGCAATGACATTGGTGTTTTGGCTCATAAACAGTTTTGCGTAATACACTTTCGTCTATCTGGACGACAGCCAAGCACTATCGAAAAACCTTATCACGTAATGTAACATAAAAATATTGCATACAGCACATTCGTTTTAATTACCTAAATGGAAACTACAGTTGGACCGACGACCTTTTTTATCCTTTAAGGAATATATCATATAGAATACAATACCTAACGTGGCGGATTATAATAATTGACTTGTGAACTTCAATTTTTTAACCACGACGTTGACGATACTAAAATATTAAACCATGGGTAGGTACTCTGCCACAATGACCAAACTTTTAAAAATTTGTTTTGGTTTTGTGTTTAATTTTAAGTTATATTTACTCTAGGTTAATATTAAGAATGTTTATATGTTAAATGTTAATATGTTTTTATTAATGTTTCTGCAAAAGAATGGGCAAGAAAATATATAGTAGGTAATAAGTATTTTGGTTAAATGACCTAGTGTTATGTAAAAGAAACGTTCGTTCGTACATTTTCGTTTTATTCCATTCTCTTCGACAAAACACATCAAACTATATTTTTGCAGCACGTAAATCTAACTCCTTAACATGATTGGTGGTTAAGCGAACATAAAAACCGCTATCAGATTTTAACGCTAATAATAAAAAGGCTATAACAAATTTTATTATCAACACAGTGCACACACCACCAACATTGATAGAAATGAAAATATAATCCTTTTTGTAAAGGCTCCATACGCGCTGTTTATTGGATTTGGCACCCGATCACAACTCTGGTGTTCTAAAGACAACGGAACCCTAAGAATTTATTAGCATAATAACATATACAAAGCGATATGTTCCAGTTATAATTGAAAAACTAGATCTTCTGTCATCGCAGATTACATAGAAGTGAAAGAGACACAATGAATACTAGACTAGTACTAGTTTTATAGATATTGATTATGCGATGTTGCGGGACCGTCGGCAGGGAGACGTCCTTGGCCGTCTCGTTGCCCCCCCCCCCCAAAACGACGTCACAGCACCCCCACATGCGAATCGGATCGTGACGTCACACAATATATTGGCATGTTCATATAATATATCCAGCCTCTAAAAGTATTACACCAAAGCTGATACAAATTTTAAGCTGTACAAAACTGTATTTGGAATGGCTAATTCGCTACGTAAGAACGGAGTCGTTCAAATAAAATTCTATTACTTATTTAATTATTTTTTCTGATCTTAGATTTTATTTCCGGTTCTATGTTTTAACCTTATTTTGGCTTTCTTTTTAATTTATTTTTATTGTGTAAACTTTTTGTGATAAGCTGTATAGGTTGAAGAAATAAAAAATCAAATTAAACAAAGTAACACAAATAACAGCGCGAAAATGTTATAATGTATTTATTTATATCTGCTCCACATAAAATCGTATCATCGTATCACTTGTGTACGTCAAGATAGTGCGTGAAGAGTCCAATTCGAGAGGTAAATGCGGCTGGTACTTAACAGGTATCAAAATGAACACTGGAGTGTTCAACTTTCTTCTTATATCTAAGGCTCCGAGCGTTCCAAATTAGAACGGTCTGATAAGGTATCCACAAAAAAATTCATCTGGTTACCTATCATTTTTTATTTTATGTTTCACAAATGTCCTTATTTTGCTTGCTTTATATAAGTTTTTTAATTAATAAAAAAAACAAATTCTTCTATGTACGTAGCGAGTTAATGCTTAATTATGATTAATGTGTATGAGCATTTATCTAAATTGTTAAACGCATATTTTAGATTTTTTGAAAATTTTCGTAATCATATATCGTAAATATATACACACAGCATAATACATATATACATAAACGTAGTATTAATGAATAACTCATTACGTAATTTTGGGATCCTTTTTTGAATTACCTAGGGGACGACTGTTGTTGGGATGTATTTAATGAGGACGTATCACATAAGTATTATTAAAGTAAAAATACACAAAGAAATAAGACTGTCACAGACTAAGCTGACATCTGTGACCAACGCCCTATAAGGTGAAGCACCTGATTATTATTAAATTGAAGTCTTCCCCTAATCTACGGAATTATTAATGTCATCGATCATTTGTCGTGGGAATTGCAAAATCGGAAATTTGTTATCACAACCGATAGCGCTGATAAGGTATTATTAATTTACCTTTTCACAAGTCAAAGTAATAATTCATTTGGCAGTCCGTAGACCCTAAGCACTGTGGTAACATGTCACCACTTGCGTAGATAATATCTAGACAGCGAGAACAAAACATCGTTTAAGGGATCTTTTTCAGGTAACCGGTTGTAATTGTGAGACATTATTAAGTTTCATTCGTGCGGTTTGTGACAACAATGAAATGCGTCGTATGAACAGGATGTTAGAGCGGTGCGTCGACCGAGCCAACGAACTTCGTCCCATAGGAATTGCTTGCAATTGAACACGACTGCGAACGCTAAGAACATTGACTTCATGTTAAATCAAATAGGAGTTTCGCAAGGCTCTATATTAGGTCCTTTTTTATTCCGCATTTATATTAAAGACTTGGCTTACTATGTGAAAGATAAACATGGAATTGTGACATTAGGAGATGACTTCGTTATTTTTAAATTAACATACGAGGATTAATACAAGACGATGTTAACACTGCTTTTTAGTGTAATATTATATAAATAGATATAAGAAGAACATTAAACACTGGAGTGCTCGCTTCGGATTCCAATATTAATGATACAAGACTTGTTATGTTTTGTACGAATATATCAAAATTACCCGTAAAACAACAGTAAAATGTATAGTTTTTTATATGGCAGTTCTTTTAACAACTTTCAGTTATAGGTCTTCATAGTTTTAAGTAAGGGATTGGCGCCAGCGTTATCATGCGTTTACTTAAGATATGGCCGTTGTCTTGGGACCAACGCATTGTTCTCACTAGGGGGCACTAACCCATATGCGATATTGCACCACATGTAATAATATTAAACAAACATTTACGTACCACGCAACGTTATTTACCGATATAATTGCCAGATGTTTATTTATATATGCAGCTATGTTATATACAAATGACTACTAAAACTTATCAGGTGTATTCATTTTAAAAAGCTTTACGTATTGTGTAAAAGCTCTATTTTTTAAGCGTTAGTGTTATTGTAATAAACACGAACTGTTGGGCATCGATTAACATGTTATACATGTACGCCCTTTTAAATATTACAAAATTCAAGCGAATCGAATTGAGTTAACACGTTACATAACGAATTTCGTTTTGTTTATCCCACGAAAAAGTGTTAAAAGCAATATCTTCGAATTACAGACACAATATTACAATAAGCTATCGGCCGTCTGTGGGGTTTTTAAAGGAAACGATGTCGATTAACGTGTAAAAACCTCATACTATACATTTATTTATTCATTAAGGAAACATATACGTATACAGCACAATAAAAAAAATACAAGTAGAATAAATATATTAAGAGGTAAGATATATCCTAAACTAAGTTTCACTGAAGAAAATAAGCACCCGTATACAGCTAATAGCATCTGCCGAAATTGAAGAGAAACACATATCTCCGGGGACACAAATGGGTTGGCTTTTGTTTGTGATCGCACGGCATATTGTCACACTTTATGGGACAAACACAGACAATAGACGAGGGTGGGATCACAGAGATATATAACAATCCATGCATAAGTCATAAACCAAAGACTACTTTAATAAACAAATGGTCGGTTAGTTACAAAGAGTAGTTGATTTTGCCTCGCGACACAGCTATAATCTATGATTACAAACTCACCTGAAACGGGATCACAGAGATATATAACAATCATAAGTCATAGACAAAATACTACTTTAATAAACAAATGGTCGGTTAGTTACAAAGAGTAGTTGATTTTGCCTAGCGACACAGCTATAATCTATGATTACAAACTCACCTGAAACATATCCGTATCTGAATCCTCCGTGTATTCAACAATGACTGCATGACTGCGACTCAACGTATATGATATAGAGTGTTGGCTCGCGTCTAATATTGCCTTGCTGCTGTGTGGCGTCTTTACTACATAGTGTTTGGATCTACGCACTCCATTCGGTTGCGGCCGTCTGTATAATACAAATTTGCTCCTGCGTCGTCCACGCTCGCCGGCCGGCAGGAAGCCGTTGTATCTGTGAAACAAAATACTCTTGTAGGAGGCTGTACATTTTGCAACCTTAATCGTTCTTAGTTGTATAGGGTGATGTTTCTAAGGCGTCACTCGCCTAGACATACATATAAAGGCTTTAAGGCTGGATAAGATTAAGAATCAACAAATGTATTTGTATATTATGTAATGTTATACTTTGTATTCGCGTGGTAAATAAGATAATATATAATAACAGATATCTAACTTATCGTTCTCATTATAAAAATGGCGCTAGGCTATTTAACGTTCCTAGCCACATGCAGCCTGAGGATACAGGATGAAACAGAATCATTGATGTCCTAATCTTATAGTAATTTAAATGTGAAAATCTCTAATTATTCGCAGCCTAGCATTTAATTAATAAAAGGGTATTTATAATTTATTGACGTAGCCATCACGCCCCACGATGACGCTCTGTTGCAACAGACACGGAACAAAAGCTTTTAATGCCCCATTTACTTAATTAAAATAGCCTACGTGTTAATTATAGCAACAACAGACGAGAAAATGCAAGATGAATGTGTCTATTATACGCTTCTAACATGTTACGAACAGGAGTATCATGTGTAATGATGATTATTAATTAAGAGTATTCTTTGGTGGAGTGGAAGATCCTTCACAGACTCAAAGAGCTTTTTAGTGTATTGTAAGTATATGTATGTATGGTATTTCCGATATATTACCAATCGTCCAATACATTTATCTTATACTGAATTTAGTTTTAAAACTACTAGACTACTTCCGCATGTTGGACAGTCCCATCACGATAACAATACCGTTTTAATGTTCTAGGAAAACCAATTATGGTGAAAATTATCATACACTTTGGACGGGCCGTTAAATGTTTCTTTACAACAATATAATCCGGATGTTCTTGCATTCGACCGGGTGATGTCATGTGGTCCCGTAAGTTTGTGTTCAATTGTCACAATGTAGCAGGTTTAAGTCACAAGCGACAGCGGGCATAAGTGTTATATTATTAAAAATATACATATGTCAATGACGCTCATCGCCCTTAATGCTGCGATATAGGGCATAGTAAAATGTCAAAACGTTTAGAGCGATTGACAGTTGACAGAAGCTTTCACGTAACTATGTGACGGTCGTATAATATATAACAAACAGAAATCGAAGTCTCAAGATCCACAATATCATGGAAATAATTTGCTAGAAGTTTTTTATATTCATATCATTTTATTATTCTGTAATTATCTGTAGTATGTTATTTTAGTGTTAAGTTATATATCAGTTTGTTGAGCTTTTTTATTAATTGATTAATTCAAATGTAAGTTTAATTGTAATCCAGTTGATAAAACCTAACAAATAAAATAACATAACAAGATTTAATTCATCTAATTTCCTAACAGTAATTTAAAATCGTCTTAATTCAGTAACATTCTATGTTACTGAAGTACTAGTATTTCCTATGTTTTTAGTTTGTTATATGCTAGTTGTAATTGTCAGTAGCACAATTTTGTATTAATTGTTTATTTTAAAAGAGTTCTTCTCGGTAGTACGGCCTTCCGAACCGGTGGTAGTGTAAAAATTGACGATTTAAAAGTGCCTTTATAAAGACCTACTTGAATAAAGATATTTTGAGTTTGAGTTTAGTAATTCCGGGCTTCATAAGTTTTTGACTCGTGTATGAAGAAGTAATGCGGTTATTAAAAAAATTAACTAATAGACTAAAGAAAAATCGTTTTGATATCCGCCTACGCTTAGTCCAACTCAGCCTACATCTAACGAGGGTAGAGACAATGTTCGCTTCTATTCTCACTATTTTTATTCACATATAGTAATCATAAGAAATTGAACAATGTCTGTTGGATGCGGCATGGGAAGCCGAGCAAGTGCTCTATGCTATTGTATAAACCGCCGTGACATAATAGACGAGTTTTTCTAACCCCCTGCATCACATTAACGATACAATTAGATTTAATGGATTAAAAAATAATCCGATGCTTTATCGTATTTCTAAATCAGACATTAATAGGTTTTATTTATTTTATTTGATTTATCTATTTTTTATTTCTTAAACCTATACAGCTTATCACAAAAAGTTTACACAATAAAAATAGATTAAAATAAAGCCAAAATAAGGTTAAAACATAAAACCGGAATAGAATATAAGATCAGAAAAACCAATAACAAGAAATAAAAACACGAACAGAAAAAAAGAAATAAAAATATATATACATATGAACAAAAATATATGAACAAGTGGAGTATATTATGTGAAGAACGAGCATTTAAGTGTGTGTGTGTGTATTAGTGTGTGCAATGGTGTTGCTGTGTGAGTGAGTGTGCAAGGTTGAGTCTTAGTTTTTTTTAAAGAATTTCTACTTAGGCCAAATTTATACAAGGACAGATAGGACTCATTATAGGTTCTTGCTGCGCGACACAAGACTGAGTTTGTCCGTAGCTTGTTTGTGCATGAGGGACCTGGAACAAGGCAAGACTGCGAGTGGGATAGGCGGGTACCAGAAAGTTAATGCTTTCCAGTAGCCCGCTACAGTCTATTCTGCCCGAACCGAACAGGTTTAGAACTGTTTGCCAGGGTTATATATTTTAGTACATTTAAAATATGTAACCCTGGCAAATCTCAGCCGTCAATCGTAATTAGGGTGGTGCATACGAGGAGGCTGACAGAAACTTGCGACTGTTACACGAAAAACTTCACACAGAGCATTGTTATTTTTGTATTCATTATAATATTTTCATATTTACTATGTATATTTATAACGTTTCCATAATCGATGTTAATAATTTCTCATTAATTAATTGAACATAACAAAGAATGGCTATCACCGGTACGCCTTTGCGAACATTTTAGACAAACTTTATAATTTGTAACATTTACTTTGGGACATGAACACTTTGGCAAAAACGGAAATACGACACCACCTTTTTTGACACTTTCAAGGTTTCGCGACAAAGATAAAAAAGGCCAAACTCTTTTCAAACAAGCAAAATAATCACTAAGGTTGTTAAGCATTTTAACAAACTTAAAACATCACTGAACACTAGATTTAGATAGATATAACACTATATTTATAGATTACAACAGCATTCGCAAGAGTTCCGATTCAGAATAGATTTTAAAGTCTGGTAAGCACGCTATTTTTATTTGTACGTTTTGAACGTCCATGCAATCAGGATATTACAGCATATAAAAAATAAAATTACACAAAATCAAAAAGTATAGAGCAAAAGTTTCAAATCCATGTAAACTTCATTCATTAGTGCGATACGCCATGCCTTTGGTAGACCACGGAATTGCTCTTCATAAGTTAACTATAAAACATAATATACGACTTGATACGTATTTTATATTCTGGATGGAGAGTAGAATTTATTCAACGGATTTTGGTAGAATTGAGTTATTAAGTAAGCAAGCTATTAAGAAGCCTCTAATTTAGTTAATTTTCAAAGCCTAAACAAACAAAATCTCATCTCTGAGCACAGACTAATAAATAACGCGAGATTAATAAAGAAACCTAATGCAACCAGCAAAGTGTGGGTCGGGCTTTCAAAAGGTGGACTGACACCTGGTGTGGCTTGAGGCAGAACGGATGCAGACCGCGGAAGACCGGTTGTACTTTAAATTAAGGGGAGAGACATATTATGCCCAACAGTGGACGTCTATTGGCCGAGACAAACGATTATAGAAGCGACTGTTTTCTGTCAAATATTATTATGTTTTATTCAAAATAGACGCCCGCCTGGTCTTTTCGCATTAATTTTATTTGTATTATCAATGTGCATGTCTTAAACAATCGTATACCTATGTATGTAGTCGTTGAGATGATATGATTAATGCAGGTATTTTGGAATAACTTTTAACAGCATTTTGAGTGATTACTAATCATTCAACGAATTAACGCTAATATTTATTTAATTTTCCAGCTCCGAGCCATGTGTACTTCAAAGAACTTATTATATTCTTGTCTGTTTGTTAAACCTTTTTGGGTTTTCGGCATCCTTTGTTTGAAGTTTGAGAAAGGACCGGTCAACTGGACAATGCTGGCTAAGATATTACCTCAAATGTAAGTCCCTACACCGCAAAATGTCTACTACTATTGGACCACATAAACTGTATTTAATTTTTTACACTTAAAAGACTAGACTTGTAAGTTGACTAAGTGGAAAATTTTGGCGACACAATTATTGTGTGCTAGTGGGTAGTTGTTTATTACTTGCTAGCCGACCATAGTTGGCGCCTGGAGAGGCGCCGAATCGTCTCGTTTTTAAATAATCGAATTAAAATTAGAAAATCCACATTTCCACACATTGTTATATGAACTACAATGTTACAATTGGAATTAAAGCAATGGAATCCATATGCGTCTGACATTCTGATCTTCACCTTTATTGAACCCTTATCAATGTAAAACTTCTAGTACATAAATATTAGATCACATAGCTTCACTTTAAGTACAACATTACGTTAATGTCACTTTTTGACAGTTCAAGCCCATAGATTACCGTAAAAATATTAAGGGTTATAATTGGAATGACTTGATTGACCATAAAACGTTACATGACAACGATGACGAACGACACAGCTCAATTAGAACACTAGATGTCGCCTTTACCACGCTGAATTATACAACATTATTTAATTAGATAAACCATATTAAGAATTAAATGGATTTATGTAGTTATTACGTATACACATGTGTATAAGTATTAAGCCTCAGGGACATTACTACATTTGATAACACACCTATAAATATAATGCTGGTCTTAAATTTAAAAGTTTAAATGAATAGTCGCTATAATGTCACGCTTTAACGCAACGGAGTACGTAAACAGAAAAACCCAACCGATTAAAACTTCTTTCAATATAATAACGTTATATATTCATTTTATTATTAATTTCATTAAATAACAAAGGGGCTCCTCTCTACGTCTTAATAAGTAACAAAAATACAGACATCTAATCGGCACGTATTGTTGCACACATACAAGTCGTTGTCTTGTGTTTGGAAAGGACGAATGTTCAATGAACCATAGAAATCTGCGCAGTTTATCGACGTCACGATCTACGCATTATCTTCAGCGTCGCCTTGTGACGTCATCGCTGCATTACCACTCAGCAATTAATTTACAAAACGAGGTTAAACCATTCGGCACACGATATGTTACTCGGATACTTAAATTACACAACTCAAGTCTCCGAGTCTCGCTTAGTTGTATTACAGTTTTCCAGTTGATAGGAAACATGCGACTATCCAAATTCGTTACTTCGTAACAGTCCAATACATTGAACGGTAAACGTTCTAGACTGCATTCAGGCCGTGGACTCGTGCAAATCAGGCATAACCTTGCGCAGGCGACGTGCGATCTTGATTGATAGGCATTGGAAATCTTAACAATAGCCTATATTACTGAGAGCATGCAGCGTGTTTTAAACTAAATTAAAAATATCTTTAATTCAGTTAATCAATACAAGGTGTGTGTGTTTAGAACGAAAACGATTTTTGTCTCTACAGTACTAGAAATAGCACATTTTCCAAACTGATATTAACTGATAGGTTTAACTTTAACCGGTTGCTTTGAGGAGATCGCATTCCGCATTGTTGTCAATTGTCAGTGTCAGTTTCTAAATTATAACCGTATTCGATCTGATTATAGTGTCAACCAATTGCTTTTTGGTCTTTTAAATTTTACTTATATATATATACGATTAAAAAGCTAATCAGCTGGTCCTTTCAAATAAGTATTTGACTGAAAAATTAATGCAAACATTTTATTCGCAGTTGTATTATCTACACAGTTACATACCCGAGTATGACGAGTTCTCCATATTTTACAAGTGGTTTTGGCTTCTGCTCCGAACCACTCTCACCGGCCTCCTCTAGAATCGGCGACTCCGTACTGTCTGCAGCACTGAAACAGGAGAATCTACTTTAAATATTGGCGTGATGAGTGAAAACATGTCCTAGCGACTATACAAAAATCAATCACCTCTATTCTACCATAGTAGCAGGTTTTAAAGAAAATGTATGGATTCGATCTTATAACATAGATACTAGCGACTGGGTAATAACAATCATATCGAAATTTAAACGTATGTATATCATTTTTTTGTACTGGGACTTTTATGGAAGAAGGCAATTTGACCATGTCGTGAAAATACTGAAAGAAATCTTTTAAATTATGTGGATACTCCACGTGCAGTAACATTACAAAAATTAAACTTCAAATGTGAAAAAAGGTAATTATACATTTTAAATGACTATAATTATGATCACTTCTGCATTATTGTAGTTAATTTACATTTACTAACTACACATTCTTTCAACGCCAAGTTCGTTGGCATTATGACGACAATTCGCACCAAAATCAATCTCCTATAACGCCTTAATTGGGGTAAATGAGTTATTATTGTCCTGAAAATCAACTACAACGTTAAATATTACTTAAGAAAGCTAAATTTTCTGCAGTACTAATTGTACTTTGTTTATAGTGTAATCACAGCAAATGAAAGAATTGCTTAATGCCATAATTCCTTGGCGAAGCGTTCAAAGCGCTTTAGAACCGCTCACTTCACTTCCGTTCCAAGGTTTTGATATCCCGAGGTCAAGTGTAAGATTAGAAACTGGTTCACCGTAGTTGTGGGTCAAAACTCGTGTAAATTATGATCGTCATGGAAACCGGTTATAAGTGCATAGGTTTGTGTGAGGTATGTACATTTTAATGACGCTGTTGTTAATGAAAATGTAATTTTACATTTTCTTAATTTTTTTTATGAAACAGTATGCAATCGTGGGCTTTGTGTGAAGTGCTACCTGCAACACCAGGAGGCTTTCGAGTGAGTTGCCGGCCTTTATGGGAGAGGTACGCTACCGGAAATAGACTACGTTATGTTATTTTTGTTAATACTGTGGGAAGACCGTTGAAAACAATATAATTTACTATTATTTTTATTAAATATGTTTAAAAATAAATCTCATAAAATCGAGCGAAACATCTCAAATGTTAAGCCCTTTCACTTCGCATCAACTCGATTCCTATACCAAATTAAATTAATTCTATGGTTCAGACATACCAGTGTATTAATAATTCGCCTTTATTTGTAGGTACAAACAATTTCTCTTTGGCCTATCCATTCCAAATTGTCGTTACACCGCCATACCATAACATCAAACATACTTTCCTGTCTCCTTTGTCGTTAACAAGTATTTTATCGATCGTAAAGATAGGCTATCGGCCCTTACTTCCACAAAGCAAAACTGGGTCACTTGAGTACTAAACACAGCACTTATCTACTTCGCCTAGTATATGGCAAACGCTTTTTGCCAAAAAAGCTTTATGAACTCTATCCTTTTTTCGCCAGAATTTTCTATATGGAATAATTACACAATATCCAAAACGATCGCGATAAAAATCTTTAATGTTATCCTATTTAAAGTTGTGCCTGTGCCTATTTTAATAATAGATTTTAGACACCTATCTAAGAAAGATTCTTGTAAGGACGAAAATACTCCCGAGTGCAAGATAAAAACAGCCTCAGATGAACCTTGAATCCGGTCAGGTCAAAGACCGCTCGCTTCCCCCAAATCTCTACCTAACCATAATTACTTTTGCGGTTATTCAACCAAGATAAAAACCATAATATCGGTTCATAAAGCAAGTCAAGCATTACATTTTTTAACCACAAACACTAGCCAAAAACACAATTTAAGATTTCACTGCTAAGCCCTAATATTTTTGCTCTTTAGGCACTCTTGTTCAGCCGACAAACTCCGCATAAACCGTTTTATTAGGGGCCCTAGAGTTATCTCAATTATTAGGCTTAAGCACCAATGCGGAAACACTAGAAATGCGATTGCGATCCTTTGTTTATAAAAGATATCGTATCTTTATAGCACAACAATGATCTTATCGTGCCTGTTTTATTTAGTATGCATTATTTTTAATTGAATAAATTAGGATCTTGAACAAATCGAAAATGTTGAGTCACAGCAATGATTAGTTGTAGATACCCCCAGATCACATACCTATAAAATATTTTTTTTATCCATGCATTGAATACATTGGCGTTATATAGTTTATCGTTGAATAATGCTTTATAATTTCAATAAGACCATAGTTTCATTAACACATCATTAACACATCATTAGAACACGATGTAAATAAAGTTCATCGACCTTTACTCTGTTTTTGGTAGAATTATACAGAAACTAACTAGAGTACCCTTATTACCTTATTAAAACTTTACAGTTCTTTTTTTGGAAGTGCATCCTAGATGCCAGTGATCGCCTTAGCACTAAGGATTCATAAGAACGTCTGTAGGGTGTTGTGTTAGTTTATGAACATTTTTACGCAAAGGTTTTGTTTTATTAACCTAATAAAGTCCACAACCAATACTTTCAGTTATTTTTTTTACATCGTTGCATAGGAACATTGTATTCTACTATGTAGATATATTTTTCCAAATATTAACCGAATTATGATCATTGTTTAACTAACTTGTCTACTACAAAGAGTTCCATACAATTTTTTAATCACCACATTCCGTGACAACAAGCAATCCATGACATCACAATGTTCCGTATGTGTCTAGTATAAGTCTAGAAACGTTTTTAGATTACTGAAAACTATAGAGCAATCTAACACGCAAATCTAAATTGGAACCCGGCAGTTCCGCGATTGTTCTTAGGTATTGCGAATCGATTTAAACATTCACTAAGATTATATACAAACTTTATAAACTATGAATAAGTATACTTTGTTTTTCTACCAAAGCAAATTTGTTCGATTGAGTATATATTTTTGTATATGTCAATATTTGAAACAGTTAACATGTTTTGCTTATTAGCGATCACAGCATAAAAGAGGTTAATGAAATTCCCAATTATTCATAATTCGTTATTTAGTCATTGTATATAACCAAAAAGTTCGCTTCACAAATCTAAAAAGAAAATATCCAAACAGGATTTCCTTAAACCAAACTCCTCGCTATATAAAGTCTGACGAAATGACTAATTGGTATTTTACGTCTAAGCAACAACATAGTTAAATGTCGAACATTAGTCAGTTAGTAACTAAACACTCAGATTCCATAAGCGAAATATAACTGTTGCATGGTCATATATGATTGTATGTTATGTCACACAAAACAAACAAAATATTGACGAGTATTAAAAAAAAAAGATATAATATAACATGTCATTCCAGTGTTCTCAGTATTCGACTACTACTATTATTTAGTAGTAGTGGACTTCGTATTGCGATAATTTTGATAGGGAAAATAGAAGGTGGCAAACTTTTTAAAAGAATAGTTTTTACTGTCATAATAAACCTACCAAAATTACCTGATATATTATTTTTCTAAATTAGATAAATAAACATAACTAATCATAAACATAAATAATTCAAGTCAAAATGTATGTATATACACACTTTTGAATGTATAATTAAAATACATAATTCACACGTTTGAAAAAAAAAAGTATAGTCCAAACGGTATTAGGTCGACAGAATTCAAAGGAAATTTTTAACGTTAAAATTCCAAGAATCGCCTACTATTATCGGTGACTCAACGTCACGCAGCTTGTAGTAACTTCGGCAAGCTGAGCACGTGTGGCACTACTACTTAGCATCCGGTTAGACAACAAAAAATGCGGGAAGAACGGAAGACACGCCCATATACGTCGCGTACGTCCCAAGTATTTACAACAGCGAAAAACCGGTTGTCATAATAAATATGTAAGGCTGAAAGATATTTTCAAGAAGACTAAGGTTTGTATAGAAATAATTTTGAAGGTAACCAGTGTTTGACAACTACCTACATAAAAGAAATGTTGGTAAATAGAGTTACACTAAGGTAAAAAGATCTTGAAGACATTAGGCTTATTCGTACAAATAAGAGACTTTACTAGAGAGAATAGAGTTTATTCATAATGCCAATTGATTATATATCAAAATATATACAACATTTTATGTTGACGTACATATACTAAATTTATTATGGTTGGTACTATAAAGCTTAATGTGGGTACTTGTACTTTCTCCGTCACGATCTGTAGATAGTCAGTACTTTCAACTTCAATTGCCTCACGACTGAGTCCTAAGATTAGTTCACCGCAGACTGACCTTAAACATTGTCAATTGATTTTACGCTTCGTAAACAATCTAATTTTAAACGGATTTAATGCGTAACGGAACAGATTTCAAATAGATAGATTTGAAAAGGTTTTAGTAGGTATTGCCCGCAATATCGACATACCTCGGATACGCAATGTTACAAAAAAAAAATTAAAATCTGAAAGGATTTTAATGTCCACAAACTTTTCCTAATTCCAAGACGAAATAAGACCTCGTAAACCGTAGTTTTTTATTTCGTAATATTATGCTTTCATTTATTTAATCCGCACCGAATCCCGAATCTCGAGTTAGGAGTAAGACTATTAAGAACCTATTTTAGTAGTCATCTGAAAAAGGTTAATTTAAGTCGTTATACATTTCTCAAGTATTTCGTACCTTATTTACTGAAACAAAGACGTGTCCTTTACACGCAACTGATTGCAAAACCTTGTCCTTAACTGTAATTACTGCTACAAGGAGTGGCTGCATTTGTTTTTTTCAAACATTTGTACATCGGTGATATTCTTCACTTTATTAAAATCCATGAAAACAAGAACTGATATTACCTAAAGTACCACACGTGTATGAGAATTAAAATATTAACATTCTAATTACCATACAAAATCTCGTCTAAAACAAATTATAACAAGTTAACAATTACGTATACACACGATAACGTCTTTATGCATGGCTAAGGAAATATGAAAATTATGCTTGCTTGTTTATTAATTCGGTACTTCATGAGCAACGAGGGCAGGTCAACGAACTTAAAAATGATATATACAACGCGAGCAGGATTCGTGCGCACTGGATTTCGGAATTAATGTCATAAAGAACGAATCCATAATATATTGGAATTCAAAATCAATCCTCAAATGTTCTGTCAGTCAAAGCGAATATTCCATGTCTTCGGTTCTGAGTCGCCCAGAATTGCATGCACCAACATGCACAAAATACAAGTTGAATGATATATTGAGCAGTAAGATATATCCAATAAACTAAGTTTCACTAATAATTGTTTATGCTGAGTGTGTTCTTCATTTGTGTATGTAAAATAGACACAAAATAAATGTAAATATATAACGGAAATCGGGAGCTTCAACCACAATTCAAAACGAGTATTCTCTCGGCGCGTGCCATACACGAAAACGGAGATTCATAGTATATTGAAATATTTATGGAACCTCTTTTGTTTAACAGCTATGTGTTTATGGTCATGTTCAATAGACAAAATAAAAATTATACATTAAAACGCGTGGCGATATGTCAACTGTTATGTATCTCATGCGAAAACGACTATAACCAACTAAACATCTGCTACGCAGGTGTCCGTTAAGGAGAAAGGCAGGTGGGTACCAACACGAACGGAAATCTTAATATAACAAACAAGCTTAACAAACAAAAAAAATGCCAATTTCCTAAGTATTGATGTAACTTTGTTTACGGTATTGAGAATATTATTATTATTTAGCAGTATTTTCAGCAACTTTTTTAACAGCTTTCAATTCTGTGGTTAAATAGATTTTATATTAAACAAACAGAATTATTTTGCACAAAGCATATATGATTTTCAAAAACAACATACTACTGCTTCTTATTATTGAAGCCTACACCAGTTGGTTCTGATTTAAGACCCACAAAAATCAATGTCAAAATTGCCAGAAGGACGGCCCTTCAAAGCACGTAGTATATATAGCATAAATATCGTAGTATGCATCCATTTCACTGTGGAAAATATCAACAGTCACACAAGACTTGTGCATGTCAAAAGTGACTACAGCAGCCCTCATCCAGCTAAACACAAAGGATGTGAAGACAGAGAAGCCAAATTAAATCTAACATTTAAAATAGTAGGTACTTTAGACCCAGGAACTAACAAAAACTCATTTTGACAAACACCATCTTTAATATAACTCTTTAATATATCGCCATTCTCATTGAAAACTTCTCCAAATTACTACATTGTGTATAGCGACATTCAATATCTCTAGTATATTGAATGTTGCTATAGAGTACTGACAATATACTTCTGATCTACAAAGTCATACTGAGGCCTGTATGGATGTATGGCATTAAACTATGCAGTGGCCCTGGCAACATCTTTGTCCTACAGCAAATGAAAAACTCAATATTCTCTGTGGAAGTATTTACTCTGAGTAGTATCGCAGAAGCAAAGCTAATGTAGGAACATTGGCTTGGCTGGTTAAAATTCAGTCAAGAAGAAATCTTAGCCACATACATCCAGAGTAGATTAACAAACCTTCCTAATGAGCTGATTGCCGGGCTAACAATGTGCTTCTACCAAAAATATCTACACTGAAAAGATATTCTGTCACTAACCTGACTGTTTACTAACAAAAATCTCAAATAAAAGTAGTGCCCTCACTGGAGGACACACTCAAACCCTACTCACTCTCAAAACATCTGAACTCGTTATTGTAGATAATTAATATACAATAATCATAAAAATCACTTAATGTTGTTTATTTCCTTGTGAAGGACATACTTGTACATGTGTAATGGATTTTAATATAATTTAATAACTATTTTCACAAAGTAAAGTAATTTCATTTATGTAAAGATATGGCTTCAGACATTCCAGTTATTAAAATATAATTAACCTGGTACTAAATAGACTTTCATCTTAACAATAATAAAGAAATATCAATTATTACATTCACTTTTTTGTTATCTATAAATCCAAAAGCATCCCTTTCTTGAAGAGTATGCTGAGATTTAGAACAATGGAGTCAATTAAAAGATGTAATTTTTTCTAGCATATTCATAAAAGCACATTGCATTTTCAGTCTATTTTAATTATATTAAATAGACAGAAAATATTTTGATCTAGAATTGCATTTACTGAATGTAACAAATTAGAACAAAAACGTAAACAAACAGGTTCAACATTGAACATCGTATACATATACCTATATGAAACGCAAGCACCAACGCGATGTAAACACACCATATTATCGAACGTATAGCAATAAAAATAACTGTGTTTTGTCTTTGTTTCACAATGAAATCCTTCTTTCTGAAGAAATGTGCGATTAACGCATAAACACTTTACCGTAAGAAACCACGTTGTAATTATGGACTTACCGTTTTACGACCATGGTAGAATCCGTCTGCTCTGTTGTGGAACCTATGATTCACGATATACTTTCCAAACACAACTAAAAACTTAGGAAACACCATGAATTTTTTAAAAACACCATCAAATCAATTTTATAACATCACACATCGCTAAAAGCGATATATACACCACTTTTTGAAACACTGACCCTGGAATCCGCACTCGACTTTACAAAACATGTATTCGTCCGAAAGTTTAGTTTTATTCGGGCAAAGGATTTTAATTATTAACATTAACTAAACGCACCAACACTAAAGAATATTTAAAGGAGAAAAAAACACGATATATCTCGAGCAGTTAATATCAAATACAAAACCAATAAATTGTTTGAAGCCTTGTTCAAACAACAGACACTATCATTGTCTTCTGTGGTCTGTGACCTGAGTTCTACTGCCATTCTTCTGAAACTGACAGTTGGTCGAGTTATATTTTGTCATAAACCACAGAGTAAATACGTTAACCCACGACGCCAACATGCAGCATTTAAAAGACTGGGACTGCAACTATTATACACTATACAAATACACAACACTATACAAAAGCATTAGAACGCTTTAATGTTATTCTAGTAGATTGCATAATATATTAAGTCAACCCTTAAAATATATTTTTCTTAATCATTCATGTAGTGTATTCACTTACTAATCTGTGGTAAGTCAACAAAACTTGCTAATTTGTAATAAATCTTTTTTTAGTTCCTATTCGACTTCAATCTTGAAGTCATTAAATCAATGGTAGTCTTGGAATGTAAGGAAACTCTAAACAAGAAAGCAAATTTACTTTTAACTAATTAGAGATTATAATAAACAGGTAAACCGATTTTGATAAAACCGAGAATCGGTTCACGGGAATCGGAACCACAAACAGTTTGCAATTTTAGCGGAAAGAGCTAAATATAAACGAAAAAAGCACACTTACACAGCTGAATTTCTTGACCTATAAATCACTGTATGGCGATAATCACTTTCATTTATTATATAAAACATGTCCAATTTTAGCTGTAATATAACTTTATGTTTCGATATACATTTATTTATCATTTTATCTATTTGACACGTTATGCTCGTATAATATATGTCATAAAAAAAATATATGTCCAAACGTAATATAAGTCTGAATTCTCAAAAATCACTGTCACAAAATAATTATGTACTCACTTGCAGTGTATGACTAGGTCATCAAATTGACTCACTAACTTCATGTTCCAACAAGTTCGCTTCAAGACTTCGATTAACTATTTACAAACACATTAGATTAAGAAGATTAATTACAGTACATACAATAATTTTGAATACATATTATTGTTTGTTTATTACATAAGTTAATATGTAACGCGTTTTTTGGAAGACTCAACTTGAAGCCTCGGCCTCTTAATTCGATTTATATTTATTATACACCAACCAACAAAGCAATAATCATTTATCGTAATAAAGTTATATATTGTTTAACGGCGACATATTAAAGTTTTTATTTTAGCCACAATTGAGCAAAGCTTTTGTTTTTCAAATATTTATTTAATTATTGAATATAGAAACTGAACTTGATGACAAATCTTGGATGGACAATATTCTTACACTAATCCTGTTGTAACCAGTGCTGTGTTCATCCACGGAGTTCAATGAAAGAAGGTGCTATATTTGTCAATGCATGTTTTCCAATAGTATGCTAGATAATTAAAAAGGTTTACTTTTCAATCCCGAGTATTATGTAATTTAAGGTATCAAAATGGCATAGGCTTTATTCAATTAAAAGCATATTTAAAAAAAACGTTTATTTATGTATAAAAGCATCTTAGACATAGAGCACATAATAAATTTTCCAGCTGCAAAATTTATACAGAGGGGAGTTTGAATTTGAATCCTTACACACACACCGTTACAGTCTCACACACTCACCCACAGATGTATTCATAAAAAGTTTACTCTCTATGTCTATAATAATTACAATACCACAGAGTATATAACACCTTAATCTATTATTTTTATTAAATAACTATGAATAAATAAGTAAATATACAAAGATCAGTTTTATATTAGATTGTATACGGTTAATGACACAGGAGGTATCCATTATAAACACAAAATGTTGATATATAACATTACTTAACAAATCTCACAGAAAAATTAAACTTCACACTCAAAGATAAATCAGTCTAATTGCACTTTTTGTAAAGAACTCTGTCCCTCTCTATCAAATTGTGTTTACGATGCGACACATAGAGACAAAGAGTACTTTTTTTGATTGTGCTTACGAATAAGTGGCCGCATAAATTCACGGCCATGATTTTGCGATACCAGAATATAAAATTCATTTAACAGTGTCGGAAAAGTACAATTTTTAATTTGTTTTATAGCTTAGTATATAGCATTTCACCCTGCTTAGGATAACCTGGCAACAATAATTTTGATTAAAAATAAACTTTTTCTTAATTTCAACCATTTGACAATACCGATACAATTAACTTGTACAAGGTTTAAGAAATGTCCTACCCAGAAATTTCAGCTTTACTAAGTACAGTATAAACTCCATGTAACGTCATTTGATTCGACGTCTATCCTCCCTACAGCGTCGAATTGGTTTTGGTTGGTTTAGCTTGTATTACACAAAATGATTTTCTATATCTCTATAACGCCATAACATGCACAGTCCATTCAGGGTCGTTATACAGAGAGTACACTGTATATACATTTAACATAATACTGTTTATTTTTTTCGGCTAAAATATATAAAAGCTTGAAAGATTAACCTTCTAGAATATATATTGTTAAATACTAATATTCCTCGTAATCATAATAATCATCCTCCTGTTGGTTCTGCAACATGGCGGCGAGGGACAGCTCCGCATAATTCTCACTTGTGTCTACGTCTTCTTCATAATCGTCAGCTTCTAGAAGACAAATCGCATACAATTATTCCAACGAAACGGTTTTCGTTACCATGGTTACGGTATAAACAAAAAATACCGTAACCATGGCAACCAAGCTGTTATAACGCGATGGTTTAAAATATATCTATTATCTTATCTAAGGAATGAAAGAGAGATATAGTTTGAACCGTTACTTCTAACAATAGTAACATATAGTCACAGCATATATTACAATATAATATATTTCGTAAAGAACATACCTATTTCCTTTTGTATCGGGGTGCTTGGAACAGGTATTTCCGGCGCTGGTGTAGGTGGGTTCGACTCTGTATCAGAAGGCGGTGCTGCTTTCTTCTTCTTCTTTTTCGGAGGTGGTCCCGGTGTCTTACTCTCCACTGGGTCCTTCGGGCTGTGAAAATACAGATCGTTATCATAGTGAGATAAGGTGCATAGTTGTGGGTTGTCTGGAAGACATGGCTTATTAGTGATAAGGTTGCCCGTTGCTCTTATATGAATTAATATCTACTACTTTGTTTGTTTAATTAAATTTAATTATGTTTGTATTGGTCATGCTTTAATAAGTGTGGTTATAAAACGATCAATGTATATTTCTGCTGTCCTTTGACATAGGCCTCCTATAAAACTCACACAAGTAAAATATTATTTATGACTACAACGAAAAATGAACTGAACAAAAGTTCGTCGAGGTTTAAACTTAGTGCCTGCATAAATATTAAACCAGTATTATCTATGTCTAATATATGGTAAACAGGTGAGACAGACATACCTTTCAACAACGACAGGCGTATCAATTGAGGGGACGGGCATCGAAACTCCAGGCTGGTCCAGACTTTTGAGTATATCATAATTAATCTTCAGACTCATCTTCTTCTCCGCCAACATCTTGCCAATCGCCTCACCAGCGGTTGCGGCATTACAATTCACTTTCTTCTTGTACGATCCGCGCACTTTCTTCTTTTTATCTTTGCCTTCCTCTTTCTCTTTGGCGCGGAGTTCTTCTTTTACTGTAATGTTTATATATTGTTTTTAAATTCTTTCCACATATCAGATCTTTCTTATATCCTAAATAAACCTGTCTGAGAAGAACCCACAACTAACTCAGCTGGTTAACTACCTCAGGTTAACTATCTCAGCATTAGCATTACACTGTAGACAGTTAGTTAATTTTTGAACTAATTAGATGTTTTTTAATAAAATGGATCGAGCCTTAGTGTTACTAACACTAACTAACTACTGACTTAAACTCTTAGTTATAGTGTACTAATTAAATGATACGAAAATTGTGAAATTATATGAAAAATAACCGACTCTTCTGTTCCCGAAGGTAACCGGCATTTATGGACTTCCACATCTTCGTCTTGTAATTGGATTCGTCTGGTGTCATGATGAGGGAGTCGATATACGCCTCGTCCTCATCACCGAGGATCAGGTCGTCCGCATTCGTCAGGTTGTTTGGTAACTGGCATTTAGGCTCTGGCTTCAAAAATGTGTCTGTCCTCTCATTACTCTGACATAAACCGATCACAGCCTTCTCTGGACCTTTAAAACATACAAATATTTTCTAATGTTATCATCGTTTTTGTCTGGAAAACATTCAAAAGCAATTGAAATAATTAAAAAATATACTCTTTACAAATGAAATCTGTCGAAATTTGGGTGTTAATTATAACATTATATTGTATTTTTTATTATTATATAGGGTTTTAACTTCTTCATAATGTTTTACTTAAAAATTTGTTTTTTTTTAAACTTTTAGCATATGCGACCGTGCCTGTGTGTATTAAGGCCTAGATAAATGCTGAGGTCATTAGCCTAGTTTCACCACGGCTGTACTGTGTCTCAGCAACAGGACTAGATAACACGAATTTTTTTAACGTTTTTTTTATATTAATTAAAGTGTATTTATTTCTTTCCAAAACGCATTTAAACGCCCTAAGTAAGCCGCATATAACTGTGATATTATATTAAAATATTTAACTTTTAGTTATTCAAATACACAAAATGATGCCATACCCAATTCTCTCTCTTCTTCCACTTCATTAATCACTTCGTTATCCTTTGCCACGGATTTTGTCAACTCCCCGATGAGACTGATCGTTTTCTCTTCTGCAAACCGAGTCGCTTCGTCTTCTTCGTTGATTGTTTCTTCTGAAAATTCAATTTTCAATTAAATACCACCTTTTTCCTTGAACGTATATCTAGACTATAAATCATAGTCTAGAATTTCAATTCGTAGTAATTTTTAGTTAGTTTTTATATTGTCTATGAATATATGAAATCAAACAAAACGGGTTGGTGGATTGTCTGGAAGTGATCGCTTATTAGCGATAAGGCCGCCCGTTGCTCTTATATGTACTAACATCTGTTAACGTCATTTGCTTCTAGTGTTTAAGTGTAATAAAGTGTAAAATAAATAAATAAATAAAACGATACATAAGTAACGAACATGAAATAATTTCTTGCCGGTTCTTCTCGGTACTGCCTTCCTGATATTTTGAGTTTGAGTTTATTATTAATACAATACGAACTGTACAGAAGTCTGTGTGACAATATTAATGTGTTAAAAAGTTTAGACAGAAATAGTTGAAAGTGTCATACCCGCGCTGCGATTCGAGATTTGCGTCAGTATCTTTTTTTTCCTCGCATTGTCCTTCTCTAATTGTTCTTCTATCTCCTTCTGAAGCTCTGATAGTTCTCTCTCACCGTCCTCTTCTTCCATTAGCTGAAACACATATTTAGATTAAATTTACTGAGATTGAACGTTAAATTCTAAACGCCTTAGAATGAATGAATTAGAAATCTATCTATCTTTTTTCTGTCGGCATTTATCCTTAATACACGCGTATTACGACTCCAATCAATATAAGGATTACATTCTAGCGATATTGAAATTTTTTTTAACTAAAAGTCAAAATCAAATCTTTTTATCCAGTAAGGTACACAGGACCATTATAAATTGTCTTAAATCTAAATAACTCTACGCCTGTTCGTACGCGAGGCGTACGGCGTAAGGCAAGAAACTCAGCTTGGTTGATTTTTTTGATGAAGACTAAGCCTTTTTTTTCTCTATGTAAGAGGAGGCAAACGAGCAGGCGGATCACTTGAAGTGATGTGCTAACCGCCACCCAAGGACACCAACAACGTCAGGGGGATTACAAGTGAATTGCCGGCCTTTAAGGAAGAGGAACGCTCTTTTTTCACCATCAAAATCACATAAAAATTAAAGATAACCAGATATGTATTGACACACCTTCTGGAGTCGTTCCTTATCCCGTTTCCTTGCCTCTTTGAAAATCGGTGGGTCCTGTTCCTCCTCCAGATCAACCGTCATGAACTCGTCAACCGTCAACGCACTGGACGGTGTATCCCCAAACTCCAGGAGCCGCTTGCGCAGAGTGCTCTCATGAACTCTTACTATACGTACAACGTCAGAAGGCGTTCGTGAAAAGTTGTGCAGTCTCGCTGCTATAAGAAGGGCTGAAATTTAAAAAAACATGTATCGGCTTTATAAAGTACCTGTGTTCCGTCTCAATAAGTGGATTTTTGATTTTATTATAATAATGTTTTTACTCTAAGGTCTAAGGAGAAATTCTTTCTCACTCACACAGCAACACCATTGCACACACTAAATACACACACACACTTAAATGCTCGTTCCTCAGTTGATATACTCCACTTGTTCATATGTATATATATTTTTTTTGGTCGTATTTTTTTATTATTCTTGTTTCTGATCTTAGATTTAATTTCGGGTTCTATGTTTTAACCTTATTTTGGCTTTGTTTTTAATCTATTCTTTATATAATCATCTTCATACAATGGCTTACAAAATATATGCAGGTTTTTTTTATTAAATAGTCGTGCACTATTTATTACATTAGTAACGATAGAAAATATATATTACGTAGGAATGGATTTTTAATTAAATTTGATTTAAATAATTGAAAGTGAAGTTATTACACTTTTGATTTAAAGATCCTAATAATATATATTTTCAATATTTGCAATGCTTACCAGCGCCGCAGACACCTGAAGGCCGACGTCCGGAATGTATGGAGTCACGTTTCATCCTCTGCACCAGCCTTAGTGCCGTCATACTCACCTCGTGCTGTTTATCTTCGAACTGAAGCTGAGATGAAAATCGTAGTATATAAATGCATGGATCTGAAAATATAGAACAGATTGATTTATTACACCAAAAATACACATACACAGCAAACAAACAGCACCTGATGACATGACATCTTTGTAGCTAAATATGCCCCATTTGACCAAAAGAGGGGGCGACATTTTGTACGGTACTCGTTGTTCTTCCCCCAAATGGTAAGGGAATGTATCAAAAAAGGGGAACAAAGGAACTGAAAATTTGACGAATGCGAAGCCGCGGGGAGAAGCTAATTACTCTAGTACCACTTGCAAGCAGGCTTTTAGTTGTCTATTGGAAGTAAATAAATCACCCTCAAACCTATACTGCAATCCGTTATTGCGTCTAGTGTCAAAAAATCAATGAAATACCTAGGTCATTATTATACGCAACAACTGAGAGATAAATGGTTCTGTAATGCATTGTATGCAAATTGTTTCAACTTTGTAAATGGATTTTTTTTTATAATTTAACCTAAATACTTTAAGCCTAATCAAATGTGAATAAATATTTTTTACTCATCAACACTTTATTGCCTAACAGCCCCGGATAAAACAGAATATTTCTTTTCAGATATGAAAGCCCGTTATAAAAGATATCGCGGAATTTATGTCATTTAAAACTCGACGTTTTAATTAAGATGTCAGTACCTTTCAACAATTCTCATATATTCTAAGATGCAGTTAAAAACGACCTTGCTTCAATAATTCGCGTGTACTTAGTAGAGAGTCAAACAGGAATCCGTCAAGCGTGTTACATGCCCACATTAGCTATAAGCATAATTATAATTAGATATAAGTCTGTATTGTTTATTCCCCACAGACAACTCTACCACAAATTCTATCCTTTAAATACGTTATTCTTTCCACTCAAGCATTCCTGATGCAACTTCCAAACGCATACATTGTAAAATACTATTAAGTACAAACCTAATAAAGTCTTTCTCTAAAAGCTCTCAAATGTTGTCACTGCCCGTAACAAATTTAACTAGTATGGCTCTTACACTGAGAACCTGACGAGCTTTACCCACTTAAGGTAGTAACTACCGACAAAACGCAAAATATACATCCTAAATATTATATATTCATAAACTCAAACTCAAAATATCTTTATTCAAGTAGGGGTTTATAAAGACACTTTTGAATCGTCAATTTTTACACTACCACCGGTTCGGAAGACGGTCATCTACCGAGAAGAACCGGCAAGAAACTCGATAGCTGCTCTTTTGAAATAAACAATTAATACAACATTGTGCTACTGACAATTAAAATAACAAAACATTGTAAGGCTCCCCAAGAATTGAACTGTCCCGATGCTGAGCCAATTGCCGACACATTAAAGGGATCTTTGTCCTCTAAATATTCGTTAACGGTATAGGATGCCTTTTCAACCAAAATACCCTTTACGCGCGTTTTAAATATTTATTCATAAATAATAAAAAAACTACTCATGTGATATATATGTATGTGATAACACTTTATCGCATTTATATTATACTTTTGTAACGATTTCGTTAGCGATTATATATAAAGACAACAAATATTTTATTGTAAATGATAAAATTATTGTAATGTATGATCTAATTCATTCATTCTTCAGCATAATGTCAGTTAACATTTACTCTATTGAAAAACTATGCTCACTAATCGCTCACAATCGGCCTTGATATTTAGATACGCAGATTCCTTACATTTCTCTATACTATGTGCCACTATTATATAAAATATAACAACTTACAATTAAGCATATAAACTAGGCCGCGCAAGTATTTAAGACGCCAGTTCCTTCATTGATACAAGAAATACCGTCATAAGACGTATCTATACACATAAATATACCTAGCTTAATATTAACAAGCGAGGTAAATTTACGCGACATGTAGGTATGTCGGATGAGGTATGTATTTTACCCATACGCCATGTACCGTTAGATAAAATATAATAATATCAGCACACCTTTCACATACGGTTAGCATCAATGTTAGCAAGATATAAAGACCAGGTTCAGAGCACCGATCCCATTGTAAAAATCCCAATTCGATCAAACGTGCTGTACAATTATTTCCTAAATCCCGCACACATTCACAACAAGATGGCGCTTCACTCGAAGCGCTCTGATTGGTCAATACAATAAACGTACTTTAAAATTAACAAAAGTATAAAAACTTCAGTTTTAATTAATGAAATGAAATCTAATTAAAAATCCTTTCCTACGTTATATACATATATCTTTACCAATTTAATAAGTAATGCATTATTTAATAATAAAAAAACCTGCATATATTTTGTAAGCCATTGTATGCATACCGCAAACTTAGCCTTGACACATAAAGTTCGACAACTCGTTTATAATTTCATCATTTCGTCTCATATCTCTAATTAACGTCTCGATGTGTTAACTCGTCCTTTAGAATATTTAAATTACCAATTATTATCAATAGTTACACATACGTCATGAAAGAAATTCTAAGTACCGAGCATACGCGAGTTTCTCAATTAAAAAAAGAACAGAACGTATAACAATTGTACGAGATCCGTTAAAGACCGGCGAAGTTACAATTATTATGATAATAATTTAAACGTTGTGTTTTTTAACAGAAGAAAAAGTTTTATATGCAACTGTTTATGTATGTATGTGTCTATTTTTTGTTTTGTTTAAGCCAGTCAACAGTCGAGCCGTAGCGTACACATTTGTCTCTTTTCAATATAGCGCAATACAATACAACAGAATGAGAGAACAGTATATTCAAAACATTTGCTACAAGTTAATGTTTTCGAAGATTAAATAAGGAGACCATTTTATATAATCCAACAATATATGAACTGGGTATTTGCGGAGCCGGTGAACAAGATTAACGGTGAAACTTATTGCACAACAGCCTTTCACAAATACTGTAAAACTAAATAAAAACAATCAACGTTAATATTCGTGTGTTTGAATCTAGTCTGTGAAATAATAATCTGTGACATACACAACATAATGTCAATCCGGTTTTAGGAGCCAAAAACCAAAATGATTATAAAATTCTTGTTAAATGCATTAGGGAGAAAAAACAAGGTAAATCCCATAAATCATTATACGTTTACGAACTTCAAGGAAATAAAAAAATATTTCTGGCATTGCAGGTGGTGCATGGGGAAATTCTATGCATTTCACTACTCAAACTGCCCCGCTTGACTTATGATCCTCTGTCCCCTCGATGAGGTAAAGGACATCCACAGCAAACCCTCATCGCGTTCTATCCGACGCTTCGCATTTAATCTAGCTCAAAGTCTTACTGGCTCCCTTAGCCACATCTTCAACAATAAGTCGCTAGGTATGTTTGGGACGACTCCGCTTCCGCTTCCCTTGAGGATTCCAGTCAAGTGCCTGTTAGGGTTTATGTTTGATATCTCTCCGTAGAGTGTGGCCAATCCAGTTCCACTTACGACAATTAATTTGCTGTTCAATTAGGTTCTCCCGACAGCACTTTAAAATTGCCCCGCTTATTCCATAAATAATATATCTAATAATGGAATAATCAGTTAATTTAAAAACAACTTACACATCTATTACATTATAAATATTATGTTTTTCATTACGCGGAAACAAATGATGAAACCAACTTATTATCATAATAAATTACACCTGGTAACATAATTGTATGTATTTTACGTAACAGCAAGAGAAAAATAGACTAAAGAGATCTGTTAGTATCTCGTTTAATAAAATACACAGACTACAGACAAGGTCAACAGAACTTTTACATCGATCGCTCATTTGTAGGTTATGGTCACAATGAATAATGCGATACGATTTGGAGATCTTGTTAGCGATTGCAAAAATATTTCCGATAGAAAAATATCATAGTAAAACTTTTTTTTATTAAAAAACAACACATACCATTGCAACACAACTGACAATATTGTCACATTTATAGCAACACTTGTCCAATTATGGTTTTAACGAATCCAAGAACATTTTAAATGTGAAAGTTTTTGCTCTCGCATTTAAAAAAAAATGCAATAAATTTTAATGTAAGATTATAAGATAAGGATAAGGATACGTTATCTATTATACAAGCATTTAGGATAAACATGCTTTATAAATAGGCAAAATAAACAATAGTTAAATATAGATAGTTGCAGGAAAGTACAAACATAAATGCAAATGTACTTCAGACTGAGAGGCCTTAACAATGTAAAAGGTAGGTAGGGTCAACAGCGAAAAGATATTTGCACAAACCGGATTCGAAAGTTAACTTAATTCGTTAAGTGGGTGTACAGTACCAGGCTATAAATAATGCACATCGACCATAATAAAGACGATCGGTTAACTTCCAATTTGTATACACTTAACTCAGACTGAATCAAAACAGAACGAGAGAGTTATTCTTAATTCCTAATCTGATGTTTGTTTTGAAGTCAGTACTCGACTAAACTATAAATGACACCCACACTTCAAATATTTAATTTCTGATCTTTAATCTTGTATAGTATTAACCTATTTAAATATTATTATATTATTGGAAGCTGGAGTGGGCCAAGCAAGCAAGGTCTTCCGGAAGTGAATTAACAATCGACGCGATGTTATTTCCGTCTGTTTAACAAAAAATTGTATACACTTAATACATATTAAAATGACCGTCGCAATTATTGACAACTCATTTCTCCTTGTGCCCCACCCACTCCAAAATGCCTATTACAAGCTCACTTTAGTTCCTCGCCTTATATTGTTTACTTATTTGTAACATATAAGAATTAACTATTATCAATCAACATCCTACTAGTACTTAAACCGGCCACAGCTAATTAAAATCAGCTTATCAAAAATTCCACACACGTTATTAAAGCGCAAAACGTCCCTGAATGATAAAGCAATGGCGTGTATGGAAAATAGAGAATTAATAGAAGCCTCATACTGCCGAGCAACTGCATGTTTATAGTCTGTTTATCGCTGCGGCCGCGTGCTTCGAATTATCAATAGTGAACAGCCTTTGATGACGTCACAGTTTGCATGTTCATTGACGGCAACCAAATAATACACACCATTTAATATTGCTTATGGTTTCAATGCCATAGACTAAATTCGAATTGTCCTAATTTAAAAATGGAACTTACCTAATCTATACTTATAATAAATCTGTAGAGAGGTCAATTATGTACATGAAATATATTTTCAAAATAATTATCAGGATTAGGGATCGATACTGATGCCAAAACTGCAATCAGTAAAATGTTTGTCTGTCTGTCTGAGTGAGTGAGAGAAATTTAAAATAAAATTCTTGATTAATCCTGGTGATATATAACTTTTTTATGGGTGAAAAAAAAAAACATTGAAAATTCGGCAATCTGTGACATGATGAAAAATTAACCCACGTATTATGCCTTATGCCAGTCATTTACTTTCTCAGTGCTGTATTGATGTCATTATATACAAAAAAAAACTTGCAACCGTTACTTGTGTCCAATTTAATTCCTAAATTAACGGTAACATGGTACACGTTACCGTAAATTTAGGAATTACATATAATAATTAAATAACTGTGAAACGTTTATAAGGAAATAGTAGTTAGAAAAATTTATACGATCGTAATACAAAGTAAGAAATACCTCACAACTAACTTGCATGATAATATTTTTTTATCGATTCTACTAATTGGCTTAATATAAATCATAGAACGCTTTATGTCCATATCTTTTTGATTTAATTAAAACAATTAAAAATAAAGACAGAGATAAAGGACCTTTATATATTTATATATCA
Source organism: Leptophobia aripa (assembly GCA_951799465.1). Lineage (NCBI taxonomy): Eukaryota > Metazoa > Arthropoda > Insecta > Lepidoptera > Pieridae > Leptophobia > Leptophobia aripa. Next base: position 9,174,286 of record OX637260.1, read on the forward strand.
GTTTAACTGAATAAAGGAAGGACGTAAATTATTGAATTGACATTTCGAATAAATAACGATTTTTCCTCATAGGTGAAAAAGTGAAGGTGTGCTTATTTTTAATAATGTGCCGCCATAACCTGTGACTCAGGCAGATACATCCAATACATGAAGTTGCGAAGTTCCTGCCTCTTCCTACCCTAGATTTGGTTCCTGGCAGTAATGTTTATTATTTAAAATTAAATGAGTAAATCTTACGAAAATATTGATATATATTTGTCAAGCCATCAAGATTTCATCAACTGGCGCTTTATATTCAAATGTGTTAAACTTTGTTCTTTTTGTTTTGTGTAAATCCATTTCTTGACTTATTATTTGTTCCCAAGTACAGTGTTATCTCCATGTAACATCACTCGATTTAACGACAAACTATCTTAAGCGTCGGAATCAATTGGCTTTAGTTGGTTTAGCTTGTATTCTAATTCTTCTCTCTCTATTAAAATGCACAGTTCCTTCAGTGTTGTTATATAGACTTACACTGTAATTGTAAAATATGTCTACATGTGTGTCTATATGCCTATGACTTTCAAACCGGTGGTAACGTAAAAGAATGACGATTCAAATGAGTCGTTATACACGAATAAAGATATTTCGTGTTTATAATTATCAGGAGCATATTTGGTAAATAAAGACTCAATAAATTGCACATAATAATGGCATGCACTTTCACGATCGAAATTTCGGTGGCATGCCCCAGCCTTGCGCAAGACAGCAGCGGGCGATTGCAAATCGGCGCGGGCGCACTCAGTTTATCGTATCGTTGAATGCGCGACGTGTGTATCAAAGTGGTGTATTCCTTCGTGATTAGTGAATATGTGTGTACCGAGAGAATGAAATGCAGGACAGTGAGACTGTAGTATCGAAAAAGGTTCCTGTTGTGTTGGGAAAAATATTTTTACGCTGGATCTTCACTAAGGCCGACTTGGTGTTCTTTATTTACCGGTTTGTTGTTTATATATAAATGCTTATATAACAGAGGGAACAGTTATTAAATTCATATTTTATAAATATTATCCTTTTTCCGAATAGCATAAAACTCTCACACTCAGAACTAACGTTATGTTTATGTTTTGAGAAAAACTTTTTTTAAATTTAAATTAAAAAAATAGGTAAGTTATAAAATAATGATTTATTTATTTTATTTATTTAATAAGGCACACCAACAACACACATACAAACATAACCCGAACAAAATTACAAAAAAAAACACACAAAGCATGTATGTGCATAAATTATAGGGATGCACAGCATTACAGTATACCTGTAATTTTAAAAAAAACAACTAAACAATTATAATTTATATGTTAGTATATTTATTTGTAATTAATATTTCACCGTACAATCGTATATCGGAAATAACATTGACTCAAATTCTATAAATGTCATATCAAATAATATAATATATCTTAGGGATAGTCAGGAAGAGACAATATCTTCTCTGTTGTCACGGGTTGTTCACAGTATTAAAATAAGTTAGTTTAACGCTCCATAAATTTTTATAATAATAATTTATAATTACTTACTTGTTATGTAATTGTAACAACGCTTAATTAAATCGCAAAAGTAAATAACTGAATAAATATATATTTTAGTCATAAATTACTAAGTTAATAAAACTTTCTAGAGAATTAAAATTATTAATCCTTAGGATTATTTATTGAATATTTTATTATAACACCAACCTAGATAGTACAAACAAGAAAATAACCTTCTTTTATATATTTGTAGATATATTTCATTAAAAAATTTATAATGTTTTCAAAACTTCCACTCGCAAGTTAATCCGTAAATAAAAAAACTAAAATTGAATGTAAATGATCAGCATTGGATCGTGTAAGACAGATTAAAACAAATATATTGAGACCTATTTGACACACAAATGGTCACGTGGCCAAGCGTGGGAGCAATGTCATTCTCATACAATTTAATATTACAACAACAGGTCACACCTATTGTCAACTTTTTTTCATTGAAGCTCAATATTTTACTTTTACGATAAGACGAGATTGACAAAAGCCATAACGTTAACTCAGTCAATTACAGTCATTAAAAATAACCTTTTGTTGTAATGGAAAGCCCGCTCGAACAACCTTAATTTTCCTCAAGTATTTAATTGTATTTATACATCAAGTAATTATTAGGACTCTAGATCCCAATAGACACTTCTAATTGTATCACTAAAGTTAAGATGTGTATATTTAAATCTAATTTATACAATAAAATTGCTGTATAATTTGCAGTATAGTTTGGTATGCGTTTTACGCTCGGTCATCAATGGACAGCAGTGTGGACTTCTTTGAAAGTCTCATCGATGAAGATGGTCGGTTCTCAGAACTGAACTGTCAAGAGCCGGCACAGCGTGCTCCACGATGGCAACCATGTGTACAGAGAATACGACCCCAAATAAATGGTTGGTATACTTTTGTTGAGAAAAAATGAATAAAGTAATGTTTTGGATACTATCGTGCTGTTAAAACCGTATGAATTTATTTAACAAAGTTTATTGTCGTAAATAGTTAAGTTCCATGTGTGACATCCATGTTTAAAACACTACATTTCGCCTTATGGGTATATAGGGGATTTTTTTCCACATTTTAAGTCGAAACTCAAAAACAGTTGTTACTGGCAATTTCAAAGCATTGCTTGACAGTGACAAATTGAAACAAGATGGCGAATAATTATGTTACGTCACATAATCCTCTATCGGCTAACGCACCGCGGAAGTAGGGCGGATCGCGTTTGGCGTTGTTTACAAAAAATATTGTGCTTTAGAGATTTAGTGTATGAAAAATGTCAAATTTGCGCTCGAGAATCGTTTTAAAGCCAGCAAAAAGATTACAAGACGGTAGAGATAACTTGCCAGTTGCTCAAACTAATGCTTGGATGAATGGTGAGACTCCCAACTTACAATTGTAATTAATATTGATTTATCACGAGGGTCCTTAATATGAGAAATTTTATGACGCAGCCATTTAGTCAATAAAAACAGGTTTACGAAATCGTTTAAGAACAGTATTTTCTAAATTTTTCAATCGTTTACGTTCTGTTTGTGCAATGGTGAAAGTTATATATTTTTCCAGCTGAAAATATCAACAATGGTGGTGGACTATCAGTGTCTCCACCAAACACAATATCTCAAAGAGAGTCGACAACACAGGTGTCGCAGTGCTACAGTGTACCGTCTTCGCCTAGTAGCTCTACCAGTTCAACACCGTCCCCTACAACCCTTCCCACAACTCCTCCAGGCACAGCAACCCTTGATCCTAATTGGCAAGCATCAAAAGCCACAATTAGGGATAGAAACGCAGCAATGTTCAATAATCAACTTATGGCTGATGTGACATTTATTGTTGGATCTCCAGGTACTTTGCTTGGTTATTGTATTGTATGTAAATATAAGAATTTATTTTAAGTGAGATAATATTATGGGTTTCAGGTCATACCCAAGTCATCCCAGCCCACAAGTATGTCTTAGCTACTGGCAGCTCAGTATTTTATGCAATGTTTTATGGTGGATTAGCTGAATGCAAGCAAGAAATAGAAGTACCTGATGTAGAACCGTCTGCTTTTCTGACTCTACTCAAGTATATTTTTTGCAATTTGTACAGTATTAAATAGTGGCATATTGGATATTATAATACTGATATTTCTTATAAATTACAGATATCTATACTGTGATGAAATTCAATTAGAAGCTGATACTGTGCTATCAACACTTTATGTGGCAAAGAAGTATTTCGTACCACATGTAGCAAGAGCATGTGTTAACTACTTAGAAACTAGCCTTACTGCAAAAAATGCATGTTTGCTTTTAAGTCAATCTAGATTATTTGAGGAACCAGAACTGATGCAAAGATGTTGGGAAGTTATTGATGCGCAGGTATGTGAGTCGACAGAAAATCTCCTGACATTGGCTATTGGACCATCTCCCTCTTATAGTAGCTTAATATTAGAGTTATCGGAATCTAGTCAGAATCTCTCTAGCCCTGAGTGTAATAACCTGTCAAATGAAGCCCTAAACTGTTGCGACTAACAAAACTAATATTTTGTAAAAGTGATAAACTTTTGTTCTGTGTGCTGGCTGTAATGGTTGTGACTGGTCTGTGTCGAGCTAAAGGTTAGAAAGTTATGTTTGCACAATCAATGTCATAATATTATTGTGTGTGTAAGTGTTCTAGTCAAAGTTAAATAATTGTTAAAAAAAATTTAAAAGGTAAAACTAACTGCAATACATTTTGAATTTATACTTTTTTCTGCATATTGTGCAAAGCATGTATTCTATGGATGTCTATATGTTGTAATAACAATTATTAATATCTGTGAAAATAAACAATTTAAGCAAATTGTATTGCAGTTTTAATTTGTGTAACCTAACGCAAGAGTATTTTTTAGGCTGAAATGGCACTTACGTCAGATGGGTTTATTGATATTGATGTATCAACACTGGAATCGGTACTAGCAAGAGAGACATTAAATTGCAAGGAAATCAATCTTTTTGAGGCTGCCTTAGCTTGGGCGCAAGCTGAATGTGTACGTCGGGAAATAGAACTCACACCTAGCAATAAAAGGGCCATGCTTGGCAGTGCCATTTACTTAATAAGGTTTCCCACTATGACTTTGGAAGAATTTGCTAATAGTGCTGCTCAGCTTGGAATTCTTACTCCTCAAGAAACTATTGATATTTTCCTTCATTTTACTGCAGCTACCAAACCTCAGTTGTCATACCCAATTAAATCAAGAGCTGGTCTTAAGGCTCAGGTAACTATATAACAATAGAAACATAATTTCTAATTAATCCTTTTGTTAAGTGTATTAACCATAACATTTAATATGTTTTCAGATTTGTCACAGATTTCAGTCTTGCGCATACCGAAGCAACCAATGGAGATACAGAGGAAGATGTGATTCAATACAATTTTGTGTGGACAAACGGATATTTGTTGTAGGCTTTGGTTTATACGGTTCCTCTAATGGTGCAGCAGATTATAATGTCAAGATTGAATTAAAAAAGTTGGGACGAGTACTTGCTGAGAACAATACAAAATTCTTTTCTGATGGATCAAGTAGCACATTCCATGTATACTTTGAAAATCCTATACAAATAGAACCTGAATGTCTATACACTGCTTCAGCGGTTCTTGATGGAAGTGAACTCAGTTATTTTGGACAGGAGGGCTTGACTGAAGTTTACATGGGCACTGTCACATTTCAATTTCATTGTTCTTCCGAGAGTACAAATGGAACAGGTGTACAAGGTGGGCAAATTCCAGAACTGATTTACTATGGCCCAACAGTGAATGCAACAGTAGTTAATAATAGTACAAATGATGACTGACAAACGAAAAGAAAACGTTCGCTAAACTACTACTCTGTTTAGTGTATTAAAGGAGACATTTAAAACTCTCAAAATTGTTGAGTTCACATAAAACATTCTCCATCATTCCATTAGTGTTAAACTATTGCATAACAAATTGTGTATATGTATTGTTAGTTATAATTAGATACCATAATGTGATATGGGTGTTGTATAAAGGCTCTCTTATAATATTTAAGTTTTTCTTATTACTACTTAATTCACAATAAATATTTATAGATTTGTTATAGTTTAATTGTTAAAAAGTAGTCCCATACATAGATGATTCAATTCATGGTGAGTTATAAGGCATACAAAGAGACAAAATTGAAATTTTCAGAAAACTATGCAACTTGGAAGACTTTTGGCGTTTATTATGTAATTTAAAAAAGGATTTTAGTTTTTTATTAGATTAACACTGTATATAGTAATCTAGGGATTTCATCTAGAAAAATATATGATAAGGCATATAATTCATGTGTGAATGTTTCTTATCAGGTTAGTTAATAAGCATTAATTCTTTAACTCATTAAAAATATATAATAATGAGAAGTACTTACCTGTCGGTGGGATGTTAATGCAGAGAGTCTTGGAAAGTTTGAAGTAAGTGCGACCCAGTTGATAGCAGCATATCTGCAGTGCATCACTTATGTCAATCAATAGATCTGATTTAAGTTCAGGATTCTTGTTTTTAAAGATTAAATAACTATTGAAACATTATAAAGTTCCATTTTTGTATTGAAACACAAGGTTAATATTTTCTTTTTTTTTAAATGAGGTCTTAGGCTAATTTATATGCCTTGTTTATATGGTATACATGCAATAATTGTCAGTCCTACCAGGGGTGTGTTGGCTTAGGGCCAATCAACTGTTCAATAACATTTGTATCTCTAAGGTTAGAAGTATTGCTTTTATATTGGTGACATCAAAATCCCTATGCTGTTAGAGGACATTTATTTCCCGTTGCAATACTTAATTATAATTACTTCTATGTCCTCTCAATTTACATACTGTTGGCTCTTGATGTATTAAACCAACCTTGCATTATGACCTGCACTTCATGCACAAGTTGATAACGCTTCTTATTATTTAAAATAAGGGTTCAATATAATTCTAGTAAAAGGATACGGGCAGTCCCTTCTGTTCTACACATCATATAAACACAAGCAGCCTGTGTGAGTGCTGATGGTCGTCCAATAGTCAAGTGACGCATCAGAGCTAACTTGAAGAAATTACATGCAATGTCTATACATTGTTGGTTTAAACGCAGCTGTTGACACAAAGCCGTGATACCATCTCTTGCTCTCCTTAAAGTGACCTCTCGGGATTCTTGTCCAATTCCAGAATTAAAGGCTAAAATCACAAGTAGCTAATAATGTTGCCTAAAGTTAGGTTAGGTATAGAAGAAATAAGTTTGTGGTTAAATTTAGATTTTCATAAAATGCAACTGGAAACTCATAGCCCCCTTGTAGCTGAAATAAAGTTTTTACTACATCAGGGGCTTACATATATATATAACCAATATATGTAAATACAAACCTCTCCCAAATCCAGAGGCACCTCCTTTTGAATCAGCAGATACAAACTGTCCGATTACAGAGGCTCCACCATGTGCTGTCTCTTGAAACTCTATATCAGCTACGATAATACTGTCTTCGAGGACAGATCCACAATTTGTACACACGGCATCACCTCTCGCAGGATCAACTTCAATTTCTGATGATCCACAATGCTTACACTTTTTTCCAGATGACATCGCGATCAGTTATCGAGCTATTTAGTAGTCGTAAATATTTATAGACCAAGAAAACTCATTAGGTTTTAACAAATTTATGAATAGATTAACAGTTACTAGTAGATATTCATTTTATACTGAGCAAAAAATTCACAACTGTAAGCAGTAAATTATCTTTTACAGCTGTAGGACGTTAAAATTTCCTATAATTAAGAAAAAAAATATTAAAACATGATTTTAAACATGAGCAGCTTGAACATCATGATCATGTTCAATTCATGGATGTGTCTTCTTCAAACTTCACACTTCAGAAATCACGTTAGTTTTTCTAAAATTAAAAACAACATTGACGATTGACGTCTGACACTTTCAACAATTGAACAGTAAATTGTAAAGAACGTAAGGTCTGATTGATTTGACATAAAAACAATTAAAGGAATTTTAATTATAATTTTACTGCGGGCTTTATTACAACAAACATTTGAAGGTTTTTTAAATTTCAGTATTTACAGACGAAATCTAATTCAGAAATACAACATCATTATTTGGCAACATTACTGTTATGTACATGAACCAATCGGGCAGCTAGCATAAAAGAGAGATGACGTCACGTCGATAACAAATGTGATTGGTTCAATATCACGTCAAAATCTATTTTTAGAAAGTGAGCTCACCCTGAAGTTCTTAAGGTTGGAGAAGATTCTGTGACAAAAAGTATGTGTTCTTATTGAAAACTTGGGCTCTTATGTCGTTTCGCTTTTCGTAACAAAACAAATTCTCAGGAGAAGGGCATCCCCAAACAGAGGACGACGTCATCGCAAAAACTGCATTGATGAGTCATCATTGTTATTCTTTATGTACTTTTCAACAAGAGTTTTACACTTCCAGTTATATTAATCAAATAATATTATCAAATATATATAGGCATCAATAAAGTTAGTAAGAAATTAATGAAGTTTGATGTGTCAGATTTTTTACTGACTGATAACGGGTTATTACGCAGTGATAATAAATTACGTAAAGTGTTTGTGTTGTGGAGAGATTGAAAAAGCTAAAAGAACGTTATGACGATGAAGCTGGAAATGAGTGACAGTCAATCCAACCATTCGGACTTTTCTAGTGATAGTCAGTCTTCACATGGATCCTCAACTAATGATTTCGTATCAGCAAAATCTTCGCGTACTTTGCTTACGGTAAGTCCATATAATAAATTACTGGTAGAAGTTCCAGATGGTCGTCAGCTTATAATTAAAATATTGTCGTAAATATTTAGGAATTACATACAAGACTGTTGGTGAATATTTCATTGTTTATTCATAATACCAAACAACTTCTCTACTATTAACAGTACTTTAACTACCATGAGCATGAAAAGACATCAGCAAGACACATTAATATTTTCTATTGATTAACAATATCTTATATAATATTTACATTACTGAAGGAATATATTTATTATTTTCCTATGACAATAGATAAGTAAAAGGTATATTAAGTAAACTTTTTTCGCTTTTTACCTTACCTACAGCATATTAGATATATGTATACAATAAACATTTCAGTTCTGATCTATATTACTCAGTATCCAATGTCGGAGGTAGATAACAGAAGTATTTGTGGAAGCGACATCACTTCCAGTAATGAACAAATCCTTGTTGTAATATCAGCAATGATGCTATAGTTATTTGAATTTTATAATCTTCATATAAGCCTAATTATGATGCATATATTATTTTTTAATATTTCTTAAATAACAAGCATATGTTTCCTCTTTCACCATGAAATCTATGCTAATTTTATTTTAGTTATTTATTTCACTAAAAACGTCCCCAAACATCTCATGTGCAAAATATTATACAAAAAAACCTTTAAGATAATAAAAGTATACACACAAAACAATTATATGGCAACTAACAAGAGTTATATGTTATAAGTTATTAACATTATTAGTTCATAGTATTCACATATTAATTTACATAAATTTAAAACAATATCGAGTGTATTGAATTAAGTATTATGATAATAAAATGAACAATTCATGCTTAATGCTTTTGTTAAGGAAACAGGTGCACTTTGTGTAGTAAATACTGTGATATCAGAATGTTATTGTAGCCATATTGTTTTGAATTAATTTTCCTTTATAAGTTAACATGGCTAATATTTTTGTTATAGTTATTTTAAATGTCTAGTCGGTGTTGGTTAAATGAGTTTATATAATTTTCAAATATCAAATATTCTGATCGCAACCATTGATTTTATTAAAATATAACCCATTTAATATATTAAAATTATAAATGAAGTATATACTGAAACATTCAATACCTATATTTAAATATGTTTAAGTATAAACTTTTAGTGTTATTTATTAAATTCCGACTATCAATAAAAAAAAAGTTTCAATAACCACAATGTTTTTTAAAAATTTAAAAACTATGTAACAAATACAATATAGAGCAACCATCAAACCCTTTTTTAATATTACACAAAGAAGATGTTATTTACACAATTAAATTAGGTAAATAGCAGGAAAACCTTATGCAACTAGGCATTGACCGCTCTGACGTCACTTTTTCTCGGAAAAGTCGCGAATCAACGTGTGCCTGCGCACAGAACTTGCCACATAAAAACTTAACATAATATAGAACAAGATATTATTAAATAAGACAATGTATTGACATAATTGTATATCTTACAATTAATTTCATTCTCGCAATCCTTAATGCTATTATAGCATTGTCTTTGGCCTATTCCAGTGTCACATAAAATCATTACAGCTTACTTAATTCTTTAAGAGCTCACTAAACTCCAATTATTTCTTGAGAACCTGATTTTAGTTAAATATAAATTTTCATTCATATGTTCATAGTACACGTTAGTAGCTACAGGATTCAAACCTAAACTTATCAGTAGTAGTGAAATATGTCATAGGGGGAGCTAAATACATCCTTTACCAAAGTACAGAGTTGTAATAGTACAACTCCGCGTATAGACGCGTTGGGTTTTTCCTAACCTAAACAATTATACTGTTATTAAGTGTTTCTCCGAACCTGTTATTTGGATCGATTTTCGGTAAAACCATTCTACAGAAATGCGAATTGTTATTACCAGTTGCTATGGTTACGCGTATAAAGCTATCGCCCATATCGTAGTTCAGAGAAAGAGGGTGGTTCGCGTGACTGTCTGGCTCGAACGACCTTGAACTTAGTTTACGATACTTCTACTATATAATCACAGACATTACTCACGTTCGTTTGTTTTGCTGGAATTGTGCTTAACGATTAAGCTTAAAAACATCTATAGTCTATGTACTAAAGGTATGTTACAACATGTTTAATAATACATTGCAACAAACTATGCATCCATGAATATATTATTTCAAATTACTTACTTACTAATGTATTATCTAGATAATAAAAAAGTATGTGGGCTAAAAAATTGATAGTTTAACTTTATATTCATTCAATCATTAAGTTTAACTTCCGAACAGTAGGATTCAGGTTCGATTCAGTGTTATATGTATTTATAAACGTTTAGCAGTAACACTCTTAGGAAACAAAAAGTGAAATTAATTCTAATATTATTTTGCCCTGGAATAGGTCGCTTTCATATTTTTTAACATTTATTTACTATTATTAACTCTCACAATATGTGTAATAAAGTATAAATTATCATACTTAAGACTTTTTTATTGAATAGAGGGAAAACGAGCAGGAGGCAAACCATAAAGATGAAGTCACGTGGCTGGGAGTTGACTTAGTAGACTTACACCTAATTCTCATATAAGGCTAATTATCCCGTTAATTAATGTAATTCCCATAATTAATGTTTGTTAAAATAGATTTAACAATAATTCGAAAATTGCCTTATATACTTGGAACCCATTACATCATTTAAATAACAAGACTTTACATAGAAATCTGATTGGTTACAAAATATCTCTCTAATTTATATATATATATATATATATATATATATATATAAATTCTTTTGAAGACTCATGAGAGTAAGAAAGTCAACTTCTAGATTATTTAATACTAAAGCGTTGGAGCTATATATAAAATAGATTTTCTGTATCTGTCTATCTCTTGTCCTCACGGGGTTAATGCAGTTTGTCAGAACGAGACAAAATTACACAAATATGTTTCTATGCAGCAGGGTTTCAGCTCTGAAAACAAAGTATCCCAAAGCCGATTTGCTAATATTCGAAGCCGCTAATACTGGGAAAGGATTCCAATCTAATTATAGGTCAATTTATTAAACAGATATTAAATACTATTGTTTATAAATACAATACCAAATAGTGCACTGTTTGACCTACATTAAATCATCAGCGTATCGAATTAATAGTGTCAAATGCTATAAATATATTGTTCTATATTTTAATAAAGTTGCCTTGTTATTCTTGCAAGAATGTAATGTAAAGTCTGAAATTTTGTGGCGAGAGGCTAGTTTAATACTGCTTGGGGTGAAAGGCGGGCGGCACCCAGGTGCACCTAAAATGTTTTAATGTCCTAGGACGTCGTTATATTGAAACCCAAGTCCACCCTTATACGAGTATAGTGTTATTGCTTAAACGTGATACACGTGAAGTCGTCTGTAGGAATCATGAATTTGAATTTTTCTTTCTATATTCAAGTAACATTTGCCTGTAACGAAACTATTGAATTGGAAAATGGAGTAAGTGCCACCAGTAATCACCATCACCAGTAAACATTGGCGAGTCTCGTTCGTCGAATTAACAAATCGTTGATTTCCTCGTTTGGGGTGATCGTTCTAAGATTGTACATGTGTTATCATGGTGTAAACTTAATTTTCGCTGAATCCACATGTCTGGCTCGATGATTATGTCTTCATATTAATTCTTTGAACAATCCAAAACCCCACTATTTCTGTTTTGTTCCGCTTATTCGTTACTTTTTTGCCAACACGTTGAGATTGATCGTTTCCATTTCCAAGATTCATTGGAAAATTATTTAATCATGACAAAGCCGCTCGAATATTTTGGCACGGAATTGCTAAAGTTAATGTCGCTTGTTACCTTTTCGTGAATTGCGAATGCGCGTGCGCGGTTCGGTCGCGTACAAAACTAGCTGGCACCGCGGGCGCTGACTCAGTCCGATATTAAACATTCTAGCTGACGGAACGCGTCTCTATGAGTCATCGGCTTATCAGTTGTGTTTTCATTTAATTTTTTTATTGCTTTATATTTGGTGCATCGGTGTGGACGTTTGTGAAAATTTATCTTCATGTCTCAGTTGGTGCCATACCACCACTTTAACAGCGAGCAGGACGATAGTCTTATGTTCGCTACAATGTTCGACTACCAGAATGATGAATATTCAAAGCCTGTGGTAAGTTCGCTTTCGATACCATATGGGTTAATAATTAAAATTACAAAACGTGTGAATACCGAATGAGGTACGTTCTTAATGTCTAGTTTATATAATAGATGGCGCCAGCTCAAATGTGAACTGATAGTTGATAAAGTTATCCCCGACGGCCTTTAGCCCAAATGGTTTCAAGGTTGCGAATGGAAAGTTGTATTTCCTGCAACTAGATTAAAATAGATGTGTCCAATGATTGTCTCGGGCAAATCTTAATTTGCAAACGTGTTTTATTGTTGTGCAATATGTTGATGAAATGCGGATCTTAACTTGATTAGAGCGCAACTGAATACTGGTGAATGAGGCGAACTAGTAAAACGAAACGTCACTCGTACGAGCGGGTGACGTCATTGTGTGACGCAATCCGAGCTCTTCACCACCGCCATTTGGGAAGTTCCTCGAACTTGGCAGCTGTTCCACTTACATGGATTCTTTTATGCGGACGCTCGGTTATGAAATAAATACGTTATCATACAATGTTAGTATTCAGAATCTACAGATATTGATATGAATAAGTCATGCAGACACTACAGAAAGACAGAACTATTGTTTTCGGTATATTGGTTTCGCAGTTAACTTTGTTATTTACCTTAACGCCCTCTGTTGACGTCACTGACCACAAACCTTTTGAAAATTCTCAAAGTATCAATGAAGTGGGTATTACCCGGAGTACAGTGTACTACGAATAATAGATTGTAGAGTGTACCGTTATTGAGTCACTTGCGATATAATTGCGTCATTATTTAATGATTCGATTAAAACCTTTTTTGTTCTGTTAAAATTCAAAATCACCTTAACCAAGTAGATGATAACTTTTCTTGAAATGTACGAAAAATTCAGATGAGACTAATTGCATAACGATATCGTTTTCTTCCTACCAATACCTTTATCTTGCGTAGATATATTAATAAACCCAAATAATAATGGCTAAATAATAATATATTCTCATTCTTATATTAACTACAAAAAATATATGTAGACGCAACTCTGAAAATTTAACATGTTATTTTTATGCCACATCAACCCCTTCATATACAACATCTAGAAGATTATTTCTTGTCTTCTGTAAAATGATCTTAAAGGATTGACATATCAGTTGCGCAAGAAGCGGGTTATGTTAACCTTTTCGATGCGAAAACTTCAAGTCCGGCTGTCTTGACCCACATTATGCTTGTGAAATTTCTCCTGCGCCCGCGTCGTAATTCACTTCCAAGAACGCACGTCCGCATGGGAATTCCCACTTGAACATTATCCGTTTTTACCTAATAATGGCCATTAAACTATAAAAATTAAATAAACTGTTGTTTTTATACGACTTAATATTTAAAGTTCTGAGTAGTTTCTTGGTTAGTTCATAAACGAGTGTTATAATTAAGCCAATGTTAAATGTGGTTAGAGAGCAGATGTGTTCGGTTAGCCGACACCTATTAAATGCTTGTATTGCGACCAATAAAAGCCGGAAGCAAACAATTTGTTCTAATTGTACTGTACTAAGATGAACTGCTGGTACTGGTATATATTTATTACGCTTATTAAAAGTTATCCAGCCTAGGGTTTTAACAGACAGTGGTTTTCGTTCCAAATGTCAACGTTATACGCGGATATTGCTAAGAATGATCTTACTAGTATGTGCCACATTGATTTATATATTTTTCACATATAAGCGTTACTAGTGATGTGCCCGAAGAGCCCAATTATATGTTTGGATAAATTAGGACTCCATGGTTTTATTTCCCTAACTGTTTCAAATTAGATCGATCTAAATACCAACACACCATTGATAATATTTCTGTGAATAGAAGAAATGTATGGATAAATTCTTGGTAAATTTCAAAATACTAATTTTGAAATAGTAACGTACGATATTTTTCACGGTCTTTGTGCGATTAGATAATATTCGTGTGTCATGATTCTAAGAAGTATGAGTCAGCCAAGATGTTAAGCGCGGAAGTACCATACTTCACAACAATTCGCTCCTTCGTTGATTCGTTGCAGTCATGTTTTTTCTTTCATAACTAAAAAAGCATAACTTTCTCTGTATTCCATCTTTAAGGGCCGGCAACGCACCAATTGATAGACTGGGTGGCTCTCTCTCGGTAGCCCGTAGGTTTATTTTCCCCACAAATATTTTTGGAAATGTAAATTTATTATGCTTTACTTAAATATGCTCTCGATATTTTTGTCCAAGTGTTGTAACAAACTTTGTAAACGATGTGATCTTTGATCTCATAAAGCTCTATGATCTAGATTTAAAAAGTTCGACTCATGCGATCGTTAGCACCAAACCTAAGCCCGAGGTATATACTTGACAACCCTATGTCGGTACACTAGGAGACATTTAAAATGTCTAAGTACACAATTATCAGAAGTCACTATAAACTTAAGTGGACGCTTCGGTTGCACAAGTTGAAAACGTTCTGACGTCTTTATTACCCTCGTAGAAGATAACACGACCAATGTTATCCATTTCTGTCCATTATTTAAAGTGGTGTCCATTGTCTTGTTTCTGCTGCGAACATTCTAACTATGATGATAATTTTAAACGCTTCAAAGCTTTTGTTCTTAGCTAAGAGCTACTTACATGAGTTATTTTCTGTCATATTTTTCATAGTCAAACGTGTTAAGCGGAATAGGTCTTAAACCTATTTGTTGTAAAAATAAAAAAACAGAAGTGTATATTATAATATATTTTTTAAATTCGTTTCGTTTTTTTTAAACTGCAATACCTGTCTATAAATTGGTGAGTTATTAATGATGCAAATTTATAATAACACTTGTTAGAACTAAAAAAAAATGTGTATAAAATACGTCTACTACCGTATAAAAGGTTTTAGTATGACATTACGCTGCCCACTATCTGTCAGTTTGACACCACCCACGTTGCTGTCCATCACGTAAATACCTCGTCCATTTTTTATAAGCGTTACTACTTGTTACGTTTGACATTTTGATTTGATATCAGATATGAAGATTTATTGTTAATTAGATTAAAACTTTTTTATATGCGATATATGAAAAAGTATACTGTACAGTTAAAGAATATTTAGAGGACAAAGATCCTTGGAATGTGTCAGCTGTAGCATTGGGAGAGTCCAATTCTTGAGTAGCTTGACAATGCTTTGTAATTTGAATTAATTATATATATTTATTTTAAAAGAGCAACTATCTTGCCGGTTTTTTTGGTAGATAACTTGCCTTCCGAACCGGTGGTAATGTAAAAAAAATACGATTCACAAGTATCTTTATAAATCTACTTGAATATAGAGATCTACTAGGCTAATCAAATATATAAAATTCTCGTGTCACAGTTTTCGTTCCCTTACTCCTCCGAAACGGGTTGACTGATTCTCCTGAAATTTTCTGAGCATATTGAGTAGGTCTGAGAATCGTCCAACGCCTATTTTTAGAGACATTTTTTTTGGCAAAACGACGTTTGTCAGGATCAGCTAGTAAATTATATTCTGCTAACAATATTAGATATGGCATATAATTTGGCACTAACCTCGCTACATTACTTTAGTCTTATTACGGACCCTACCCTATCCAACTTTAGTTTTAAATCGGTCAAATTTGTTCTGGTTATGAACAAGTCACAAATGGCCACCTATTAAACGATTTTTTTTTGAGCTCTAAGAAATGTTAACTGAGATATCGTTCTTTTCAACGGCCATTATTCTCTTTAGACAAAGATAACAATAGTACTGTAAATATTTTGTGATGTCGTTTGAACGGTCGATTATTGTTGACGGTCAAAGTTGCCGCCAAGATTTAATAATTGTCTGTCAAGTGGTACCTTTGAAAATTCCTCCTTAGCTTTCCATTTTGACGCCAATAACAGTCTCGTATTGTTTTCATATTGAATTTTGTATGCGATTATTTTGTGTTATCAGTTTTGGTATAAATAATTATACCATTTAACAATATGTCAGGTACATAGCTATTGTAGAAAACGGTTAATGTTCTAATGATATAGAACTAGGGAAGAACAAAAAAATGGGTTGCCGCTGTGTAATGAGTTAGACACTCATACCTAATAATTCTTCGATCTATGGACTAATTTATATATGAATTAGACAAATTGTTAATTTGACGGAGGGTTTGATTTTCAAACCACATCTATGATAAAAAATTAATAAAGCATATAAGTATTTACATATTATAATTAAGAAAAACATATTGTTACCATCAAATTTGTGCTAATGACAAATTAATTAATCTCGTAATTAGTTCTTTTGTTACAATAAATTTTATTATGTTCAACATCCCATAAATAATTCAAATTTTAAACAATTTTTATTTGTGGATAGTTTACAAGTGCTATGAGTGTTGAATGACTCATACATTTGGACCGCGTGTGAAACATTCTTGATATTTTTTACATTCCTCTTTATACAGTTTAAAAAAAAAATGTACGCCGTTATTAAAATTACAAATGAGCGTATATATAGACATTGTTTATAAATATAATTTCGAACAAAGTATTATCAATTCCCACTGCAATTATTTCTTTGTCGCAATTACGTCACAATGAGCTTGATGATATTTACAACAGCTGCTAAGTCCTTGTTCCGATTATGGTCATGAATCGTGCTTAGAGCACCGTAGATTACTAACATTTTTCATGTTTCCTTCTCGATTGCCTTATTAAAAGGATGTCGTACTTGCACTCGGTGCACGTGCGTTTGATTATTATAAAATGTAAGATTTATGTGCCCTATTTATATATTGTTCACCTCATATGGCAGACAATGGACACATTCATGAGCTAACAACGAATTCCATAATTTAACAATAGCAATCAATTATGGCAATTAATTTGTGAACTCGTTCTATAAAAACCGTATTAGCTCTTATAAAATATGGGCCAATTCGCACGGTTGGTTTAGTCCCAAGGTTAGTGATTTTATAGCTTGTTATGGGTGCTACTGATTAATTAAAATAAATGAAGAATGTGTATCACACAATTGCTGACCGTACGGGTAATCGAAGCCGGGATTCTATGTTCGGTAGTAGTTCATAGTCACCATGGACCGGTGACTATTGGAACAACTGCTTGAAATATACACCTTCTTACCGATGTGGTAGATATGAATATTGTATAAATTTTCACGCCCACAACAAAAAGTGTGATCGACGGCACAATGCGTACTCCCAATACGAAACGTCATTATTTAATGAACCCTCGTCAGATGAAAAGGTCAAATTATTTGAAAAGATTAATCTCGTAATTTATGTGGGCCTAATGCGTCTCACCAGATTTCTTGGTTGACAGCCTGATATATTCCAAAAAGGAGAATATTTTTTTTTATCATCACAATACTTAACTCGCTCAATATTATGTAGGTTTAATAGGTTGTGGTATGTGGTATACAATGTTTGAATATTTTTATTTGTGTGGGCATTCTCGCTTGAAGGATCTCGCACATCGCTGAGAGTAATGTACTCGTAAAGGTTTATGACTGCATTTGAACGTCGAATTTTAAAATAATTTACGTCCGCTTCGATGTTTATTTTTGAGGGTAGACCTATTAAGCCTTTGGTGTTGGAGAATCGTTACAAAAATTAAGTAACAAATTACAAGCCATTTTACCACTTTGGTTGACGATATAATTCGCTCTTACATTGCAACCAATTTGTCACTTTATCCTCTCAATTCTGATGTTTTTCCTTTATCCTCGTTTTCCGTATGAATATAAAAATAAATTTTTCGTCTATTGCATTAACTATATGCATATTCAACACGGTTCTTTTTCGTCCAGCATTCCTACTGTTAAATTAATCATTTTCCTCATTGTGTCTTTGTCATACATTCCCAATGTAACCTTCTAGTGTAAACCTTATGTTATTACATCTTAATATTTTAAAGTAGATTTTTTTTTTTAATTATTGAAACATTTATTCTATGAACGTAATCGCACAGACAGCGTTCGGTTCCCAATTAGGAGGACACCAAAAGGGTTCGTTTGTTGTTCGTTCATTGTTCTTCGGTATCTAGGCTACCGAGTGTCGCAAGTTCGCCTTTTTGAGGAGTTGAAAGTTCTGCTGCACTCGTTGTGAAATTGCGTAGGTGGTGCATTCGCGCGGGGGCCCGTCTGGTCGGCAGGGGCGGCTGGTGGTGTGTTTACGATGCACCGGCGTCGAGTGGGGCGTAGGCGTCGCCGAGGGGCGTCGCGCCAGGCTTATCAGACGACGGCGGGGCCGCCGCGCGAGCCTCACTCAACGTTCCACCGCTGACCGTGATTCTCGTGTTGAACCGACACCGGTTTAGATAAAAACCTTTGTCCATTCGAAGCGCAATATTTACGTTCTGCGTAGGGTGTTTCCGCGCCCGATAACACTCAGTCGCTTGTTTTTTGTTGTGCGCACGCGTTCGCTTCTGATGTTTCATACTGAAATAGCATAAAGTGTTGTGAAGTGCAACAAGTAATTGGATTGCCTTTGTTATTTGGTAAGGATGCATTTATTTTTTAATATTTAAGTTAATTATATTTTAACGTACATCGAAATCAGCGTTTTCCTTGTACATGTCGGGACATGTACTGTGCGTCAATGTTGAAACTAGAGTTTCACCTTTTACTGTTACGCTACGGGGTATTGTATTGGTTATGCGTGGTATAAACCATACGGTTGTTGAAATTTTTAGGCCAAGTAAAGGGTTTTGGCGATGTTGTTGTCTGCGCATGTTGCGCGCGCGTTTCGTGTCATCGTTCGCGGTCAGTTGAACGAACCCTCAGACCGACGTCAACCTTGCCATAATCGAGATTATTTGCATCATCAGTATACCTACCACAGTAGTCATGAGGTGAACTGTTTTAGTTAATTATAGGCACATGTTAGTTGCGCCTTATCTTGAGGACATGCACCTCTTACATCATCCTCTCTTTTGCTTTTCCTTGGAATCTTTCGTTGCTAATTATCATGCAGCATAACTGATGTTATTTGGTTTAACTTTCAGGGAGTCATTATAAATTAAATAGAAAATTATTATTAAAGGTAATTGTATATTATCAGTGCCAATCCTCAATACTTTGAAGTATTTTGCAATGAAAGTTCTTATCTTTACTTTCGTGGAAGGGTGATAAGCTGGCCGGTTGGAATTAGTAGACCTTTTGCGCGTCACTATCAGACTGATAATGTAATGTACAGTGTGATTTTCTGGAAATAGTTTTGCAATTCTCTCACAATACAATTATATTTAAGCGTAAGCGGATCTTAATCGTGTAACATAGAAGAATTTTGGTTATCTAATTCTTCTTTAGAATGTGTTTAGGTAGGTCTGAACCTTTATTATATTTATATCTTTTCCACATCGTATCAGCTATCACTCTTGTACGTCAAAGTCAAACTCGATGAGAGGAAAATTTCTTCTTATATTTAAGACTACGCGAGTTCCAAAATTGATCAAAGTCAAAATCTCTTTATTAAGTAAGGTACACAGGACTATTTTGAAACGTGTTAAATCTAAATTATTCTACGCCTGTTCGTACGCGACCAAGCTGAGAAGAAGCAGGCAAGAAAGTCGGTTTGGTTGATTCTTTTTGCATATGACAACTCACAACAAACTCAGCTGGTAACCTGTAATTAAAGCGTGCCTCAATGTTCAACCAACGTCTGTATATCAGCAGATATACAATCATTAAACCTGTATTATTTCTATTATCACATGCTCACCGATTTGACATTGTCGTGGTGGTACCGCGAAGGTTATTCACACATAAATCGGAACTGTCAAATATGGAGCTCAATTGTATGAAACACTTATATGTCGTCGACCGTACACACACAGGAAAAAAATGCCCGCTACATTTTAAGTAACACAAAAACTTGTGAGATTTAAAGTTGACATTTTTTAACCGATTGTTTGGTCAATCTTATTACAATTTTTGCCTAAGCTTTGGCTATGGACTTCCGTTTAATATAGTCTAGCCAATTGCACCAAATGATTTTCCCAAGCCGATACCGAAACTGCTAATGATTCTACCTGTATTTATTTGTCCTTTCTAATGTTTCATTGTTTAAAGTTAAACTTAAAATATTCCGGTGACTGTCAAAATATTAATATTATCATGACATTAACCGAGAGTTTCCACGTCAAGGGCGTAGAACGGTCAAGTAGAACTGGCAATAAACTGTATGACATTTATGATCGTCAAGTAGTTTTTTTTATAAAATCCTTGTAGAAACATAAGCTTATACGTAATATACAATTGCACTATAGTATACTCTTTTTAGTCTATTATAGATAACACAAGCAACCAGAGATTATATTCAACTCAAAAGGCAACTCGTCATGAGTCTATAATCTATACTTTATTCTTCTGATAATTTAGTCCAATTTTATGAATGCTTCAATTAAATAAAATTTGTTGTAGTTAAATAAATTATCAAACCCCATTCAAGGTCTTGTACAGAAGATTTTCATTACATTTTGTTGATTTTATTTCGAACGTCCTATGAAATTATAAGAAATCTTATAATATAAGATTTATTATCATTCAAAACATACATTTATTTAATGTTTATTATATTATTTTCTGCCGATCACGGTATTTCCGAACCAATACGGCGGAGTGTATAAAGAGCCGCCCATGAGCGTGTCCATGGGAGATGACATTCCCTATTTTGTGTTATATTTGTGTATGGCCATCTTCTATAAAAAAAATACATTCATGTTATTTCAAAAATAATAGTACCAGTGTTTAACTGTAGAATTTTATATCACGTATTAATCATCCTCAGCTCAAGGTAACGTTCGAGACAATGCCTTTGTGTGACGTTAGCGCGTAACATGCATTATATTTTTGCCGCCAAAGATCCATTGCCATTCTAAAAACGACTTGTCTATGGTCCTCGACATCCGTGGTATTACTATACTCTGCATTTTTACTCTATAATTTTTTTATATTGTCATTGATTACATTTTTGTGTTTTATTGAATTCTAAAAACTAAATCCAAAACCTGTATAGCTAATATAAGCCATAATCTAGATTCAGCTATGTTCATTGTTACCAGGTTGACGAAACAAAAATATTGAAATTTGCTTATAAAACGAATGTCAGACGCTCTAATTCATTTTGACGTTACATTATTAAATTTTAATTTGGACCGTGTAACATGAGCAATTTAAACTCATGTGGGCGACGCAATTAAAAATTAAACAAAACAAGCATACCACAGCGTGGGTTAAGTCTTTGTGGACGTTAGTTATAAACTAACAGTACCACGTCTGTGGCTTAATTTTTGTAATATTTTGCATTATCGCTCGTTAATCCTTATAAGTGAATTTAGTTTTTTTTTTTTTAAATTCGTAACGTTACTTCGTTAAACAGTATGTTGTATCTTGTTTGTATTATTATATATATTGTGTTATGTTTTCCCCTTAAAGTTTCAAGGTCCCATATAATTGTTAAATTGTTTGTATAAATTTATTGTTTTTACACATTAGATGTTTAGGGACAGATGTGATAAAATATAAAAAAAATGAATTAAAACAAAGATGCTTTCTTGTACAAAACTGTTGTTTGAAAAATCGAAATTCTCAATTTGCATTCATGAAATACGACCAGCTGCCCTGTGCATTATCTCGTATTATCATTGTCATAATTATTTTTAAACTGTCATGTGCTGCGGATAAGTGATAAACGCATTATCTAACGCAGACTTTGGATTTTTATAAATAGTCTGATAAACTTGAATTCCCTTTAAATCCGTGTCTTATAAATAGTACGCTTAGAGTCAAAAACATTGATTAAATTTTTATGTAGGTTACATGTCATACTAAACGTAAAATAAATAATTAACAATTGCGAAGCGTATGTGTGTAAAAGTGTGTCTGTGAGATTGTGCGCGACAGAGAAAAAGAAAAGGACATTAAATGGACTGAGAAGACCATGACAAAATGCAGGTTGCAGGTGTCTATGGGCAGCGGTTAGCACTTCACTCAAAGACCCGCCTGCGTTTGCCAATTGTTTTATAAAGAAAACCATCCTTGAAGTGATAACTAATGTAGCGAACAATTTTTATACTTTTTTATTTACTCAAGGACAATAAAAACGGTTTTACGCGAACAAAAGAAAACTTAACGTTTAATGGCGGATAACGTTCTTTGTGCTGCTGTGGGGCAGCTGTGTCTTATCGCAATTAAAATAATTTTCAATAGATAACCCTGTGTGCCCTTAGAGATTTGCATTCTTCAGTTGTGAGCCCTATATTTTACATATGAAATATGGAAAAAAACAATTTACAAACCAATTAAGATACTAATGTAGCATTTTATCTCTGTCTGTCATATGGCTGTGAACAGAGACAGGCGATTTGTTATGTGAAGAGTTAGTAGTTATTCTTATTAAATATAATGAAGTATTTAATTAAAGATTCACATACATACACAAGCATTCATTTTATTTATCGTAAACTCAAGACAAGAATGTAACAAGTGCTGCCGTTAAAATAATATTATGTTTCAATTTTTAATGAAACATGTGGTTTGGCAACTCGGCGCGAGGAGGAATGCTTGCGATTTCCGGACTATATCCGGTCCTCCGGCGCCATACTTTGCGGCTTAAGATTATCGCAACCTCCTTCACTATTTCAATACTTTTATAACTCGTGAATGTTCCAATTAAAACCTGTTTAGTTCGTCATAAAGTAGACTAATTTTTAAACAGTCCAATTAGGTCCTGGTTCTATAGTCGATGTATATTCGATTAGATCGATGTTGTCTATATGCATTTGCAATAACCGCCTGCAACCGGGTCATTTTCGATCTATTTCTGGCAACCCCGGTCGACGCTACTCCCTCTAATTAGTCTCATCTTTTTTTTAATGTATCGCAAATCAGTTTATTATCAATTTCAACCATTTTTCCCTTTTTTATTTAATTAAAAGTAATTAAATGACTTAATTATTAATAAAATGAAAAAGTCACAGTAACCATGTACTTTTACTGTTAACACGCGACCTTCTGACTGACATTGTATTGGCAACATATCAAAGGGTAAGCTATGTGGAACAGTTTTCATGAAATTTCACTGTCGCGTGAATCATTGTATGAATCATGCGTAATCGAGTTTTTGAATTGAACAGCCGTACTGACCCGCGATGGAGAGTGATGACTCACACGGGTTTTCCGAGAAACGATGCGACGCTTTTCATGAAACTGCGCATTTCTTTTGTATAGAGCGACCGATGTTATATAGTATCTTCTTCTTCTAACAGTACTTTTTCAACGAGTGAAGGTTCAGCTTTATATATATAGTATTCTCACATGGAATTGTATCACCGATTTGTCGATAATTTTCTATAATACGAGGGTTCAAAAATAAACCGGTCTGAGACCCACAACAGAATCAGTTTGTTAACAATTTTTTTTTGAAGCTCTAACTGTTTTTCAAATGTCCTCATACCTAGAATTTAGAGTGACTTCTTAACACTATAATACGATTTGTTTACAATTTTTGCTTAATATAGTTTTTAAATGTGGAACGTCATTTGGATGTTTTTTCACAATTTGACACAAAATATTTCAAATTTACCCAAGCCCCTAGTGTTCTATATCTTATAAACTTGCAACACAGTTCTTGATTTACAGTTCTTGGATACTAAATATGTAATCCGTATAGTTGTGATCGTGTCAATTTTGAATGTCCAATGTTCATATTCGTCTATCCAGGCCAATTGTTGTATGTGTTCGTGTGTATCGATTTTTTTCGCACTTCACTTTCCGTTATGGCTTTAGTAGGATGCACTTCTAACAAAGGTAGGAAGGGCTTTGGCGCCCAGCCAAGGCATTTATTATGCGCTCGGTGGCGGTCAATGTCGCGACAGACTGCAGGCGCCGCATACTGCATGCATGTGCTCCTTGGATTTAATATTACAAATGCATGAATCTCGATTTTATTCAATACAGTTGCCACGTATGGAAAATTTGATAATAATAACTATACTGTACAAAGTCTAATCTTTTTATTTAGTAAGGTACATAGGACCATTTTAAATGGTCTTAAATCTAAATGACTCTACGCCTATTCGTACGCGCGACCGAGCGGAAAAAAACTAAGCTCAGTTTCTTGCCTGGTTTCTTCTTCTTAGGCTAAAAAACTTTTTAGCCGATAAATACCGTTTAAAAGCTTAAAACACACACATGTAGTGTATAACATTTTAAATGTTATTTCCTTGAAAGCTAATGGGCAAGCCGTGTAACGAGAAGCATGACTTAATTTTAAAACCTTGACTACAGTGTCCTTTCGACATCACAAAAACAACTCTATAGGTCATTTACGTTATTTTTTATAGATCACTATTAAAAATCAAACGGTTTTGATGAAATTTGTAGTTTCTTAATCGGAATATATTCGTGTAGTAAATTAATCTAATGTGGATCAAGTGAGGGACGAGAGAGGGACAAGTGAAAGTTAAACCATTTAACGTCGCTTGATTTAACGACATACTCTCTAAAGCGTCGAAATTAGTTAGCGCCAAAAAATGATTTTACTTCTCTCCATTTAACGAATCTAGTCTCTTCTGTGTCGTTATATAGACTTTACCCACAGTATCACATATTGGTATATCTCAGGGTATGATGACCTTATTTTTAAGTCGGTTTAAACCAGTATTTATAGTTTATAAGGTTCTTGAATTTACATTATATATTTTTTATTTAATAATAATATGGATGTGCATAGTCACACGAGGAATTAGCATTAACTCGCTGTGCACATAAGCACCTTAAAATTTGTAATTCATTCGCGAGAATGTATACACGCATTTTCAATAAAGTCGCAAAATTCAGACACAAAATACGTCAATAATGCTGATAAAAACATGTGGTTTTGTTAATAAAGGATGTTTCCTTTATTATATCTTCATAACTATGAACTTTAAATCAGTTCAAGGAGTTCCAAGACAATTCGAGCAGTGCAATTAGCTGCCTGCTAATTAGTTTACAACAGGCCAGTTGAAGGTTTGTTGTGGAGGTCGAATTCTCTTACGCCCTGACTAAAAACCATACAAATGTTTTTTTTTTATATTTAACATTGTGTTACATCTCACCAAAGATTTCATTTAAAAAACAGCGCGGTTATTGAAAAAGGCTTTTACGTAAATTTAATCAAAATAGTCGAATAATCGTGTGTTGCTTCGTGTTCGTCTTGTCCCCTGTATTTTTTATTTGTTTATGTGTATATATTGGATATTTTATGAACAATGATCAGTCTTCGATCTATAGGGAGAGTTCGCATTTGGCGTAGGAGTAAGTGTTAATACCGTATATAGGAAGAAAAAAATATTGAAAGGCGTAATCAAACGCACGTCTCAAAGGATGAGAACGCCATAGTTGGCCAACAGTATAGTAACAATTATCTCTGAATTAGACATATATGAATGTTCTCAAGTTATGTAGCTTTCTTGGCATATTCAAAACGCGCATTGTTTACCTCGAGACGATGTACTTCACACCTTACCGTGTGTGTTTACGAAAATTTACATACTTTATGGCGGAGTCGTACGTTGACCTCGCCACTTTTCACGGAAGACAGTGCCGTAAATTTTCAATGGAAAAGCCTTGTAACTCACGGGCATGATAAGTTCGATGGCACGGTCGTAACATAAGTACATCTGTGATAATAAGTTGGTAGACAAGCCAACGGTTATGTCCAGTTGTTTTTTTTTTAATTTCGTGTATACGGAAAATTATAGAAAAGCCAAAATTAATACCGAATTATGTATTATGAGTGAAGGATAGTAATATATTTATATAAGAAACAATAACAATAGACTTAATAATAATACAATAAATACCGGATTTTAAATGATGTTAAAAATATGTCTAGTCAGAACGTAAAATGGAAAAGGAACAACCAATGTCTGGTCGGCACAAAATCTATATACAAATAATATATAAACCTTGCTTGGCATTTATTAAAAGTAGGTAGTCATGTTTTTGTTTTGCGATGTGGGCGTGGCCACATCACGCGGTTACCACGTGCTCAGATAATGCGAATAGCTATGTTATAAAATTTTCAGTTTTGGCGTAACGTAATTATGATTTAAGTATCTTTAAATGATTCAATTTAACAATAACGTAGAGAATAATATTCCATTCGCTTGTATTACTATAACTAGTTATGTTATAAGGAAAATAACAAGTGTATCGAAGACCAAATTCGAATTTAATTACAAAATGGCTATCAGGCTAATGTCGTGGTTAACGCTTGCTTAATTGGTGTAATAGTTTATTTTTATCTGAGCCTACATTAAATATCTATTTATAGCCGCTCACACCTTACAGACAAAATGTGTGATAATTAAAAAATAAATAATCGCTGCTAAAAAAAATGCCAATGTTTTTAGTATGTACGCGCAGACGAGTTTAAAAACAGAGTCATGCAATAATGAATTTGAAATTAATTGAATATTTATATTAGTTTAGTATATCAGTTTCTAGCCTCTAATAAATATATTTAAAATTGTCAAAAATCCAGTTTATTAAGGTAAAAAATCGTAAAAGATGTTTCTACATAGAACAAGTAGGTTATGGGCATGTATACAAGTCAAATATGGGTGAGTTCTGCACGTGTCGTTCGGACCGGTCTTATCTGTGAAGTGCAATAGATAATAACGATACAAACAAGTATATCCTTGTTACATTCCTTTTACGAATACACTTTTCAAAATCATTTTAAATATGGAACATTAACGATCCTACATTCGGCCAATACCCACTTCAAAAGTAATATTATAGGGTTGTTTACAAAGAAAATGGAAAATGTTCAACTGCTTCCACGCCTGTAATCTCATTTAAAGCTATTAAATTAACACCATTGTCGACACCCTATCTTAAAGCGTATACGTCACGAGTAGATATAGCGGTGATCTCATGAGGCTCGCGTTGCGATAACTTCTCAAAACAACTAACACTAGTGTAATTTGGAAGCCTTTTTTTATAGAAGAGGGGGCAAACGAGCAGCAGGCCCACCATATAGGTGAAGTCGCCGCCCATAGACACTCACGCGGCTGGTATCTCGTGAGTGCGTTTCCGGCCTTTATAGGAAAATTAGAAAATGGGGGAGGGGTGTAAGGGAAAGGATGGGCCCCGGAAGATCTCACTCACCGAACGAAACACGAATACAAAATGAACAAAGTCCAATTGTATCACTTTACACCGGTTTTCTTTGAGAGAGTGGTATTTCTCCGGCCGTGCTTGCCCATTCGGCTGAAACTCTAAGTAACAGCATGACACTCCCACTCAATGGCCTTATGACACTAATGACACTATGACACTTTGCGCTACGTCTCGATGTACCTTGCGCTTAGAGACGTTTAGTTAAACCTAAACTCTATAATATACTAGCTGATCCCGACAAAGGTCGTTTTGCCAAAAAAATGTCTCTAAAAATAGACGTTGGCCGATTCTCAGACCTACTCAATATACTCAGAAAATTTCAGGAGAATCGGTCAACCCGTTTCGGAGGAGTAAGGGAACGAAAACTGTGACACGAGAATTTTATATATTAGATATACATACATTTGGAACCTACTAAAGGTTTTACGAATTTGAACCTGTATGTAAAATTGAGAGTACTTCTAACTATAGGTATATATAAAGTAGGTACAAAAAACTTAACAGTGTCCGGCGCCCCCTTTTTAAGTAAATATAATACATGGTATATAACAATTATGATTTTAACCTACTTTATATAATTTCTGATTCATAATAATTGTCGTCCTAAACAAATTTAAACTCTGGTTAGTGACCTGATCGTAAAATGACACCTCAAGTTTTGCTATCAAATAGATTAAGTATGTGCGTCAATAATTTTTTTGTAA
Source organism: Leptophobia aripa (assembly GCA_951799465.1). Lineage (NCBI taxonomy): Eukaryota > Metazoa > Arthropoda > Insecta > Lepidoptera > Pieridae > Leptophobia > Leptophobia aripa. Next base: position 9,202,623 of record OX637260.1, read on the forward strand.
TTGCTAGGTAACCAATTAACGCACGGCTTGCGCTTGCGCCGACGAAATTCATTTAAGCAATTGTAGTAATTGACTCGAGTGCGCGTCTTCCGGAGCTCATATGCCTTGTCCTGTTTTGCTATAGGTCGCAATCACTACAAGGAATCATGTCTTTTGGCATTTGCTCTTGAGTCTCTATTCTATTTGAGTTCACATACAATCCTGATTTAATTATGCCAATGATGAATATATACACTTTAACCTACGACCATATAGAGGGATCGTTTATCATTTTCATATTCAATACCTTATAAGGCCCATTATCAGAATTCAGCGCCCACGATTATAATAACTGGTAACTAAAGAGTACGTCCTTGCCACAAGGTCTATACATTCCGCCCACCATCACGTTTCTACTTAGCGCGTATTCTATCTTACATATATTTTTTACGTAGCTTAACAGGTAACCAAATCGGTCGGATAATTAGGCTTTAATATTGGACACCTGGATATTATATCTCATATCTTTAAACACTGATATGTTCGTTGGCCCGAATGCCCTGTTATCTAGGCGTACGATTTGCGTAATGTCTGCTTTACCTTTTGATAACTAGCCGCCGCGTGCTGCGAAATGATGCGAAATATTTCCGGAGTTGAGGAGTGTTCTATAAATATATGATTCAAAATTGCTCGTGGGCGATGATTTCGGACGAAGTCGGGCGTTGAGGCGCGGCAGTAGCGCGCGATACGTCGCGGCCGGCCGCCGTACGCCGCGCGCAACGAACGAACGAGCCGCACTCACGCGCAGACGAACACTTCGCGATCGCGATTAACGATATCGATCCGCACCACGTTACCCGAACCCCATTTCATTGTCTTCAACAAAGTTACATTTGCGAGGGCGGATTGTAACGAATAAATCGACTAACAAAACTTGAACCACTGAGGTGTCGCGTCGCAAAAAGCGCAACACAATAGAGTAAGCGTCTAATTATAACGTGGTTGAGTTAGATCGACGAGATGCAGAATATCGACCCACTGGAGTTTGCCAACATCCTGGCAACAGAACTATGGTGCCAACAGGTAATAACATCTACTTCGAGTCCTGGTTGGTGGTTTGATCCAGTTAATATGCGCTCCCCACTCACCTCTTAGCGAAGATGTAACTAGGTCACCAATTTAGAATGCAATTCGTAGTTTGAATATTTGCAGAACGTAATGAGTTTTTTTATTCATTATCTACAAAAATAAGTACCATACACATATATCTTAAAAATAATAAACGAAGCTTTCCTTGGCGGGTTGTTTATTTTATGTTTTGAAGTGAACGATACGTGGATTTATTGCTTTCACACTGTACAGTCTTTCAATACGCCCGCCTAAATGTATAAGTACTTTGCAGTGCTTCAGCCAAATAATATATCGTATGCCTTTTATCATCACCTACTAAACACCAATTAAGATACGTATACAGAGTACACTGAATAGAAAAATACACAAAAAATTTAAGGATAAGAGAGTAATCTTCATATCATTAACATCTCTAATGCCATGTGTTAAAGTGATATCTACAGCAAAGGCTATATTATATCAGTATTTCATAGTTACGATATTTGATCAATCCCTTATAATTTCAATAAAGAAATTGCTTATTTTGTGTCAAAACACAAAACAATTTTAATAAATATTGTTTGTTGTTAATTATTTGTTGATAAGAGTTCATTTGGAATGTGGAATAGCAATATTGAAAACAAACATTGCATAATATTAACATTTTAATACAATGCAACTCGCTTATTGGCTTTGCTTTTCCAATTCCAGTTTGCAAACCTTGAAGGACTCCAGTCGGGGGTCCCAACCCGCACGACGGCGACCATCACTCCCACTCAGTTGCGAAACTTCGAGCAGACTTATATCGAGTTGAACAACTGCCACAACGATCAGGCTAGCCACGCTGGCTTCGTACCACCGTCTGTCACACAGCCCAATTACGGTAAGTCCACACATTTCTCAACTTCAAACGTTTCTAGCGTTAGCGTTATTTCATTGCAATGGATATCCTACTATCATTTCGATGTCAATGCAAATGTCAATTGTACTAAATCCCACGTGAGACCGGTTTTCGTTTCAATTGCCAATACAAACGCGTTTTCTATTTTATATCGTTATTTAAAAACATTCTAACGTAGCCTTTATGTTTTAGGGATCCTGAACACGGTGGGCTACTGCGATTCGGGCCCGACGCCTCTCCATGTGTCGCCGGGCCCACTATCAGCCAGTGGCGACAGTAGTAGTAGTCCGGGCTTACCAATGCCCAAACGGCGTAACATGGGAGGCCGACGACCAACCAAAGCCCCACAGGATATCTCGCCAGAGGAAGAGGAGCGTAGGAAGGTACGCCGTGAACGGAACAAAATGGCGGCCGCTCGCTGCCGAAAACGAAGACTTGATCACACAAATGAGCTCCAAGAGGAGACTGACAAGCTGGAAGAGAAAAAGCAGGCGTTGCACGATGAAATTAGGAAACTCAACTCGAGCAGGGATCAGTTGCAAGCCATATTGAACAATCACATGCCTCTGTGTCGGCTAAATAAGAGGTCGTCTAGTCCACCTGACGTCAAACCCTTCCACGATCCCTATCTACTACCGGATATACCAGAAGATGGTGTCAGAGTCAAGGTGGAGGTCATGGACCCTGCGATCGACCCAGTCCCCGTGCTTGCTCTAGATAATGATATCTTTACACAGACAACGGACAAAAGGTGAGAACCATTCATATAAATTGGTTCCCACAATTGACTTGACCAAAACATAATTAATAACATGCAATTTAGTCTTTATTTCTAGAATATTCACGGCATAACTTTTATAGTATTAGTATAATAGTCCATTTAATGTTATTACTTCTTTAATTTTTAAATAAACTAATTTGTAGGGAAAACAATTTGCTACGCATTAAGACGTTACCATTTTTTTGTAAGACGCACAGTTTCTGAGATATTGCGAAAAAAGTGTTTACACCCCCTTTTCCAAGATGGCGGCCGAGGGCAAAGGTGGCGACCACACAATCTTGAATTTAAACTTCTATTGACCCCCAAAACACGTCCCAAAAATAAAATTGCTGCCTATAAAAAATTCAAAGCAAATGTAACAATTCAATCATTCTGGAATTATATCTTATTTTTATTTGCAATGTTAAGCACAAAAGCATGTCACTAATGAACATTACTCCATGTTTCAGAATAATGCTGTCTGCGGCAAACCTAGCAGTGGTAACGAATGCCACATCCGTGACGTCACTGGACACCCCGCCCATCATGAACAGACCAAACAGACCTAACTTCCTTCAAGTGCCTCTCAGTGTAACACCCGCACAGGTAAGAATCGCATATAAACTATGCACAGAAAAAAAATCTTATAAATGATTATTTTTAAGTATACCACCTGACAAGCTTAACCCTAATGAAATAATTGTCGTTTCAGATACACAACAATAAAGCGTTAGGCAACAACAAAATCCCCGGCATCGAGATCAGCACACCCAGCAATGGCATACCATTCAACTTCGAGAGCCTAATGGAAGGCGGCACCGGCCTCACTCCAGTCCATCCTCAGCCCCATCCTTGTTCCCAGCAACAGAGATCGGCCCCGGATCTGGCGTCGCCCGATGCCCACAACAGTCTCGTCAGCCTCTGAACAAATCAGTAGGTACCGGAGAACCGTTTCATACTTTTCGTTCTACCTTCATTGTCGAAGTGTCTTTTTTTTATTACTGTTTTTAAAGAAAATATTTTTTATACATTTATCACAATGAATGTCAATTGTGAGCCTCTGATGCCGCGCAAGTTGTGTTTGGGACGGTCTTTGGTGATTTGTGATCCGTGCCTTTGCGTGTCACGTGAGACGTGTCCGCACTGAACTTAGTTCGTAAACGTATTTATTCCCCCTATATCTATCTCTGTTGGACCTCCGTCGATCGGCCATCTCTTTCCCTCTCTATTCGGAGGTTCGTACTCGCTCACTATTCGCTTTGTGTTTGGCGTCGCCTACGCGTGTCAATTCATTAGCTGTACGCTATATTTTTTATATAACAAAAAGTGTATTTCTGGTAATAATAACTGTAAGAATAAAACAGAGTTTTATTTGAGTTGTGCTTAATCTAGCGAGGCTAGAGAGAGAGAGATCCGCTGGCACAATATGATCTTGTCATAATAATCGTCGTGCCATTTACGCCTACCCTCAATAACTGAATAATAGACTAACAGCAATATTACTTAATATACGAATGTAAGTTAGCTCAATGTCGATGTAATCTACCGTTCCATTGGATTAGGTACTGGATAAATATAGAATAAATTAATTTAAGGTTATATTTGTGATACGTCCAGTGAAGGCTCCTCGGGGGAGGTATTCGCGCCGGTGGTTTTTTTTTTTTTTTTGCAATTTTTTAAAATTCCAAAAAGCATGTGGGCCTGCGGACGCGAATATTTACGGGCAATAATTAGGAGCACTCAACCTTGTACGCATAACTTAGACCAAATTGTTTGTTTTGTGCTTTATCATAGTTTAATTAAAATAAGCCAAATATTGATTTATTATTAGGCTAAGTTAACCTCCGTTTCCGAAAAGTATTAATATTGGTTAGTCCACGGAGTATTTATTATTTTTTAAGCGAACGGTGCGATTTGCCTTTATATAGACTATTTTAGCAGATTTACGCATAATAATAGTTTTAATGAGATGTAATTTCTTTTTTAAATGTTTTTTGTAACGCCTGCCTAGAATACTTTTGTATTTTGCAATTGATACGAAGCAATATATTTGATAAAGTTGTACCGCCATTTTGGTAATTTGTATCAGGAACAGAAAATATAGATTTCTTAACGTACATCCGATGGTGTCTTTTATTTATCATCGAACCCAAAAACAACCAAAATTCTTAGCCTGATGAATTTCTTACAGCAGGGCTTCTTAAACTTTCACGACAAAAAAAAATATGATTGCGAGTCTCTCGACGACCCCATAGAAATATAAAAAAAAATATGTTTTTGATGATGTATATTAGGTAACAAAAGACATACGAAAATATAGTTTTTGAATTTACAATCTAAAATTAAAAATTAGTTCGTGACCCTTGGTTTAAGAGGCCCTGCTCTACAGGTTTAAAGCAATCAATGGTAGCTAGAAAAATAAATCAAAGACGATGTGCTCAACTCGTTTAATTCAGAAGATAGTGTTCAAAACATTAATTTGATAAGAATAACAAGCAAATGGACTGGAATAGATCCAATTTTCAATTGACGAAATTTAATGGTCCTTCTACCCTGCTTTTGAACTTGTTTCTGATCGTCATGTAAATGAAGAATAACGCCTCAAAGGTGCTAATAATACTACAACCGAGGCACAGTCCAAAAACACCTCCCAAGTTTGCTGGAAAAAAACATAACATGTGTATATATTTTAAATATATATATGTGTAAAATATTGTATGTTAATCAAATAAACAGTTCATTTGAACTAGCTAAAACACTATTTCCATGTCATCAAATTTACTCACAAAAGAAGATGATAACTGACATCACTGTCTCCTGTTTCTTTTTCACGTAAGACCTTCTCGGAAAGTAAAAGTTCAGTAACGAAGTACTCTTGTTAAAAATTACTCCTTCGCTGAAAATAACAGATTTAATGTTTCTGTGTGAAAGGGATGTTTTTTTTGTGATTAGGACTAAATTTTAATCATTGTAAATGCTAATCAATCATACCATTTCGGAATCATAATGTAACTGGTGTGATTCTTTTTCTATTTCCTTTTTTTTCCACACAGTTACGTTCAAATTAGGAGAAAATCACACAAAACTCGATTATAGTCAGTAATAATGATTATAGTCAATATAATTATTTATAATTATAGATTTAAATTAGCATATTTTTCGGTTTTTCTTATTTTAATGTATGTTATGTTTTGTTTCTGTATTATTATTATTATTTTTTGTATACTTCGGACCCTTTGCACCTCTCTTATTACATTTTAAGGATTCTTTTATCGTGTGGGTTGTCTGGAAGAGATCGCTTATTAGCGATAAGGCCGCCCGTTGCTCTTATATGTACTAACATCTGTTAATGTCATTTGCTTCTAGTGTTTAAGTGCAATAAAGTGTAAAATAAACAAATAAATGATTTTTCTTGATAACTTACAAAGGATTAACAACAAGATGCTCCAGCGCTTTTAAGTCGCCAAGGATCAACTCTAAGCGATAATCAAACGACTCACAGTCGCGCGGACACTCGCAGTTATCGTCCTCGTGCCAGTTACTGAGTTGAACTGTCGAATGTCGATTGTTTTGATATATTAAAATCGATATTTAACTAAGATCGAAATTGCCTAACTACACACGAGACACTCACCCCTAACCATGGTAATACAGGGAATACTTGAGATATTGCAGGCCTGCTGACGTCTCAGATTTGGTACATAGTGCATGAGACAGTGGCAGTGTCGTTCAATTTGCTCTACGTGACATAGAAGACCACAGTCGCGGTTGCTGTACGTCCCAAAGTAACGTACGCGCATCTCGTGTTCGAACAGGCACTTTCGACTGCGACAAACAGATGTTTTTACAAGCTATTCAATTATACGCTATTATTCTTATCAATATGACCGACTGAGACTGAGTAACACAGGCTATATATAATTCCAATTGTAACAAGATTTTAGCCTGTGAAAGAACTTTAACCAAATTACACGTGGGCGAAGCCGCGGGTGGAAAGCTAGTAGTAAATATGTCTTTAAATATTACTACCTTTTTAAAATGATCGTTATATCTACCTGTTACTTGGCAGTGCCTTAACATCCTCTGAACAGTAGGTATATGTTGGATGTATGATGTGAAAGGACTCGGTGTTGGGACGTACAAGATTCGATTCATCCTCAATTGGAAATTCAGACGATTTCATCAGCATCACCTATAAGGTATTCAAAATTATTAACGTGTATTTTTCATTGTTAATTTGCCAGAGTAAAGGCACAATTTGAATGAGTAAGTAAACAATGAAGTTAGTGTTAAATGACCGCCCTAATCTTACCTTGTCTATAACTATTGCATAGTTCGTTAATGTAAAACCAGTAGTTGAAATAAAGCTGTCAAAGAGGAAGGCTGTTGTGTCATTATTCAAGAAATTAAAGTTTTAAGCAAAAGTAACCTTTAGGGGTTCAAACATATATTTTGAAAATTTAACGAGATAACTAACTCTTATAGCCCCAGCGTTAACCAAGGTACCGTCAACAGCGTCGTCAGGATTGTAATCCGCTATGACTTTCAGTCCCAGCCCAATACCAGCATATTTCTCTGTTACTCTGCGGACTGTGAAATTTTTCATTTCCTCGTTTCTGTCAACAATGTACCAGTGTTAAAGAAGTCTGTTTAGAATTTCAAGTCCAGACCGGATTTATAATAAAGTTAAGTGTTGTGCAGACGTGATGAAACCTTTAGTATTGTCTAATACTTGTCAACGCCCGTTACTCCACTGTATGTTTTGTTTATATGACTCTCTCTTTCACGACATGGATTTGTTTTCATTCTCTCAGCGTATTTTTAAGAATGTAATTCTCTGACTTGTGTAAAATATATATTGTGTAGGTATACTTTAATCTGTAGAGACGCTGAGGGTACGGCTTTTGTTTTATTTGTTTTTTTATTGTATTCAGATTTGGCCATATTGTGTACGCTGAATCCTGTGAGATCTGCTTTAATTTATTAAATAAATAATTATTTGTCTGTGTACCACTTACCGATTATGATCTTGAAAACGATACGCATTATTGAAAACACAGCACATCCCGACTCTTGTTAACACTGGATAAAACAATGTTTTGCATTGTGAATAAACTTTGCCCTCAAAAATGCAAAGTCTTAGAAAATCTTCACATCTCTGCGCGACAATGCCCATTATATCTATTGCCTGCAAAACATCTCAAATGATATAGCATAAAACTCTCATTACAATAAAATAGATCGGCAAGAAGGTTGTCAGACCTGAAACTTCTTTACAATTTATAACTAAGCTTAGTCTTATATAAACAATCTGCATAAGTTTTTTCAGGGGGACCAGCGACTGAGGTACACCTGAGGCCCAGAACCAAGGCATTCCCAACTCCCAACATTATTTAATAAAGCCGGTTGATTTAATGTACAACATATTATACTTTCACTTATATATTATCTATTGTTTAGCTGATAAGCTCAGCAGCACAGATTAAATTTAATATAACATGAACGTTGCTTAGTTCTATCAATATTTTATCAAGTGCCATTATTCGCGCCGCCAATGCTTTATAAACATAGAATAACTTTTTTTTGTATTATGTAGTAGTTTCTTTGCCTGCAAGAGCTGAGAGCGATAAGGCTGACAGTTGCTCTCCTTTAACTTTAACTTTACCTTTGGATGTATTATAGCAACGAAGTGTAAATAAATAAATTATGAGAGGTCACATTTTAAGTCTTTAAACTACATGAACATTAAACCTTACTCACATGATACCTATTCATTCTTAGGAGTGATTCAGCAAACGATATGACGTTTTGATCAATATCACCAATTAATTCATAGAAGCCAAGTAATAATGGAGCTGTGCTATTGAAATCGAATATACGTTTTCCTTCCCTGAAATTTACATCAGTATCTAAAGAGGTAATTTAAAGACCTGCCCATTTTTTTATTTTTTAAAAAGCACGATGAATACCCACACTCAAAAAAAGTACCCAATACTTAGATGGTTTGTTCTTGTAACAATCAGTGGTTTCTGAAATGATGCATTCCTAGAAACCTTTAACAAATCCAGATAATGTAGAATATAGAGCAAATCAATTATGTGATAGCAAAATAATATTAAAATATAACTATAAAAGATACGAGAAACATTGTAATGTTTACAAATACAAACTCACACAAGTGTCTTGTTAAAATGTAATAACGCACTTATAGTTATTTGATTAGGAGAGCAAATAGCGATGGAAGGATATGGCACATTTTGCACTGGCTCATATTGATTTTCTATCGTGATGCGCGTGGGCATCTCTAAGAAACGACTATACAGTAGCCACGTAAGTGCCCAGGCCGCAGAAAATACTGCAATCAATGATACTCCCCAGTAGCACCTATAAAATATGTTTCATTTTGGTAAAAATAAGTAAAAACTTCATTTTGTTCGTAATCAGTAAATAATTAAGCTCGAGCAATACAAAAAAAGTAAGCAGTAGTGCGAAACATTACTAACCTGCTTAATAAATCTGGATACAAATAAAAATATTTCAGGCCCAGAAAACTACTCTCCAGACAAAATTTTCTCAACAAGTCTTTTGAATTAGAAGGCATAGTGATCACCGCACAACATAATCAGATTAATGCATGATCTAGTATAAGCTTTCGTGTTGGTATTAATTATACCGATTTAATTTTTATTGTTTCAACCTTGTTTCCTTATGTTATTTCCCAAAGTTATTTGCAATAATAATACACGCCGAATATGTTTCCCTGCTTTAGTACTAAAAAATCATTTTTTAAAGGAAAAGGGTAAATAACATATGTAATTGTAAAGATAATCGAATGGTCTTGCTTTGCTTAGGATACTAGTAGGATATTTCTTAAATGCTGAAATATTGAAACTGCTACAACAAATTGAAGCTAGTACAATAAAAATTACAATTATTAGATAGCGCATTTATTTAACTATCTTACATGATAATATAGACAATGGATTCTCATAGTACATACTTTATCAGGTTGGCAGCAACAATTGAATTCATAAAAGCTAAAAAATATATAATTTTTTAACTTTTGGTATCTGTATTATGTCGCCAATCGTCAAAATGATGATACATAGCGTCAGTGTTCATTACTAGTCAAATGTCAATTGTCATATCTTTTGACTTGATTCTTGAACATTGAGCACACAAAATACAAATTTCAACCACGTTGTGTTATTAGAACTTAGTTGTTTACAAGTTTTCAAAACTTCTAATACAAGAAAGCTAGACATAAATATATTCCAATATGTATTTGCGATACTTTTTAAATGAGACCGGGGACCGTCAGTACACATTAGCCGTATGTATCACGTGTTTTATTAACCAATAATTTGGATGCTATGTTTGTTTTAAATATCAAATTATTTCCACAATTATTTCTTTCAGACAATAGATCCCAGCGGAAAGCCGACATTATCAGCACATCCAGGTATGCAATCTTAAATTGTGTAGCTGTTGAAACCAATACTAGAACTTAATGTCTAAAAACAAAAATTGTTTCTTTCAGCCCGCTTTTCTCCAGAGGATAAATATTCTAGACAAAGAATTATAATCAAAAAGCGATTTGGATTACTATTAACCCAACAACCTGAGCCTGTACGATAATTTTCCTGTATAGTTCATACTTCTATTGGCATTGGTGTACTACCCATGTACATAAAACTTCTTTAACAATTATAAACTATTACTTTATGAAACATGATTTTTAGTGTGATTTGCAGTAGTTATGTTCAGCAAGTAAGTCTCTTACACTTTTTATAAATTAAGGAAGTTTTATTAAACACTATTACTTATTTTAAAGAATAAATGCATTGTACCTAAGTATACTTTTTTTAATGAATCTGAAAAGATACACATCATTTCAAATATAATTGTTGTCAACAATATGTTATGATCAGAAGCAAAATCTTATATTTATGACTTACGTAAGGAAAGTAATAAGAAATAATTAAAATGTATAGTGATGTATTTAGATTGAACTGCTTACAAGTTGTTAATTGTAGTAGATGGTAAGACTAACAAATATGTCAAAACTGTGTGGTGCAATATAATTTTAGAGTTTGGATTTTCATATCTGTAAACAAATTAAAAATTGTCTGATTACATATCAGAACTATTATATTATAAGAATTCCTATGACTTATAATGGAAATAAGTATTTTAACAAGTAGTACATTAATTCTATATTAAAATTTCCCTTGGAGACAATAACCATCTGTTAACACATATTATAAGGGCCATTTTAGTATATCAATAAGAAAACACTTTCTTTACAAACCAATCTAAAAAAATATTTGAAAAAAAGATTTATATGATAACACGCCCATCCTAGTCTACGAAATAAGTGCTCGAATATAACCTGCCTGTATTAAATACGTAGTCAAGGCAAAGCACATATATCAATTCAAAACCTATTAACACAATTTTAGGACTTAGGCTGTCAAATTTTATAGACATCAAATTCATACGTTCTATCAGCTTGAAGCTTATATTTTCTAATTAATGACAGAGTCAACATCAAGCATTGTCTACAATATGAAAGCTACATCTTAAATATTATTGGTCGATTTAAGCCTCAATACAATTGGAAATGGCTTTAACTAATTGTAAATACTAATTCAACATTCAGTAGCCATATTTAATCTGCTGTTTGGTGAAACAGATCCAACATAATTGTTTGGGTTTCAAGATATGCAATATATAAACTGACTTCCACAGACTACCAAAAAGTTATATAAATAATTTAATAGTAATATCACTTTTATTAATTCTGTCTTTGTCAACCATAGATAACACATTAGAAGAAATGACTGAGTGACAAAAATAATTTCACTTCAATCAACTCACGTTTTTCCATATAACAAGAACACTAGTCTCCAGAACCTTCTATGAAGCATTATTTGTCATAATATTGTATAAATAACATAGATATAGAGCCTGACAATGGATATTTATTCCTCTTATATCGAAAAAATTTGTGACGGAAAGAAGGTATGGAGGAAATCTTCCAACCGAAAAGGGATCCTCGACCAGTCGAAACCATAGTCTGGCCTGAAAGCCATGGCGTGATCATATTGATCGTAACTGCTGATGTCGCTACAGATTGCTTTCATAATTCTAAATCAACACAATACCATGTTACAGAAATAGATTTAAACATTAATTTGTAAATAACTACCTACATAGAAATAATCTATATTACATATGTATAAATATATGTCCATTTTGAAAATAACTTTATAATAAATTACTATCATATTGCAATAAAACATATAGGTACGCGTGAAGACAATTTTGTAAATTTTCGCGTTCCAATTGATTTAATAACTACGATGCAAAAAGATAATTTTAGTAGTAACAAACGTTTCAATACTATATTACAGTAGATTTAAAGATTTATAATATGAAAATACGAAACACCTTATTGGCAAAATATCGGCTAAAGTAGGTACACAAATGTATAAACCATTCATAAATACTCATAGTAATCCTATCTCACATGTATTGTGCGCTCCAAGTCATCGTTAACCTATATATCATATCTCCTTTAATATATCGTTAATATCAGTGATTTTCATAATATCACTTGTGAAGAGAACATTCAAAACTCCATTGAATCTAATATCAGTCAAGTCGTGCCATACAAAAGCAACGAACTACAATACGATTACGTCATTTCAAAAATCTGAAAAAAAAAAAACGTATTATTTTTTTTGTACCTACATTTTATTACTTCTCTGAATTCTTTTCTAAAGATGTTTCAAGTCAATGTTTATAACATATGTAAGGTATATGTGTAATTTTCTTATAAAAAATGTAATAAATTTAAATTTTATTTCATACCTACCCTTGTCTTATTTTGTTCTCTGAATTCTTTTCTATCATCATAAGTGTAATTCATTTAACAACTTTTGTGTATTGTTTACGAAATCCACGTATTGTAGTTCATTGCAAAGCCAATAATTGAATACAAATATCACACTCAAAGGGACCGCCGGACGAATCTCCGAAAAAAATCCCAAAAATCGGTCCACAAAGACGACCAGCGAACGCCGGACTCGAGTCGCAGCGCAAAAGCACAAAATGCGGCCGGTCGTATGGTTTACAGGCGAAGAACATTATGCGGTCGCACCCGCCGACTAGCTTGACGACCGTCAGGAGTCCAGGAGAACGTGCCATCGTTGCACCTGTGAGGATTACATTGATTACTAAATATAACGCGAATAAGCATATAAGCGCTAGATTGTGAATGACATCTTACTATAGCAATCAATATGTAGTGCTGGTCAGCTTTAAGGACTACATTAAGTCACCAATCAGTGTCTATCTGTGTGATTGTTGGCATCGAGTTAAGAAATATTTTAAGTTAATATTTTCTGATTTGTTTTATTTTTTTTTAAATTAGTTAAAGTCAAATGATTCAACAACAGCATTTTTGTTTTCCAAAGTGATTGTCAACGTCATTAAGTTTTTGGATATGTTATTCAAACTAAACCAATATTACTCCTTTTTCATATGCAATTAGTACAAACCTGTTGTCCTTGTCTCTCGCATAGCTCTTGCCAGTGTGTCTCTTGCTCGTGGCCTGATGAACGATGTCCAAGTGAGAACCAACCGACCATTTCGTTCCGTTTCACGCTCCGCCGCCACCACACTGACACCATAAGGGTAACTTCCGTCAATTGGAAAAGGGCGACCTGCGAGGAAATTGTATTCAAACAATTGATAATTGTGGTTTTAAATTGTCAGTTCTTTATGCTAACGTCAAACCTTCTTTTGGATGAATTAATAAAGTGAATTTGATCTGTGATTGTGTTTGATATCTATAAATTTAAAAGAAAAAAAATAATAAATGATTTTATTTTCGATATACGTAATAATAAAAAAGCATTGATTTGCTGATCAAGAGCAATACGTAAATAAGTCAATTAAGCAATTATTTAATCAGTTTCTTGGTCTGGTTAGATATTTTGACTTCGTCGATATTTTGACAGACAACCTGAAAAACATTAGGGGAGGCCTATAGGCCCGGAATCCCCATATGTTTTCCACTTGTCGATATCTCGAGATTTCTTCATCATTTTCGTACGTCATCTTCCCTTCCTTCAATTTGAACTTCCTTTTATCTTCTTCAATTGCTAAGATACCATTTCATTATTTCATTCGTTCGTTCTTGTCTGTTAGTTTTTGTGTGTTCTCATAGTGTGACCAATCCAGTTCCATTTCAACTTTTCGATATAGTAAATTGAGATAACGTAGTATTTTAATGTTCTTTATACACATTTAAGCTTCACCTGAAATATGAAGACTTCCTTGTAAAGAGGATTGGACTGTGCGCGGCGCGTGGTTGACTTGCATCTCCCCATCTCCATCCCCAAAGAGCTGATGAGGCAGAGCTTCACGTAAGTGTCAGGGGCCTTGTTGGGAGACAGCTTCCGGAAGTGGGTTCCTTTGATTATCTGAAATAATAAGACATGTTACACATAACTAAATACACATGATTAATAAAAATCAAGATTAAATACCTCTACAGATAGATGTCCAGTAGTGGGGTTATACTGCAGGCCCAGCAGCAGTTCCGGGGCTGATCTAGTACTGCAGCACGATGATGCCGAGTCAGATCTTGCCAGGCTGCAGGCTTCTCCCCCTCCAGGGGACATAGCCGGTATAGAGGGAGTCGCTAATACTCCGACGATGGAATTGGTCTCAATTTTGGGCACCTACAAAGACATACACAGATGCATATGTATTTTAAGTCATCGATTTATCCCCTTTAATATAAAAACGAAGCCTAATTCCACTCTTTTATCTATGGTCTAACAATATAAGTTAAAAAAAGGGATACTGCATGTTGCATTCAAGTTTTAAAGTACATTGTCAACTTGACGTTCAACTTACTATTCTTTGATTGATTTTGTATTCCAAATCATTTCACTTACTTTCAAACGTCACTCAAACTTATTTAATACAAAAACTCAGTGGGGTCTTTATTTATTTGGTATTCATTTGTACAATTATCTAACTTACAATGATTAACATATATCAGTAATGTTTAAACAAACAATTTATTTCCAAAAAAGAGTATCCTTTATTTAATTATATCTTAAGACTATTTCCGTAAGCGTTTAACGTATTTAATGGAACTCGGGAGTACTTTATGAAACCGTTCAGCTATAAACGATTTACTTGTTCTACAGAGCTTGCGATTGGAAAAAATAAAGTTTATTGTTAGTTAATAAAAGATATGAATAAAAATGTTAATGTTGAAGAATACCTGCATACTACTTTGGTGATGATGTTGCCTGGGCATGAGTTGTAGCCATAAATTGTTCTCAAGTTCAAAGTTAAGTGTTGCAAAGCTGACGCTAGCGTCTCCCAACAAACGCTGCCGACGCATACGTTCGCACCCGTAGATACGTATACGTAAACCAAGTCCGTGGACGTCCTCTGTAAAGTAGTTTATTAAATTTGGATCTATTTAGATAAAAAGCCCCGCCCTATCGAGTGCTGGTATGAGTGACTGCTAAATCAATTAAGCAATACTTAAAAGCATAAGAAGTGTCTTTGAATACATTTATTGTATTAAAAATTGTTGCTTTAATAATTATTTCTTACATAATAGTTCATATGTTAATATTGAAAAAAAAAAGGGAGAAAGCAGTTAAAATGAATAAACAGTGTTTATGTGTAAATTGTAATTACCTGGATTAATTTTGTGCAACACAAAACTCTCCATGTATTGTGGATTTTCACCATTGCGAATTTTCGACTTGTATTTTTGCTTCTTCAACGGCAGGAGTACAATCCGAACCTTTAACATGAATATTATTTATAAGCAAAACATTAAATGGCCAATATAGAGTATTATAATAGTATATAATAATATACCTGACTCTGTAGGATCTGTCCTTGTGTGCGTTGCGGCAAAGAGCGCGCCTGTAGAACGTGCACGGTCATACTGCGAACGGGCGCGTCGTATAAAAGTGTCAGCCCAACTGAACCCCGCTCGGTTGGGCTTTCGCCGCACAGGAGTGATGTATCCTGAAAATAACTCGACATAGAATCAAATCCTTTATACAACTAACATATTCATTAATAGTTTTCTAGAAGTTTAAATAAAAACATACGTTATGCGCTAAAACATCGCTGTCAACGCTACTCTGTGCTTCCAATGTGTGTATATATTCTGCCTTTTGCGGGATAATCTCATCGATCCTCGTCTCGCGTATACTTGTCTCCCTCAGCGCAGTTTCAATAACATCCACCTCAACTTTCGCCTGGTTCTCGTTCTTCTCCTCATAACGGCATTCAACATCTTCTTTATCCTATAAATAATAAATCATACACACATGTTTGTGCTGTAAAAAAAAATCTATCACATACCATAAGCTCTAAACAAAGGCTACACGATAATCATGAATATGAAGCCACATGCGTACAACTCGGGGCTCGTTTCAATATAAACAGTTCACTGTATTGTATTTATCCTTCTATTTATAATCTGTGCAATATTTAGCCGTAAGTATTTAGCGATGATTGATGCAACTGAGATGTGATTAATTACCTGTTACAATTTCGTTCGTATTTAATTTTAGGCATATTTATTGCCTCAAGATTGCAACATGTTTTATGTGAGGGTGGCGTAACATAATTGTTCCATTATCTCACCTGTTGTATGCGCAAGCGCAGCTCTTCGTCAGAGTCCGACGGCTCAAACGCGAAAACGCGTTCGGGGTATTGGATGGTTTTCGACAAAGTATCTATAACATATACCAAGTCAATCGATACGTATGGGGAGAAGTAATATTTATTTTAGGAAGGTCATTAAAATTGAACTAGTGTCCCCATTAAGTAGCCTATTTACATATATAGGTAGAATAATACATGATTAAATGCTTTATACCTAATATTTTAGGTTCTCATTCTGTATACTGAAAACTAATGAATCATTTGCCATGCTGATTTCATACACCTAATCGAGGCCTTCCTAAACTCCTTATTACGTCTTTGATATTTATTAATTTTCCAAAGAAAATAGTTTTAACGATCATTTGTGTACCTCAATAACTTTCTTATTTCTAAGGCTACGAGGTTGTCAGGTATTACAAGGATTTACGCGCCGTTTTATGTATATTGATTTATGTCTACTGGAGCG
This sequence comes from Leptophobia aripa, assembly GCA_951799465.1. Classification (NCBI taxonomy): domain Eukaryota; kingdom Metazoa; phylum Arthropoda; class Insecta; order Lepidoptera; family Pieridae; genus Leptophobia; species Leptophobia aripa. Next base: position 9,219,561 of record OX637260.1, read on the forward strand.
CTAATTGCTTCTACATGAACGACCAAACCCAGCTATAAAACTATTATGACGCATACAATACCCTTGGGTATGAAATGCCCAACATACAAATATTGTTGAATCTAAATACACTTTTTCGTACAGTCTACATTCTATTGGTATTTAATCTATTGTTTACCTAATCTATATGACTAATCTAATTGCACTATAATAATATTACATGTAGATAAAGTCTTACCAAATTGAGCATTGTCAAGTGGTAGACCTGGATCATTGGCGTTCACATTGAGAATACCATTACACCGTTTTCTGTTGACAGCGACTGTGTAACACCACTTTTTCCCCAGAAACAACAGCAACACCAGCAGAACAACAGCAAATGCGGCAACAGCGCTGATGTACGCCGTTGCTTCCACTGCACAAAAGGAACATTGATTTCTCAACAGTCACACAATCCACACACTAATTCTCAAATGTTTACCATTTGCTGGATTAACCCCCACGTTGGCGACCATTTTCAGTCCATTGTTACATATTACCAAGCTTTGCTTAACAATTAAAGCAAAGCGTAAAAGCTGGAATATGTTGGCAGTGTCTGTCAAGGTATGCACATGCGCCGTGGAAAGGGAGGCTCGGCGGGGTGTGTAGAATACTGCGCGGTGATAGGACGAAGGACCTCCTTTACTAGGGACCGTTGTCAAGGCCGAGGGTACGTAGCGACGTAAATTTTTTATGTGGTTATAGTTGTGTACTCTTGATGGAGTTAGTCAGCGGGGACCCGTTTCGACACGGCAAATATTTAATCAAATATTTATTATTGAACAACCATTGGAAAACGTGTTTTATTTTTAAGTCACGGAAAAATGTTTAGATAGCATTTATGTAGATACAGTCGTAGCTGCACAGAAAATTATGTTTAATTATGTTATTTTTTATCTTTCTAACACGTATAATGTTTGTGAAAGTAATTCCTATTCCGATCGCAGTCTTGCCTTGTTCCAGGTCCCTCATGCAAGAACAAGCTACGGACAAAACTCAGTCTTGTGTCGCGCAGCAAGAACCTATAATGAGTCCTATCTGTCCTTAGATATATTTGGCCTAAGTAGGAATTCTTTAAAAAAGAAACTAAGGAAAACTAACCTCGCACACTCACTCACACAGAAACACCATTGCACACACTGTTACACACACACACACATACTTAAATGCTCGTTCTTTACATAATATACTGCACTTGTTCATATGTATACATATATTTTTATTTATTTTTTCTGTTCGTGTTTTGTTTTTTTTTGTATTATTTTTTTCTGATCTTGGATTCTATTTTCGATTGTATGTTTTGACCTTGTTTTAGCTTTGTTCTTGATCTATTTTTGTTGTGTAAGCTTTTTGTGATAAGCTGTATAGGTTTAAGAAATAAAAAATAAATAATTAATTTAAAAAAAGGCTCTCCTAAGCTCTGTTTTGTATGTATGTCTAAAGTTATTTTACACAAGGACCAAACTTTTTAAATTTGTGGTTTGTTTTGTCATTCTCTGTTTTTTTAAATAATAAATATAGTTTCAATAGTTTGTGTATTTGTGGAATTCGATATTATCTGATCTTGTGAAATATTAAAGAATGACGAATGAAATAATAAACACTGTAACGGACGCTGGCACATTGCCCAAATACTCAGATGTACTTGAATTTTATGAAGTTAACTGTAATAAGAGTTTCATAGTTTATAAGGAAGAAATAAATCTAATGGATTATTCAGATTTTTTTATTTTACCATCGATTCGGATCTTACATACTTTTTTAATGAGAATTGATGACGCTTATGAAGACATGAATATTTTTGCTTTCACGGTACAGTTGATAACTTCTTCAGAAAATTATTCTTTATTTTGATTTCTAAAATTTGTCTGAAAAAAAGCGCTGTTTGAATGTGTCAATCGTATCGACGTATTAATATTGAAGTTCGCATTAGGCATGTTATCTTCAATACGTTTAGTTGTACATAAAGCGAACCAGGTGGCGGTATATTAATATGCTTCTAAAATCAATAAAGCTTTTTAGGTCGTCTTGAAAAATAACGCCAGGTGGCGTGCAAGTCTGATATTGCGTTGTGGACATACTTTGTGATTACTTTGATTTTGTTTTCATTGGGGTAGAGATTTTTGGACCTTGGAGTTCTATTGCACAGGCGTTGATTTAGGAATTAAGCAGGCGTCTGGTAGTCAGTATCGGTGATCCAAGTGCAGGTGGTTTTCTCGCTCAGCGTTCCATGCAGCGAGGAAATGCCGCTAGCATTATGGGTACTCTGTCGCAGACCTAAGTTTTAAATTTGTTTATTCTTTTTTTTTTTTTATTAATAATTTTTAGTGTTTAAGTTTGTTCACTAAAATTAATATCTTGTTACATACGTTAGCGATTAAATGGAATAAAGGAATAGAAAATGTGTGTAAACATAATAATTTCTTAGCGTTTTAAAGGAGTAGCGTACGTGCTTGCTAGTTCTTCTCGTACTCTATACCCTTGACTTTGGAATCTGGCAGTTAATATTGTGAAGTATTTTTTTAAATAATTTTCAATATATTAAATCCTCCCTAAATGTTAGAAAGCTACCTATATGAAGTGAAGTTATTTTTATTATATTTATTTGATTTTACGATTCCCAAGTTTATACCTCTCTAGCTCTTGAAAAGACTAGACGAAAAAGCTCTATTCTAATTATATTTAAAGAATTAGTAATTGTGCCAATTGAGGACTTGTGGTTACTTCTGACTAGTAATTATTTGCATTTCATTGGAATAAAAAACTGCCCTAATAAGATTGGTGGGAATTAGGGATGCGGGGACCGGCCGGAATTCATCTCGTTCAACCAAATCATACCAAGGTTTAGCATTTAAATAATTTAATGATTTAAAAGCTAATAATGAAACATCGCAATAATATTTTGAAAATGTTTTTTTTATTAACACTTACATTTTTACAGCGCACCTAGCCAACAGAGATAATACTATAAAAAAGAAACGGTGTAAGAAACTGTCGAACGCAAAACATATGTTTACTCCTACTGTGTACTTATATAAAAGAAAACAGCTTACAAAGGGGTGATCATTACAATAATATCATAAATGTTTAACGACTATTGTCAGTGAAATTGTTCCTTGTTCGAAGCGAACAAGCACAGAGGATCACCCTAGAGAAACAAACCTCGTTAAATCTATAAACATTTCATATAATTTAGATTTATTAGTTACTATAATGTTATATATTACTTCTGTAACCATTATTATAGTATATTCGTTACGAAATTGAAATGGATCGCCCACTCGGTCCGTCCACGGTGTTACGCCACGCCCAATACCGACCGCACCCATCCCTAACCAACTCGACATACGTCGGAGAGCCGAGTGCCGACGTAAACAAGGTGACTCTATAATAACTGTATAATTTTAAAAATCTCTAATTACGCATTCACTACATTTTGTTTATTATCATTTAATTAATTTAAGAAATAAAACCTTACACAATTACCATGAGCAGCCTATTTTATAAACATGATGACGAAATCTAATGATCCGATTAGTTTAGAAAAGAAAAGCGTCGTCTTCGTCGCAAGCGTCGCGTTTGCTCCGTCAGTGTGTCTACTTTAACGATTGAAATATGGCATCCAATTTAAACTACCTACCTAACAGTAAGCGGTAGTTCACTACACCCAGGCACTCCACACCCACCTCACACGCACCACGCACCCGATCGTATCGTCAACTTAATTTTATTCACACCAAAATTCAACTTAATCTAACATCACTTAAAATAATAGAATGGCTTAAATGTAATTTTATAACAAATGCTTTCGTTGGCCGCCGAACGATGGCGCGCCGCGGGCGTCTCTCGCTGACGGCTATCACTTAATGCGAAGGTGACATACAATATATTAGTACTGCATACATATCATTCGAGCGGAAATGGTGCACGAGAGTCTGCGGTCCGCCATCGCCCGAACGGCTGAGATTCAATGCTGGCCGTGTGAGAGACCGTGCGTTATATATACATAGAGGCCGGCAGGTACTTCGACAGTATACGCGGGAACAAGCGGTGAGAAGCGAACACGACAGCCATTACACAAACACCGCGACCTCTGTCAGTCTGGGACGAGAACACAAATGAAGGTAACGCGATAACTAACAGTTGCACGACGCGCGGACAGGGCAGCTTAGTAGTAAGTCTCCTGCTCGAGCCAACCGCCTGGGTTGCGGCGCAGGTAGAAGCGCCGGATCTCGTCGTAGATGAAGATCGACAGCATGAAGGGAATGGCCGGCAACCACCACACGAACCTGCCACAGACAGAGGTTAGCAACAGCGAGGCGCGAGACGCGACACCGCCACGAGGCCGTTAACTCACTTCAGAGGGTACATCCTGAGACCCTTGTCCATCCCGGGGGTGTACGAGAGGAAGGCAGCGAGCGCGGTCTCGAAGATCAAACCGAAGTTCAGGGCCCAGTTGCGCATACCCTGGTGCACGATCGAGTTACGGCGGGTCTTGCAGATGATCAAATCGGCCCATTGCACCACCACGATCGACACGAAGAAAGCTGTGTGGCAGGTGTACTCCAAAGCTTTGCGGTCTCGGTAAGTCTGAAAGGACGACGCGTTAGATGTCTCGTGCGGGTCTCACGTCGCGTCGCTCGTTCTCTTGCGGTGAACATACCCATTCTTGTCCGTAGGAGTCGGTCAAGTCGTTGATGGCCTTCGAGTCCCACTGCTTTCTGATGCCGAATAGTTTCAACGGCAAGAACCCGTTCTCAGCCATGATCACAAAGTACACAAAGAAGCCAGCGGCGGCTTGAATCATTCCGATTTGGCCGTAAGCCATCGAAATCAACCTATTGATAAATTGTGAATTAAAAAATCTGCATTCAAACTAAATGTAAACAAGCTATTTTCATAATAAAGCCTTTAGAAATCGAGCATTCATTAAAATCTGTTACAAACCACTTGGCCCCATTTAATTTTTAAAGAACAATAAATTAACTAAATCATATTTCAAATTGAAATTTATAACTCAAATGATGAAAGTTTACGAGTTGCTTGGCACAGAGTGGCTTAATTAATTTGCTATAATTATAACATGCATTTCGTAGCCTGGCGGGTGTTAGCTTGAAAAGCTTTTTTCAACTCGAAGGACCAAATCTTTAAATATGACAAATTTCAAAATTTACAGTTTAATTTATTTTTAACAATCAATAATTTGTCATAGTTAGGCGGCGCAAACGTCTGCATCAAAATTGATTTACTCACATTGGATTTCCACACATGCAGTTAACACTTAAAACTATGAGTTAGGGACAGACGCAAAAGCTTGACGAGGAAGCGTTAAAAGTAGCTGAGATTTAATGAATGCATCTGAGCACTGTGTATGCAAAGCCATGTGCCTAAACATATATAATAAACAAAATAATATATCACTCCATTTCACCTAATAATTCATTAAAAAAAGGAACAAAAACAATTTTGAACACTATAAATCTAGATCGCTACTCTAGAAACACAACACCTATTTTTCATTATAAACGCCCTAGAGACGTGTCTGTTCTATGTCTAACGTGCAATCCGTCACTTGCTTTAATGCCCTTAGGTATCTATTGAAATATGGAAGAGTGAGATTGTAAAGATTTATAATTCTAATCCAATCTAATCTAGATTGCTATAAGATCTATTCCATACCATTCTATACGTTGTCTAGAAGGTTATAGAGAGAAATATTCGAAAAAGGGAAAGATAGATAAACTGTTGTCATGTATTTGTTAGTATTTTTTTATCCTACTGTGTCACCCTCCCGTTATCACTCTTCCACATCCACATATTAATGGAACTGTTCAACCAAGAATAGCCACACTAGTTTAAAAGTTTCGTATATTTTAGACCAATTTTTCCTTAAGCACAGTGCAATTTTCTACCGAATGGTCAATGAAACCCGTGTTCGAGGCGTACGTATAATCATTTACATTTCCAACGTTCCAAAATAGAAAATGTAAACAAACATACACAATTATGAATCGAGAATGTTTTTAGAAGATTGCACTTAGTAATAGTGGGCTAATCATTGCGTCAACAACACCCATGATGATAACTAAAAGCTTTTTGCCACTGGCCGCCCAATGGCGGGTGCTGGCCGACCTTCTGTTGACGAGGTTGTCGCGGTAAGGGTCCCGCGGCTGCCGCTTCATGATATCGGACTCGGGCGCCTCGTACGCCAACGATATAGCAGGCACCTTATCAAACACCAAGCGATCAGGACAAACCAACACTAGCGCGACAATCGCGCACAATATTAAATATATACCTGTACCATCGCAGCTCCGATCATAAAGAGACTATACAAAATAACGGTTTTACCAATGTCTAATAAATATATAGATATTATAGCGTGTAATGTCGAGTAGCTTAAGGTCTCAAAAGGAAGGTACTATTAAAAGGTGTGAGCCCTACTGTATCAGTGTTAAGTCAATAAGAAACCTATCCATGATTCAATGCGGTGATACGTGTTATAAAATCAAAAATGGTAGCGATTGTGATTGTGCATGAGGGTACGAAGAAAAAATCGGAAATATTATTTAAAAAAAAAAAAAAAACGACCGATAATTAAAGTTTGGTCAAAACACATGCACAGCACAAAGATGGCAGACAGAGTATGACAACACTTACCTTCTAGCTCTAACACATAAACCACACCCAAGGAAATATCAAAAACACATGAAGGATGAAATGACGTGTTTGCGCTCCGATCAATTGAGAAACACGTCATTCCATTGAAACAAGCTACATAGAAAAAGAAGGGAGGTTTTATATATAAAGACAACGCAAGGCAGAGAAACAGGAGCGGTGCGTTTGTCGACTTCAACATCCAAGTCGCGTCCGGGACACCGTCCGCGGAGACGGCAACAAACCAAACCCCCCCCAACATTGAAGACTAATACGTGGTATAGCAAGCAATAGCGGAAAGTATAATAGTTTTGGTACGAGCGTTGTTCGCTCGCGGTTTTACCTCTCGTTAACAAGCTTATCAGTGAAAGGATTACGCGGCTGTCGCTTCATAATGTCAGATTCGGCCTCCTCGTAAGCCAGGGAAATGGCGGGCACCTACACAAACACTAGCTATGAGAGCGAACGGCGAATCGCACGCCGACGCACGACAAAGCGTGGTGCAATATCATCACGTGTGTACAACACCAAACATACAGGCGTTGCAAACGAACGCCGCGCAGGCGACGCCCGCTCGCAGACGCAATCACAATTTAAAACTAAATAAATTCAACAGAAACAACACATAATTGTAATGTCACAGAACACTGGCATCGGCTCATCATCGACAACAAAACGAAAACGATGGGTGATGAATGAACGAGAGCTAGCCGTCGCGGCTGATGGTGGTGATCGTGGTGATGACTGTTTGTGTGTAATCATGGGTGTTACATACTTTTTGCAACAAAATTTAGTCCTATTAATGTTCATATTAACTACATCGCAATTACGAGCATGATTAAGTAAGTACACTGAAAAATCTTACAACACTCTTACACTATACGTGCCTGTGCAACTACAGTGTTTGTACAGAATGGGATAGTTGCACAGACGTTTCGTTACACGCACGGACGATATCGAGACAACACCGATGTTATTAGCTGAAAACTGTTAGTTAGGGCAACACACTAATTATAACCTCTCATTGACAAGTTTGTCGCAAAATGGGTTCCTAGGCGGTCGTTTCATTATATCCGCCTCGGCCTCTTCGTACGCGAGGGCAATAGCTGGTACCTAATATAAGTCATACATTATTCACGATTTCTATCTGAAAACGCTAAGGAAAATATTCAGTAGTCAATCCTTAATGGCGTCGCAATAGGGTTTCTGTGTTTACATGTCCGAAACTTCAAAATCTAAAACCCTATTGCAACGTTCTGTATGAGGTCCATATTTTTAATTATCGAAAGCTTTTGTGCTTATTGAAAATATGAACTTTTTTCAAGAATTAGTTCTGTTGTATAGAGTCGAACTTACCATGTCTGTTCCAAGATCGATGCAAAGGATAGTTACAGTTCCGAGGGGTAGGGGAATGTCACAGAGGATAAAGGCGAGGAAGGGAGAGATTTCTGGAATATTGGAAGTCAGGGTGTAGGCGATGGACTTCTTCAGGTTGTCGAAGATCAAACGGCCCTCCTCCACACCAGTTACGATTGACGCAAAGTTGTCATCCAGAAGGATCATGTCCGCGGCCTGGGCAAACAAATGAATATCAACTTCTGTCCCAACCCAGGACCAATAATGGCCTTTCCACGTGTACATTACCTGTTTCGACACGTCAGATCCAGCAATTCCCATAGCAACACCGATGTCAGCCTTCTTTAGAGCGGGCGAGTCGTTCACACCGTCACCTGTGACGGCCACAATGGCACCGAGACGCTGGCAACCCTCCACGATGATCAGCTTCTGCTGTGGTGATGTACGGGCGAATACGATTTCGGTGTGATACCTGGCAAGAGGATATATCAGTGAAAATTTGTTTATAACTTGTACATTTTTATATCAAGTCAGTAACGAAATAAAGCTTTTAAGCTTACTTGAGAATTTCATCGAGCTGGTCAGAGTTAAGCTCTCTCAACTCAGTTCCGTGAACGACAGCGGCCTTCGCTTCACGCGGGTTGACTTCAGACACGGGAATGTTGAGGCGGGCAGCGATGTCCTCAACTGTTTCGTTACCTTCGGAGATGATACCCACGGATTTGGCAATGGCCTTGGCAGTGATGGGGTGGTCACCAGTCACCATGATAACCTGGATATGGTAAAATATAACCTCAATAAATATGAAAAAAAAGCATTATTCTCATGTTCCGTTCTCAAGTTGCCTACACACCTTGATACCAGCAGATCGGCACTTGGCAACAGCGTCAGGTACGGCAGCACGGGGTGGGTCAATCATACTCATGAGTCCCACGAACCGAAGGTTGTCAATTGGGAAGTTAATGTCATCAGTGTTGAACTTGAAGCCGATGGGATACTTGTCTGAAGGCAGCTGCAGGTCACAAAAACCGAGCACACGCTCACCAAGACCACCCAGTTCCAGGTATGCGTTGTTGAATGCTTCCTTCATTTCCTCGTCCAACACCTATTTAACGTTAATATTTTAATTCTTCTATACTTTATGGTAATTATTGCTTAATTATTAATCGAATTTACCGCTGTACATAATCTTGTAAAACTGTGGATTCTGTGACTAATTTTTTATCGCTGTAACATTAAGTATAACAATGAGTTAAAACAAGTATATTTATTTGAGAACAGAAATGCATACCTTTTCCTTGCCGCCAATGAAGATAGTGCTGCACCGTTCCAAAATTCTTTCAGGAGCTCCCTTCATCACCAGCAGGTGTCTGGGGTCACTGGGATCATCACTCTCGTGGATAGACACTTGGTATTTGTTCGTGGAGTTGAAGGGGATCTCGCAGACTTTCTTGTTCCTCTTTCTGATAGACAAAACATCTCCCAACGCGAGCTCCATACATTTCAGCAGGGCAGCCTCAGAGGCGTCACCGGCGACCTCCTTTTTCAAAATGGGCACGCCATCCTGACCCCCCTTGAATTCAGCGCGGTTACATAGAGTTGCGATTTTGGCGAGGGCCTTGAATCCAGGGCTAGTACGATCTGTTGAAAGAAAGCCGGTCAGTTAAAGGGAATAACTGAAGGGATATACACCAGGAAATATACGAACCATATTGAACTCCAGACTGATCTTCGGTCGTGTCCGCTTCAATGATCTGGTTGTCAAACCACATGTGAGCGACGGTCATTCTGTTCTGGGTTAAAGTACCAGTCTTATCAGAACAAATAGTGGACGTTGATCCAAGAGTTTCGACGGCCTCCAAGTTCTTAACAAGGCAGTTCTTGGAAGCCATACGTTTGGCAGTGAGAGTCAGACATACTGTTACAGTGGCCAGAAGACCTTCTGGTACGTTTGCTACGATGATACCTGAGAATTGTACAACGGTTAATAAGTAATCCCAGACAATATAAAAATTTGAGATAACTAAACAAATGTTACCAATAAGGAAAATGACAGCATCGAGCCAGTGGTAGCCGAGGATAAATGCGATAACGAAAAACGTAACACCAAGGAATACGGCTACACCGGTAATCAAATGGATGAAATGGTGGATTTCCTTTGCGATAGGCGTCTCTCCAGTGTCCAGACCGGAAGCCAGACCAGCGATACGTCCCATGACCTAAAAACGAACACAGGTAAGAGAAGATACAGACGGTAATATACAAAAGGAGAACAGTTCTACATACAGTGTTGTCTCCGCAACAGATCACAACCCCTTTGGCAGTGCCTTCAACAGCATTGGTGGAGAAAAAGGCCAAGTTCTTTGTTTCCAATGGGTTCTCGTTCGTAAACTCAGGTCCGCGAGATTGGGGTTCCGATTCACCAGTTAAACTTGAGTTGTCAACTTTGAAACCTCGAGACTCGATGATACGGACGTCAGCTGGGATTCGGTCTCCGAATTTCACCTACAAATGTATATATGATTGTAGAATCGACTAAAAAAAAACAAAAGAGACCTGCCATATACAAGTATTACCTCAACAATGTCACCAAGTACCAGATCTTCAGCTCGCAGCGTTAACTTTTCACCCTCACGAATGACGGTTGCGAACTGAGGCACCATGTTCTTGAAAGATTCCATAATTTTCGATGACTTGCTCTCTTGGTAGTATGAGAAAATGCCCGTAACGATGACCACAGCCGCTAATACTATACCAAGGTACAAGTTGTCGTCTGCGGGCTCTTCGACCGTACTCGCCTGTAACATTTACATTATTTAATAAAACTATCGAATAACTTTCAAACGTCCACTTAAATATTGCAAACAGACCTGAATTCCGTAGGCAATAAAGCAAAGAATAGCACCGATCCACAGTAATAACGCAAAACCACCGAATAGATTTTTACAAAACTTCACCCATTCGGGCGTCTGTTTTGGGGGTGTGAGTGCGTTTGGACCGTCTCTTTCCAAGTTTTCTTTCGCTTTTGCATGACTAAGGCCCTAAAAATAAACCGAACGTTTAAGAATTTATCCGTATACCGTTAAACAAGAAAACTTCAACGAGATTTAATTACATTTTCTGGATGCGTTTGAAATCTTTGGTAGAGTTCTTCGGGTGTTACTTTGTGATAGTCGATGTCCAATTCTTGTTTAAGATCTTCTAAGTCTCCGGGTTTCCGTTTTTTCGCGGGTGGTTTTCGTCGTGTCTGCGAAATTACAACTCAACCATTACTTTACAATAAACACCAATAAAGTCAGAAGACAGCAGTTGCACTTAAAATTATAAAGCGGATTTGTAATGTCACTGTCACTGTAACTTGAGCCATCCTTATCCCAAAATAAATTGTACACTGATAACATTGTATGAATGGTGTAATGATAAGCATGCACAATGACGATCGAGCTGCATGCATCACGATCGTCATACTTTGAAATGACATGAAAATGCAAATTAAAAACCTTGTATAGTCCATCAGCTGTTCTATTATCATCCTTAATGGGGCCGATGGTCGCGACGCGGTACGAGTCGGTACGTCCATGCTGCAAAACATAACTAGGGGCTAGACATCTACTAGGTAACTAAAGGCCCTAGGGCCATGCAATGGAAACTATGTGCACATGAATTAGATCAAAAAACATAAAATGATTAGCATAACAAATTGTAAAAGTGTAGCATGTACCATTGTGAGAGAACTCCTTGCAATATAGTAATACACAAGGTGTAACCTTGGTAACTACTCTGTGGTCCTACTAGGGATCACTGGCGTTCAATTGATATAAACTAGTTACGTGTGCGAACCTCAGAACAACTGTAGCCACGGTCGAATCACGCGTGCACAATTCAATGACAACACATTTAAATATCCTCATATGTTCATACCCGTAGCCGAGCGAAACTATTCCGAGTGCCGGGTAACGTACACCCCATGTGACAGTTTCTAAATGCGTATACGACGGGTAAACAAGTCAGCCATCACCAACGATAATTGATAAACGCTTTCGTCCAAGACCTCATTAAAGCTATGAATATCCGTGAAGGCTACTTTAAGTAACAATACGGTCTCACAGTATGTGGCCGAATGCGACATACTCATTATCGACGCGAGTTTAACAGCTAGGATATAGAATCCCTGTGTATATTAAAATTTTACGACACCATTTACGATTACCAGCTAAACTCGAGCGTGAAAGATGAAATGAATTCAATATTCATATAGTGAGAACCGTAAATGTTTTAAGAAGGCGTGATCTTTGTTACATAAGCATGGGCTAGCACGCCTGCGCATTCGGCCCAACCCCCGCTTCGACCCTCGACATAAATAGCTAAAAGACAAGGTTGCCACCCCCAGACCCTAGCGACCGCATTCTATAATCTGTATAAAGGTTAAACCGGAATAACTGATGGAAAATCGAATCTGGTTTTGCCCAGCACAAAGCGAAATTTACAAGGTGACACGGGGATGAATACTATTTGGGGTCAAGGCATAATAACGTCCACACAATAGATGCCATTTCAATAGTGCTTTATTTGAAGGCATTACCCGATTCAGTCAAAGGGTATATACAATGCGAATTCTAACATACGACAATCGGTAGACAGCGTTGCAGACGCCTGGGAAAAATTTCAACAATAACAGAGTCATCGATAGGGAATTCATTGCCATGGTCACGGCACCGGTTAACACCGAAATTTTGTGGTTACTATCGTAGTAGCTACCGAAACATGTGAATGAGACAATTATTTTTAACTAATGTCGCGTCGAGACAAGCATTTGACGTCCCGACTGTGTGCACTATGCCAAAACATTATTAGAAACCGCATTCGCGAGTCTTTGTTAGTATACTGTACGCTTATATTATTAGGCCGAAGAGCAAGTGAGAAATAAACTATGAAATTATTCATTAGTTATTTATTTGGCTCATTATTCAAAATTACTATCTCCATGACCTATAAGGTCACATATTAAATTTTTTTTTATTGTTTTAATAACAATAACACAATTAAAACTTTAATAAGTGATATGTAACGGTCAAAGTGTTATTCAATGGCACTGAACTGAAAGCTATAAATGTAATTAGTTATTAAAAACTGTAAATAATTAAAAAAAAAGATAAATTTATAATATTACAATTAATTATTATTGATAATTTTTTAACAGCTCTTTAATGAGGGAATGATAAGGGACATATAATTGATAGTTATAGATATAAATTCCCTTTAACATTATAATTTAAGCGTAATCTCATATGGAATTATCTATACTGCTTAAGGCGAAGAATTCAAGGAGCGTAAACAGAGAGCCATCTTTTCCTGGCAACCAGATTTAAAAGTTTTCGTTTAGTAATATTTGCACTTAATCACTCATAGTAAAGTATTCTATAGGAAACAGTTCAACAGTCATGAACTATAAAAACTGTGACCTGTGTGTATAAGCAATTTTTTTAAATTTTGGTAATTTATTTGTCTGTCCGATACTGCTCTATCCAATTATGCAATTTGAATTTGTGTATTTGACATGACAGTTTTTCGCACATTTACATTTAGAATTGAATAGTACGATAAACGACATAGTCCAACCGTTAGTACACTTTCCAGTTTTCAAAGTCTTACTTACACGCAACATGAGAAATTTTTTCGGCAGATTAAAGACCAAGGACTCGGTCCGGCATAATTGTGTGCGTGCTATCGTCATAAAGGATAAAGGAAATACTTCAATAGAGCGACGGCACTCGATGCGATTTAAATGACATAATGACAAGGCAATTTCCTAATAAACCTTCGGTGCTCTTACACTTAGCGCGGGCTCTAACCGCCTCCCGCGACTACCTGTTTAGTCACTTCCTTCTGAACACCTCGGAGGAATTATATAAATCACACCAACTATTTTCAATGTTTTCCACGTCAGGGACTGCTGTCGGTTGACTAATACACGAATGTATGAAACGTTATATTTAAGTATTTTAAAAGTTAATAATTTTTTTTATTAATTATTTATGAGATTCGGTAGGCTAACACGAGTCTATTAGGAATTAAGGTTTCTTTAAATTTTTGTATACGAAGTGTGAAAGGCGAATGTGAGATTCAAAGCAAAGTGTCTCCTGCCGCACGATCAATACGAGTCGTTACGTAACCCGACCGGCGCCGTCTTCAATATTTTATTCCTTAAGTCTTTTCCATTTAAATTACACAATGATTGGCTTGCTTATAACATGAAAGTATCTTAAAATCGATGTAGGAAATGAACATTAATTCTAATGAGACTAATAAAAAAAAATCTACAAACGTGCTATTTAGCGGAGGGTAATGGGAAAATATATTTTGAAAGTATGGAATGGAGTGAATATGAAACATCCAGTTGATGAAACACTAATTGCCATGCACTCCGTTTAAAGAGACTACAAAGGGAATTAAAATAAAAGTACAATGCAACCAATGCTCTAGGAATTGGTGCACTCACCTCGCCCATTCTCGCAAGTGTAAAGTTGAAAAGGCGGTTTTAAAAGGATAAGCCGCCTTTAGTCGCTGTATTCGTCGATGGAGCGGAGTAGGTCGTCCCTAGTTCTGCAAAACGAAGACCTTTACGGCTTCCTCGTTCCAACGAAAAAACTTAAAAATGTGTGCGCTTCCACGTCGATCTGTCACGGCACTGGGGCTATGTCATCGTGATACGAAACTTAAACCCGGTATGAGAGAGGTGCAAACGGATGACGAAGGCACGTCTTTGGGCGGCCTGCTTCGGGCGGCGACTGACGGTAGGAATTGTGACTATCGGGTCGTCGGTGCACTGACGTCACACTGCGTCACGACGCTAGCGCCGCCACGGCGAACGCCGCGCGCATCTCGCTGCGCGCGCCACCCGCCCTGTCGCCCGCCCGCCCCGTAACCTTTCACAACCGACCCGATGACAACCACCGCCAATCGACACCATTTCCCATGCCCATCGAAAAGCCTTATCTAGCTGTCATATCTTGCTTGCCCAACTTCTTTTAAGTATCATTTGGGAGTCGAGTACATTAACAAAATACAATAAAAATCATGACGCTCTTAGTTAAAAATCCGATCATTACTTTAATATTATAATAGTTATGTGATTCGTAATCTATAATAAGAGTGACATTTGTCAACACTCCCAAAATAAAATGATACACCTGTGTGGTGAGTAGTTTTAATGCAATACATTAGAAACACATTTCTTTAATAACCACCAGTTTTATCACCAGCGAATGATTGCCCCGCACTTTATTACATTAGTATTATGATAATAAAATGCGATACATACGTATAAATAGAGATTTTATAGGCAGGTCTGCGAATAAACTACCAGTAGGGTGAGAATTCTTTGTACCGTTGCGCGTCTCGCGTTATATAATTACACTTACGTCCTTGAAAATTTTTGGGGTTCGCACGAAGGTACGGCACGCTGTTAGCTTTCAATTAGAGTTTCTCTTCACATAGATATTACACAGTTGTACAGTTTGTTGCATTCAGATATACCTCTAACATCAATTAGTTTCATACAATTTTCTTTAAAGATTTATTCATATTAAAAACTATACCGATAAAACTGTTTTATATTGTGAAAATTAATGACAAAACACTTATGTAATCAGGGCGTCTACCGTCTGTCTGACTACTCAATACTTGGCAAGTACATCCATATGAAATTGTCGTAAAAATGTCTAAAGACGAAATTCAAACGCAATAAAAATTATGTTTTATTGTATTATCCAAAATTATGTCTGTATTTAAACTCGTATGAGTGATAATAATTTCCGGAACTTGACTTGTCTTCCGTTATAACGCGATAGCAGATATAGAACATGGTTTTCAGGTCGTTAGTTTCTGCACTCGGTCACGTAATAGAGCTTAGGGTTGCTTTTTTTATCTTAGTGGGTAAAGAGTTGAGATCACAAATCACGATACGAGGAATATATTGCACTGTCGTATCGGGATTATAAGGGTTTACAAAAAGACCAACTAACGAAATAACTGTAATATTGTCTAGTTTCATAATACAGTATAAATTCACATTTTTTAAAGGGCTATCACTTGAGTTAATCAATATAAGTGCATCGTGCCGAGTCCCACAGGGTTTCAAGTACGCATGCACCTTACCAAAAGGGGTTTTCCAGAACGTAGGTCAGTTCCGTCTTATGCTTTGCGTTTTTATCGAATTAATACTTATACCACTTTACATCATCGTATTAATTTTTGAAAAATCTCTTTAAATGTAATATTTATTTTGTAATGATAGATAGCATTTATATTTTTAATCCGACTAACGGATGCACGGCCATTACAATTATGTGATTATCGTGTTCAGCAAAAGTATTTTTTTTAAATGCCAAGACAGCCGCATATATTTGGAATGCACAGTAACTTCATGTATAATTGTAAAATTCATGTATAATTTTTTAAATCATCTCCATATAATTTTCATACCAGTTAGATAAGCAGAAGGTAGGGTATGAAGGCTAATTAGACACTACAACAATAAATGTAGGTGCCATAGTTACGTAACTTAGGAGTACGGCACATTCCTCGCGGAGCGGCATATGAAAATTCGTGGAGCGGTTTGGGGGATAATGGTTTGAGTGGGGTGAGGGGGGGGGGGAATGCGAAGGCTCTATTTGGGTCAGCCCGGGCGTCATTCCCCTCGATCAATAGTCGGCGCGCGCCGCGCACCCTCCCGCCTGCGCCTAGCTGGAAACCTAACTGTCTACAGTAGACTACTAAGCATTACATTTATTATTATATAAGTAACTTTATCATAGTAAACCGAGCTATTCGTTAACCGTTATATATTATATGTAATCAGCCCAATTTATAACATTAGACATTTATTTATGAGCTTTAAAAAAATATGAACTTCCGTAATTATAAAGATTTATACAAGTAAGATTACTTGAAAAAGCAAGACAATGCATACATAACACTTATATCTGTCGTTTTGTACTGTATGTATTATGTAATATATATTTACTATGTACTTAGAAAATAACTGAGGCTTGTATAATGTAGAAAATCATAATATAAAAACTCGGCCTTAATTAACGGACAGTTCTCAAGTGTCTCGTTATAAAATCCTTGTCATTTATAACAAAACGCCACCGTCCAAGCTGTCATTGGTAGACATATCAACTAGAGTGGATTGCATTCAGTCTTGGTTTAAGCCGGTAAAGGCAATCCATACTTGCACATACAAAAGACTGTTACTGTTTTAGTGCTTACAGCTAACAGTGTCGATTAGCATGAAAATTTAGAATGAAAATAGAAAATTGGTCATAAAACACCAACAAGCCGTAAAGTGGAACTGTAAAATGTGTATTAATACAGATTAAATTTGCTCTTCGAAGTGGTATGTCATTAATTATTAGAGGCAGATATGTAGAAACTTAACCGACGAGGTGCCTTCAGCAAATCTCTGTATTCTTTAGTGACCCCTATAATTGTATATATTGTATTTGTATTGTATAACTTTAGATGTCTATAGACTTTAGAAATATTTTTAAACAACGCCCATAAAATATCGGTACTAACAAGGAAGCAAACTTATAACAACCCTCCCAGCTAAAATTGAGGCTATACAATTGTTAAATGTAAATACAGAAC
This sequence comes from Leptophobia aripa, assembly GCA_951799465.1. Classification (NCBI taxonomy): domain Eukaryota; kingdom Metazoa; phylum Arthropoda; class Insecta; order Lepidoptera; family Pieridae; genus Leptophobia; species Leptophobia aripa. The sequence continues at coordinate 9,237,246 of OX637260.1, forward strand.
ATCACTATCTGGAGTAGGTCGGAATACACAAAGCGAATTTTGTACATTTGCATTTAAACTAAAGCGGGCAAATAAAACTTTATATATCATGCTTCAATTGATTGAAAAAACTTTTTGTAAGGTAAAAAAACATTTGCATTTTATTCTATACAATAAAACTAAGTTATAGACCGGTTTGAGTTTTGTTACCGTGACAATTGAAATTTCTGTGGTTAAAACATGAGAAGATAAAACAAGAAAAAAAATATGAGAGCAGTGTCAACCAAGAGGCTAAAGCTGTAAACAGCGAACCACACCTTAAAAGGCCGGCAACGCACTCACAAGCTCCCGGGCACGTGAGTGTCTATGAGCCTCTTGCTCGTTTGCCACCTCTTCTATGGAAAAAAAACTAAAAAAGCTTCCGACACTTAACCCACTCATGTATGCATTTGGATTTCTTTTTCTATTTACACACGGTAAAGGCAAAGGGGTACAAAATATTAATTAGTAAATCATCATATAGGTGTATATATATACCTGAGAGCAGACACAAGCCGAGGCATCAGCTCTTTAAACAATTCGAAATTTCGTTACAAATTTCATTCAGTACAAATAAATCACGACTACGCCTAAACCTAGACCGCAATCGATTCAGAAATAAACCGCGTATCGGATCGTAATGGTTATAGTGACGTAAAGAGTAGAACATACTTGGTGCCAAAATGTGGCAATAAAATAACGGAAAGCTTTCTTTCTAATGTACCCACCGACGGTATAAAATCACTATTATTAAATCACTTTAAAAAATATTCCATTATAATTATACGATTGTTTCGCAGCTTAAAAATTGAAAAGACTTCCTAATTTGAAAGGAGCTTTCATTGCAATCTTCAGCAATTGCAAAACACTTGCCAAGCTGACGATATACGACGTGTCCAGTAGTTAAGCTCGATTCAACCTCTCCAAAGCCTTTGATCATATCACTAGCGATTGATCCTTGGGGCGTTAACATTCCTGTCTAAACATGACCATGCAGATCCAATTACATTTATCAATGTTAAAAAAAAGGTTTGAATTGTATAATAATCTATATTGAATTGTGATCTATAGAGACAATTCAAACTTTATCAATTAGTCGTTGAATTATGTTTATAACGATAACATTGCAAGTCTTTAGATTTTTTGTATAATTATAACATTCTTAATTCAAAGTCTTTAGATAAGCTTTATTCAATATCATTGGGCAGAGGCTTTATATTTCCTAAATAAAAAAAGTCTTTGAGTTATCTTTACAATCGCTCATACAAAAGATCGTCAATCCAGACAGGCCTTCGCCACTCTAAACCGCTTTGAGGGGGATACCGCAACAGCGACGTCAGTTCGAACTCAAGTCAATATTAGATTAGATTAACATCGTGCGCGGAGTGCGTATAATATTTAAGATAAATTTGATCTAGCAATATGTTTCTACAGAACGACCTACAGGCAAATTGTTAGTCACGACCCAGCGCAATTGCATTTTCACAGAGAGATAATAAAATAGAATTCAAACTATTATGTACATCTGACGAAGCCAACACTTCGTGAAGCTTCAACTGAATAATTTGACCATTCCCGTTATAGAAATCTAGCGCTGCGCCGAAAATAGGGCATCGTCAATAAAATTATTGTAAACGTTATTGAAAACGATCCATGGCCGTTGCTAACCCGCACTGTTTATTCATAACTGACGGATAATATGTAGTACGCAATGATTTACAGTTTGAAATATAAAAATTGCACACCTCCCCACATTCGTATATATATATATATATTTAATCATATTTAATCTGCAATCGTCGTAAATTCATGTCAGAATATTTGTGATACATATAATCGAAAAACTTACTGGTTTGTTGTGTATAGGAAGCTATTTGTCCAGATTAATTTCCACGAGAACAAATCAGTTAGAAACAACTAATCAACTAACAGACACTTCGCCTCCAATTCAGTAATTATATCTTCCTATATTCAAAACAGCCAGCCGCACCAGAAGTCTTTGTCTTTGATTTCCGTACGTATACGTTTTTTTTTGTATGGAAGAGCACGCGGGTCACTTCGAGTGAAATACGTATGTAAGGATATGTTATTCATGTGTATGTTTGTATATACACCTAAAAGGCCCCAACCTCGAACCTAACACTCCTCGGACACCTGATGCTTGTGGTGACTGCTTTATTCAAAGCTGATTAGTAACCGATAAATCCCTACAATGAAACCTCGCACCCTTACCAATACATACGATTTATCTTTAAGGCAAATATACACGATGCAAATTTCTTGCATGTTAATTGCATGCAAATAGGCTTTTATACTTATGGGCAACCCGCAAACTCAGATAGTATTCGCGTTATACATACAGGTTTGTTGTAGACGCATACAATAGAATCATGATTTCTCCATGAGTATGGTTACGTAACAACGAATTAAACTAATGTTATATTGATACAATTATATTGCAGATTAAACTGCGCAGTCGCAGTCTTCAACCGGGGTAAAGTTGAATGCTCTTGGCAATTGCTTAAGACAAGACAGAAATGCATAGCCAAGTCACGTGCGATGCTAACTTATAGTATTTTTCAAAACCGGGCCACAATTATGTGCCAAGCCAAGATTCAACATTTGGCAAAATCACTCGACATTTAATTTTAGATTATGTTCTAAATATAGGGAATAAGTCTGTGATGTCTTATGTATATTTTTGGAATGAAGGACATAATCAACCCTTTACGACATATTTGCCAGCCATGAGCTTCATATAACTATAACAAGCTCCTAACTAACCGAACCTCTAAACTAGCTTTCTTTTCCAAACCGATAAAACAGTTCAATATCGCACCCAATTGAATGGACTTCCAGTCATTTTAGGGTTGCGTTGCCGGCACTTATAGGTGGAATAGGGACATATCCACTACAGATTTTTCATTTCCCTAAACCTAACAAATATACAAAACTTAAACTAATAGTCACCTTTTTATCTCTCAATTGAGAGATTTCTGTAAACCAAGTGTTGTAACTTCATCAATAAGCAATTTGGTATCAATCTTTTATACGAAGGAACTATTTTCGTTATAACAATTATATATATAACTTCAGACAATACGCTTGCAAATTAACTATATTCCACACGGATTTCGTGTATTTAACAATGTCAGGACATTGCTGAGTCCAGGCTACTTCACTTGACATAAATTTAACATTGATTTAGCGCTAAGTGCACGCGAGAATTGCCGTGCTAGACATAATTCAATTATGAGCTCTAGTTCGTCGCAAAGGTATTTATTTTACGGGTTATGCTTAGCCAGATAATAGGCTGGACAGCTAATTGCATTGTTCATACGTGACCATACAGTAACATCAAAATAACAACCTCTACACATTAGTTTGGGACAAACGTAAGATTAAATCATTGAGTAGTTATATTTGTTCACTTGAAATGGCCATCTACGCGGTACCAGTGTGAACCGCATCAGGTCTCGCCGGCCGGTGTACCACGACTTCCGTTCCTGACACCAGTTCATTGACCAGGGTTTAACGATGAACTGATTCACTTCAAACATAGTAATGGACAATAATTTAATAATACAAACTTTAATTGTATTATCTGTTAACATGTTTTATAATTTATGATTTAATACTGTATTAATAGTCATTATTATTCATTGCACCATCATAATATAATTATTTTATTTAAAAGAAAGAAGGAAAAAAGAAGGTAGACAACAAGGAGGGTTTGGTTCACTGTATTTAAACTTTCTTTAAATGTTATTGGGGTTTATCTTAGAAATCAGCGTCAATAAATAAATATATTAAGTAGTTCTATATTTTTCATCTCGCTTGAATATTACATATTTAAAACAATTGAAATACGTATTACCGATAAACAACGAGGTGTACAATTTGACACCCATTTGTGTGCGCACAGATGCGTACGCGCATCGTGGATACATTTTTATGATTGAGATTGTCAATCGACAATGACCACGAATTGAGTAGTGTTTTGTAATGTACGGATATGTTCACAAGCCATAAACTCTTATCAATCAGTTAATTGTCATCAGCCCTAAAATGTCTTTGAAATGTCATGCCTTATGCAACATCAACCGTTTCACGTTTCGGCTAGGTCCTTTCCTCATTATAGTTTAACTTGTGTAGATTGTGTGTGGGCGTGCCCCTTAAATGAAATTTGCGAATGACTCGTCTTCATACTGATTGTTTGGTACCTGCAATAACCAGTTTAATGTGCTTAAGTGCAAAAGGGGTATGGAAATAATTTTGCGTCGGTTTTCTTCAAGATGCATATACTCGAACAATGCCGAATAAAATTAACAATAGACTCCTGATTAGCCAGTCATGAAGCCAAGATGCTATATCCTTATTCAATTATTTATATCCTTTCGTAATCGTACGATACGTCTTAACGTATCAGCGATCACTTGTGTAGCGCCAATAATTTACTTCTTATATCTTAGAAGACAAAGATCCCTTTAATGTGTCGGCAATTGGCTCAGCATCGGGACAGTTCAATTCTTGAAGTAGCCTTACAATGCTTTGTTATTTTAATTGTCAGTTGCACAATTTTGTATTAATTGTTTATTTTAAAAGAGCAGCTATCAAGTTTCTTACCGGTTCTTCTCGGTAGATGACTGCCTTCCGAGCCGGTGGTCGTGTAAAAATTGACGATTCAAAAGTGTCTTTATAAAGACCTACTTGAATAAAGATATTTTGAGTTTGAGTTTAAGGCTAATTGATAATGTACGACTGTACGACGATATATTGCACGACAACTTTTGTAAAGCACGATAAAGCTTAAATTACGATTTAAAGGAGTGGCGGAGAGTTTCTTGCCAGTCGGCAGCTCTACGCCCTTGATTTGGGAACTGGCAGTAAACGTTATTGTAAAGTCAACAATTTTTCAAATTATTTAACGATTTATAAGAAAGCTACAAATACATTGTGTTATTTTTCATTTCATTTAAAATCTAACAATAAAATGAATAAATTTGAGAACCCAGTGAAATTGATTATTAACTCGGAACTAGGTTCGCGTAAGACTTATTTAACTCGTCTTCCTGGAATTGATTTGAAATTGGAAATTTATTCCAATGAATATTTGCATGGATTATGAGCGGTCCCTTAGCTCTAACTTTATATAATCGGCTTTGCAAAATTAATTCCACCGAGTTAATTCATCTGGTGAATGAAACAGGTTTACTTAACTTGAGACATATGGGTGCATACATGTTCATATTAGGTCATTTAAAATTATTTTGTCTTCAACATTTTTGAAAAGAAAACACTAGATTTCAGTATATCTGAAGTATCTCATGTAAATAATGTCTTTTACTTTTACAATCATTAAAAAATCGTCTTTAACTCAAACTCAACCTATTCAAAGTAGGTCTTGGTTGAATAGGCAATTTTCACACTACCTTATCTACCCATATACCATAGACTATATCTTCTATACATCTAACTCGTATTCCTTAGATAACACCACCGACATAATTATATCTAAACACGCTTGCTTAGCAGGCTGGTCTTTCATAATGAACATATACCTAGTATAATTTCGGAGGTTTGAAATGGTGAAAAATAAAATACAGAGATTGTTTATTAAATTTAAGAAAGTAGTGGCCTGAGTAATGTATTTGGGGCATGTTATAAACAGATTGAGAAGAACCGATTTATAACGAAAATATTATTCTATAAATTTTTCCATCTACAATGCGACTTGAACAATATTTCTCGTTAAAAATATTTTTACAACAAGTTACTATTTGCTCACCACACACTGCCAACTAATCTAACAAAGAAGCTTCGCACTAACTCACGAAAACTAGGTTAGATCTGAACTATATTTCACTGAACTGAGTAATTGTTATGTAAGCCCTATAAAATCCTTACATAACATTCTTACATAAGCCCAATCAATACAGTGTGCGAGCCAATGTACGGTGAAAAGCTCGTGCGTCTTATGGTGTAAAGAATCGCATTCTACGTCAGTAGCTAGCCCAATGTTCCTTATAGACGCTTATAGCAATGAGGAGGCGCTCTTAAACAAAAGATGAAAGGCCTTCTCACTTTAGTTGATGATTGGTCTGAAAGAATAACTCGTTCATGAACTCATAAAACATTTAATAACTACATCTGGTGGTTAGTTCACACAAAGTAATTGAAAAAAAATCTAAAATTGAAGGTATTTTAAAATTACGTAACAAAATGGCGACGTCTACGGATCCCATGATCAACGTTTCATACTCAGATAGTCCATATTTAGCCGTATATAAATACTATACATTATTGACATAGTCTATACACAATTAGCGATGCCCTGACGAATGTTACTCTGCGGTTACGTTAAGGACAGCGGGACGTTCGGAGGCACATCGACTCTGTTCTGTTTGTCTAATAACACTAAAGTATATAAGGATAAGTTTGTGCCGTTAAAAATTTCTCAAGCTCACAATTGAAAGTTTATTAACGCAATTTTCCGTATATGCGCAATAAAGTTTGATAGCAAACTCAGGGCTATAACGGAGGTTGGGCCTTGTTACGCAATCGTCTCGGATTCGCCATTTTTGTGTATCCAAATAAAGAAAATTTTATTCTATTATCTGATGTCTTAAGAGAAAAGGGTTTTTCTTTTTCATGTATTTTGTATTTCGACAGTTCCATACATAATATTAAACAAACAAAAGGTCGGTTGTTTCTTGCGTGGCTTTTAGATTATGTTTAAAAAAAATTCCGACTGAAATGTAATTTGAATCAATATCAAATTGGTCCTTACAGGTACTCTCTTGATGTACACAAGTGGTCTCAAGATACACGTAGAAAAGATACAACTCATTAATACAATTTATCATAACTGTCAAAAGCTTTCAAGAGCTCAAAGATGGAAAGAAGCAACACTAATTATACGTTTATATTATCTCATATAAAACTCTACCCATAAATAGATAATAAAAACAGTTGATATGGCAAACGACTACGAACATAACGAACATCGCACAAGACACGCGAACGTTTAAAATAATTTGTGTTCAGGTTGGATAGTAACAACGACTACCACCCATAATTATATATCAAATAGATGATTACTAATTTTAAATGTTCCAACTTAAATAATAATTTTCAAAAAAAATCCCTTTAACATAAAAGATATTTCAAACTATGGTTATATAGACGGTCCTATTATTGATGTTGTAAACATTTGGCAGCCCTGGTTATCGTCTAGACAATTTTATTTTCTCACAAGAAAATAGGCTCAGGTAAATGAGTATATAGGATTACTTTGTTTCATTGCCCTTCAAGGGCTTTAGGGCTCACAACGCCCTTGGTCCAAATTTACTTGGAAATCCATTGCACATATATTACAGAGGTGGAAATTGTTGTCTATTCTTCAACTACTGGTCTTGACGAGTTCAGTAACATGCATAACAGAAACGCCTGACATCATAAATGACAAAACCCAATTTAGGTGCAGTTTTAGTATCCGGAGTGTTAATGGCGGAAACTACATATTAATTTCTGTGTTAATACTTTGTAACTGACGTCAATGTTATAGATTTGTTCATTTATATGCACATATATTCACCTGAGGCAATTTAATCACAATTCACATACTAATGCAAAATAAACTTGATTGAATATTAATTATTAATCGATCTTAATAATTGAAATGTTTTATCATTCATTATAACTTAAGCATTCATTATAACATGCTACGGCGTAGCACCTTTTTTTAGTAGTAGGAACCGGACCTTGAGTAAGAAATGCTTTACGAATTCCCCGCAACCCAAGAGTCACGACGACATGTGAGACTCAACTCACTAACCAGGAAACCTCTACGCCTCAGAGGACCGGGTGAGCCATACCCACTAAAACACACCTCGGGTGTAACCCACGATTCCGAATATGGAGACTACTGGAGTCGCGTTTGCGTTCTATCAAAGTCTCCACGTTTTTAGTATCTGGTCACCCTAAATAAATGTCCTATGGAGCTGGGAGGTGAAGATTAACTCGTCTCCTACACTGCCTTCCTGTAACGGCGTAGCACCTACATATTGCTTATTAATATCGAAAATCAACTCATATTACAGCGGTAGTAATCATATTATACATATACAACAACCGTTGTTAAACAATCGCTATAGCTTTTCCAAATGTCAGACATTTCTGTACCTTTTCTTTTGTACATTTCTCGCTTGTATTTGTTAATAAAGAAAAATAATAAAAATAATTACATAATTAAATGTGCGTTTATTTGGTAACGACCACCAAAATCTAATCTAGTAAGTAAATTGACGTTTCCACGTAGAGAAAAACAAATAGCTTTATTAAGCAACACTCAGCTTAATGAACAATTCGCTACTTTATTAACTAAGACTGATCGGTATCACCTTCGACCATTATGGCCTAGTCACATCGTACTTTCTCTAATGAATACATACCTAAAGACAAACATTAAAATGTATCAATAATTATAATATGTATTTATAATCATCAACAAATGGAAAAAAAACTTGAATTGAATTAGGACAAGAAGCATAGTTAAATAAATCTCTTTAGATTCACACTGAAAAGCTATCCACACGACGACCTAAATTGAAATCGCTACTGGTGTCCGTAGAACAATGTACGCAGTAGAATCGATCGCGACCCGCTTAACGACCAATGCACCTGCCCGGGCACAAGCTTTTTTAACACAATGCATTTCTTTGAATTGTGTATTAAGCTCACTTGGCGGGCTCTTCAGCACTGAATGTCTAAATACCACCTTCTCTTATATGATTTTTATGTATCTTCAGTTGTAGACTTTTATAACTTCTAGTTATAGAAAATATCATAATAAATTATAATAGGAATCACTCAGATATAGATTTATTCTTTAACTCGTTTAGGAAATCATATTTAAAAAAATTAGTTACCTATAATTATTACGTCAATCTAATATACTTACTAACCCACTTTTGATAGATTTTTATTTAATTGACTGTTTGTGCTAGAATAATATACATATATTTATATATAAAAACATCATTTTTTTCAACTCATTTATTGGTACACCCTTTTTTTAACACAATTCCACATTCAAAAGAAAATTCAAACATACGCCAACACTTGACCATCTCAATCTTACGAAGCTAATGACTTAACCGATACGAATATTGTAAGTTCCAGTTAGTTTGAACGTCATACAAATAAAAAACTAAAGACTAGGGGGGCCTAATTGCGAATTTATTCCCCCCTTGCACGGCAGTAATGAGTCAGTTCGTGCGAGCCATTTATTGCATGGCTTCTAATCAATCAAACTTGGGTTACATAATATTGAATGCTTTAAAGACGTTAACTTTTTTATCTGTGGTCTTATATTTATAATATCACACATTAAAAACTTCTCTAACGATTATATGCGAACTAATTACATTAATAAATATCTCGTTAACGAGTATGCCATTTACTTTTTAACTAAATCATCAATTAATAGAATATTTACCTTTATAAAAAATATATTTTAAAACACCAATATGATTCGTTAGAAATTTTCTACAGAAATAAAAACACGAGTTTATTTAACTTCAATCAAATCTGTGTTTACCAAAGCGTTTCATTCGTCTGTGTGTATATTTGAAACATATATGAAAAATTTACATTTGGAAAGTGTTGCATGCTGGTGGCGTATTAAAATGAAGAGGGCTCTCAAATTTATTTTTATAAATTTACGCCCAAAAAACCAATACACGGTAACGTTATGTCACATTCTGGCGCAGAATTAAGAGAGTGATTCTAGTTCGACCCGATAATCTAAACATTAATTGTAATAAGATTTATCAGTCCCTAGCAATAAATGACAATCCATAGCGACACATCATTGCGTTAAATATTTAAAGATAGCACCAGAACGTAAGATATAATCAACATTCATACAAGTTCTATCACACTAATACATAAAGAAACATTATGTACAGCAGGTTTTTCTAGGAATCAGTCAATAAGGTCTTTATATTTAGGCACTGTCTGGTACGGAAAAAGACCTTTGTTTCAAGGTAGGGCAAATAATTACGGCCCTTTGGCGTGATATGGGGTCAAGTCAACGTTTCATCACATCACACGTACAATGGACGAATGAAAATGTCTAGCCATTACATAAATCCTAACTGTATCGTATTAACAATTATTCTATTAATTGCAGCATCAATTGATAATCGTAAATAAATATTTATTTTATATTACCCGAAAAAGATAAAACAAATCTAGATCTGTCCGAATCACAAATTTCATTTGAAAATTCCCACTATCTAGATGTAAACCGATCCTGTATCTTCAGTTATCATAACCCGAGGATCTTACGTAACCTAGCTACCACGCCCGCACTGGCATTGTAGCAAGCACATCTCGTAAGGATTTTCATGTTACAGCTATTAAGTCTGCTAAAGTTTGTCATGTTATGTAAGTACTTTGCGCTAAAAACTACCCCCTTATGTAACTCGCGTACTTGCGTCTGGCAAGCACAGACCTTATCTGTTGATCGACCTTGTTACGTCACAGCTTGTAGACGTTACAACTTAGGCCATCCATAAAATGCTTCAAGTATTTTGAAAAATGAATTATTGCAAAGAGAAGAAATACATTTGTCTTGGCAGATAGAACTCTGTGAGCATGCTCGTTTCGATCTAAATTCTATTAGAGTATTTTTTACAAAAGATACCACAACTCATGTTACGTTCCAACAGGATAAAATAATTTAGAGTGGTGAAATTTATTGATACCGCCCACTCTCTGCCCTAGTTATCGATCGAGTTCGGTGTATGTTTGCGAATGTTTTAAGTAAATCCCCTCGACCGTTTCTCTCATGGTCTATGTATTTTAGGTGTCAGTTGCGCTATAATTGTTTAATATAAGAATTAAACAGCCTTATACAAGTTATAACCTTCTATACACCATTATAACATTATCAACGTTTCAATCTACGTTTTTACTTAAGAAACTAAACATCACAACTGTGATCCGTATTTTAATTCAGTTCAAAATTATTTCTATCATTATTTAATGTCAGTTATATATTATTGGGCTTTAAAATAGGTGGCACATTAATAAGGCAACTCTGTTGTGCGCAGTGCGGCTGCCGTCACAAAGATCCTGAATAATATCCTCATTAATGTTACACAACTAATCTTAACACCGCATACAGTATCTTATACATCCACAAAATATGGTGCAATTATGCGTTAGGGTCTACATTGTAGTAACTCCAGCCACCCACGACAATCTCATAAGGACACGCTCTTATTCACGACATCCGACGGGAAATAGCATCACTTGCCTCAACGCACAAGACCTTACTCCTAGACTGTTAGGCAGACGACTCGATAGTATCATATACATTGCCACAATATACATACACAGTTTTAATCTATTTAAAATTTGAATTAGATGCACAAGCTACTATGGCCCATTGATATAGTAATGTTACGCGAATTATACAATGCTGGGAGTGGCAAGTAAGGTCGTGGCTATTCATAATACATATTATAGTAATGATCGTATCGTATTGAACTATTCAACTATTATACAATAAACACGTATCTCTGTAAAGTGATATAGAGATGTTTACCATTATGTACCAATGTACAATCTAGATTATGTCTAAATAACGTAAACAGTCATTTAATATGTATTTAAATATTGTGAGATTAGTTCATAATGTTATCAAGGAGGTTATAATTTAAAATATGCAAAGATGGTAATACTAAAACGTTACCGATAGTAAAATACATATATATTTTTAAATAATTCGATAGATAAACGTTGGGTTAGTGAGTTAAAACTCCATAGAGCATATATATAGCAGACGCAATTTTCTTAAATAATTCACGAGCCGTATAATGGAAACGCACAGAAATAATCAATTTTTCACAACCTACATGGGTCCGTGGAATATTTCCTACGGTGTTACGAGGTAACCTTGGCTGAAGATGAATGCGTCTTGAAGTGTGCTGTGTCCTCTAATACAAATGCGGATGCGGTCAATTGATGCGCTCGCCGCTATCAAACTGCGTTAAACAACGCAAGGCTGCAGGAGGCTTTGTATATTTAAAACAATTGTTCTTAATGAATCCCCTTTTATTAATTTGACAAGTGTTTCTTTGTCATATCATTCAGTTGGTCTTCTTACGTGTAACTAAATGAGACTATAATGTTTTGTATCTGAATCGGTAACTTTTAGTATCTTGTGTGGTTATGCAACGATAAAAATAAAAAGTTTGCTACATTAGAAAAGGATCACTCAATAATATTTATTGGCAGTCTTTAATATTATGTAAGATTGCCCACAATTTGATGATGTATATAATAGTCAGTTATTGCTTTGATTGTAATGATTTTGTTTCATATAAACTATACTATAGTTTATATGAAACCGTGGCACCAAAACCTAATAATCTTGTTCATAATATTACTCTTCCAAACATTTTTAATAAAATAAGAGCATAGATATTATCAATTTTGATACAATCCTAATAAAACTTAATTAAACTACCACAGATCATTGACAAGCTATTTAAATTTTGGTACATTATTGATATATGAAGAACAATGGTGCCATAGTTATTATTTAATAATAAATGTTATGCTGTATTTTTTTGTTTCATTTACTATTGTACTATGACAATGGTATATTTTACTGATTAAAAGATAAGTGGTGAAAACATACTCTATGTGTAAAATCGTGTTTCACACACTTAATAGAATCTTGTTGAAATATTGTTCTATTCATTTATGTTACAGAAATCCGATATGTTGATATCGCTAGACTATTTGATTTTTTATTCGTTAAATAGACTTAAAAAACAGTTTATAATTACTATGGTATTACTGTTCTAAACCTGTTGACCATGTTTAAGAAGATATTTAATTCATAATTTATAAAAATAACGGAAAAATATAAACTATTTTATGCCGCGTTCAAGGGTGTGGTCATTAGTTATTATATATAAACAGAAATCAAAAAATTAAAATATGTTCTAATAGGATCAAAGATGTATTTCATGAGGCTTGTAAAACGTATGCCTCTCAAGTGAATAAATCAATTGTAAATAAATAAAAAGTAGACTTACATCAAGAGATTCCTTTGACGCCATCTTTCACACAAACTATTTGACGTTTATATTTGAATTTGACACTTGCTGGCAAAATATTTTCAAAATCAATACGCCCGGCGTTCGGATACCTTGAAGTTGAAACGAAGGAAATTTAATTATGTATAACTTAATGAAAATTCGTATTTCAAGCAGCGTTAAACTTTAGTTTTATTTCTTATATTAACCAAAAAAAATTATAACTTTGTTTAATCTCAAATTATTGACCTTGAAAATGTATTTTATATTTTTATGACAATTGACTGTGTCTAGTGACGTGAAGGCAATTCGGCAAATAATGTCAAATTTAAAAAAAAATACCCAATAATTAAAACTGATAATAATATCAGTTCTTAATTATTGATAAACTGATAAATAAGAGTTTAAAAATATATGTGTGTGCATTCTGACGAGGCAGTGCTTCGTGTACTTAAACCAATAGTTGTATAGTAGTTTGTTTAAGTTTCAAGAAATAAGAAGTATATATATTATTACTTGTTTATATTGTTTGCCGCAAATAAGAGAAAAAACATAAAAATAATGTCTTTGACGGGTTATTTTCATAAATCTAGCCAGTGATAAAATTCTTTTGTTAACACACACATTTTACGATTAAAAATGAGGATCAGAAGATTATCCGCGGTCTTCTGGGCTACTTGTATTATAGCCTTTATATTTATACTTTATGTTGTTACTGATCTAACATTTAAGTTACCCAGTATCAAACCTGCTATGGTAGAACTTGATGATGTGAGTATAACTTGAAGAGAAGACATACTGTAGATTACATGTTTACCATAAATAAATTACTTTCAAGAAATATATATAACAATGTGTTTATTTATCTTTCTGTAATTTTTCTTATTTAGAGTAAGTGGTCTTCATTTGAATCCAAGCTACGCCACATAGAAAAGGAACTAAATGAACATCATGCAGTAGTAGGTGAAATAAAAACAGCTATGGATCAAATTGTAGATCAATCAAATGATGTCCATCCTATGAAAAAACCTAAGATTACCAAGAAACTTAAGGCAATAAGAGAATTTAAAGTGGTGGGTGATGAGCCACCAAGAATGCAAATAAAGAGTAAAGTTAACATGTCATACTGCCCAATGAATCAACAGACATCTCAAACTGATATTCAGGTAATTATTTAATTTTTATACACAAAACCTGCGTTGTGTCATACCACCTAATATAGGCTCTGCTATTACATATAGCTATTAGATAAGAGTCTGTATCTACTTGCTCAATTATATTACTGACAATTTTATTTGCTTTGAAATGTCTTCCTATGAATTAAATTTGTTTAAATTAATAATTTCTGTGATGTAACTGTTGGTTAACTGTATTTTAATCTATCTATCTATACTAATAATAAGACAGTAAAAATCGAAAAACTGTACATTAAATATTTTTCCAAAAAAATGAAAGGAGGCAATTAAAGAAGAGTCATAGAAACCAAAAAACCAATTTTTGGAATTCTTGTCTGTCTGTCTGTCTGTCTGTCTGTCTGTCTGTCTGTCTGGTACTTTATAACTTGAAAACTACTGAACGGATTTGAACGCGGTTTTCACAGTTGGATTAAATATAATTAGGAGCGTTGTCAAAAGTTTATTTTGTCCAAATCGGTTAAGAGAAAAAGAAGTTATGGTCAATTGAAAATTTACTTCAACCACTGCTTCAAAATTTTTAAACACTTATATTGATTGATTAGTTATATATTGTTAAATATGTTCTAATATAAGTTAATCTTAATATTAAAACTTATGAGAGGTAACAAAAATAACAAATAACGCAGTGCGCGCGGGCGCGGTTGAAGTGTTGAACAATGTGCTCGATAGATGGCGTTGATAAAATTCGTAGATTTATTTTATTTTTTTATTTCTTAAACCTATACAGCTTATCAAAAACAGTTTACACAATAAAAATAGATTAAAAATAAAGCCAAAATGAGGTTAAAATATAGAATCGGAAATATAATCTAAGATCAGGAAAAAGAATAACAAAAAAAAACACGAACAGAAAAAAAAAAAAATATATATATACACATGACCAAGTGGAACTATGTGAAGTACGAGCATTTTAGTGTGTGCAATGGTGTTGCTGTGTGAGTGAGTGTGCGAGGTTGAGTCTTACTTTTTTTTTAAAGAACTTCTACTTAGGCCAAATATATCCATCGCGGTATTAAGATGCTCCATTGTGTAATGACTACCATGCACTTCAAACTTTCATTAACGTTTTACCCTATGATTATTTTGAGTGAACACTACCTATACCAACAAGTAAAAGGAAACGAGTGAAAAGACGTTTATCGTTTGTCCGCTCCCATTTTTCCATCTAGATCCTTAACGTTAATGAGGTTTACCTTTTATTATTTGGCCAAGCTAATAAGTAATAACCTCACAAGTACGTATTTCGTACTCAAAACTTCCTAAGAATTTTCTTTCAACTCTTAACCGATGAGGAGTTTTACCTTCCATCATCAGCTCATCCACATAAGAAGATGACTATCAGAATATAAAATTGTCAGAATAGTAATTGCCTGTACGTTAATTTGAAAGTTGCCCTCGATTTCCCTGAATCATCCGATCCTGTAAAGCTACATCATCCCTGAGTAACACAGGCTATATATAATTCCAATTGTAACAAGATTTTAGCCCGTGAAAGAAAGCCCTGTCGAGATCATTAAAAAACGCTATATACTTAACCAAATTACACGTGGGCGAAGCCGCGGGCGGAAAGCTAGTATAACATAATTCATAACTGTTATTATTATTTAGTATATATTAGTATTTTTCAGTTATGTACTTTTTATATCTTGTTTAATAAATAACTCAAAACAAGAAAAATATTGTTATAGACATTCATAATTTTCCAGATATTTGCCAGTATTACTAGATTTTAGATTTTTGGTATATTGTTTTCAGATGTTATCAATATATGAGAGAATAAAATTTGATGATATAGATGGTGGTGTTTGGAAACAAGGCTGGGATATTGAATATAAAGAGAGTCAATGGAGTAGCAAGAATAAACTTAAAGTTTTCATTGTGCCACATTCTCACAATGATCCAGGTAGTTATGAAAAAATATTCTATATATTTAAATATTCTATAGCCTAATTATAATTAGATATAAGTCTTTATTGTTTATTCCCATCATTCCCAGCATTCCAGATCCCAAACACATAAGTTGTAACATACTTTTAAGTGCCAACAAAATAAAGTGTTTTTTCTAAAAGCTCAAGTGTTGTCACTGCCCGTAACAAACTAAAAGTTAGAACGTAGATGTTTTTATTTTACTAAGTATTTTATTGAATTTTACTTTGAAGTAGTAAGAAGCATTATTAAAGTTAAAATAAATACAAACTATTCTTTTATTTTTTATTTCATAGAGCTCAAACTGACTGACAATAGAAATAAAATCTCCAAACAAAATATTAAGAGTTATAGTTCATGTATGTTTTTTCCACACAGGGTGGCTAAAGACATTTGAAAATTACTACAAGCTACAAACAAAAGCAATATTTACTAACATGGTGGAGAAGTTACAAGAGGGTCACGGTAGAAAGTTTATTTGGGCAGAGACAAGTTATCTATCTCTATGGTGGAATATGGATGCAACGGAGAAAGAGAAAACTGCTTTTATAAAGTAAGTACTTCATTGTAACCATTTAATTATTTTTTTAAAATTTTACAATTTGATGTGTATGTTTTATTGTGACATTTGTATTTATTTGTAAACCTCACTAAACTAAAAACATTTAAGTCAGCTCTTTGGCAGAATTATAGCTAAGTTGAATGTGTTATAATTATCATTATAGTATGTGTCGTTTTAATTATTATTTAAAACGACATCATTGCCCTTATAAGTATTTAATTTAATCTTTTAATTTTTTTTTTGTGAATATTTTATTGTTTGAGTACAGCTAAGAATTTAGAAAATAATTTTCTTACATAATGAAATTTTTCTTTCAACTTCTTTTGTTTATTAACTATTTAACATATAGATAACGTCTTATAAATATGCAAATTAACTCATTAAATTTTACATGTTTAGGTGAATAAAGAAAACAATAATAGATCAATTTCTTATTTAACTTCTTCATTGGAATATTGTCTAGGGTACAGTGGCAAATAATATTAGTTTAAATAGAGATGAAATGTAACGAAAGACCGTGAAAATTTTAAGTAAATATAAGATTAATTCTTTCAGCCTTTTAAAATCAGGCAACATTGAAATTGTAACTGGTGGATGGGTGATGAATGATGAGGCAAACTCCCATTGGCTGTCGATAGTTCAACAACTGACTACTGGTCACCAGTGGTTAATCGAGAATCTTGGCTACACACCGAAGAACAGCTGGGCCATCGATCCCTTTGGGCATTCCAGCACACAGCCGTATTTGTTGAAGCTGGCCGGTTTTGAAAATTCCTTGATCCAGCGTATACATTATAGAATTAAGAAAGAGTTGGCTCGGGACAGGCATTTGGAATTCAAATGGAGACAGTTGTGGGGTAATGGTTATTTTAATCATATTTTTTATGTTTGTAATCAATAGTTATATCATAAATAGGACAATTCTTTTAATTTGTAGGGATATCTATTAATAAATATAGCAATATATTGAACAAATTGTAAAATGATGAGGGCAGAAGTATTGGAAGTTAAAAGTTAAAGTATAATAAAGCCATATATGGGTATTAAATGAGGTAGGGAAATCTAGGCTTGTTCAATAATATTAATATGTAATATCCAGTAGTACTGAAAACTTAAATAAGCCTTGGGTTTTTAAATTTGATTTGGTACTCTATACAAATTATTTTGTTTTTAATTGTTTAAATTAATTATTATATTTATTATATAATAAAATTGCAATATGTTTAAGATTTTTCCAAGTTCATACAAAGATTTTCAACCTGCTCCATCTATAATTTTGTTTGAATTGAATTTTTTACTTTGTTATGTATACTGTTATTATATACATACTAGTTGATCCCGACAAACGTCGTTTTGCCTTCAAAAAATGTCTCTAAAAATAGATGTTGGCCGATTCTCAGACCTACTGAATATGCTGAGAAAATTTCAGAAGAATCGGTCAACCAGTTTCGGAGGAGTAAGCGAACGAAAACTGTGACACGAGAATTTTATATATTAGACATTAACAGTATTGGTTTTTCAGATGGAACAGGCAAGACAGATATGTTCACACATATGATGCCGTTCTATTCATATGACATACCACACTCTTGCGGACCGGATCCTAAGGTAAATCGTTTTTTTTTACTATTAAATGTAGCAATAGCAGTTATTTTTATTTTAATAATCTGGAGATTATCATGTCTTATATGTTGTGTAGTTGTGATAGCACTCATGACACTTATATAATTAAAATGTACATACATACATCTAAAATTGAATGTATAACAGAATATATATAGAGGAAAACGTGTATTAATATGTATTTTTTAAATTATTTATTCATTCAGATATGCTGTCAGTTCGACTTTAAGAGGTTACCCGGTAATGGCATCACGTGCCCTTGGGGTGTGGCGCCGAAAAAAATCATTCAGAAAAACGTTGCTGAAAGGTAAATTTTCTTTTTTTTGTGTTTGCAATGTCATTACAGTTTTATGTCAATTTTGTAGAATTTTTGACATAATCTTCTCTTTCCTCAAATGTCAACATGGTCTTAATAATTTCTTTGACATACGGCCATATATTTAGCAATCACTTCAACATTTTAGCAATGAATAAGATTTGATTATTAATTCCCACAGAGATACTTTAATTGTAGCGTTTCTTGATGTTAATCTAAAAGTTAAAAAAAAAAGTCGTTGACAAATATTCTCTATGCACATTTGACATTAACTTAAGAGGTCGACGTATGATAAATCCGAGAAAAAAAATGCTGTAATAATAATAATGCTAATTACAATGGTTAAAACTCAGAGCACACTGTCACACAAAAAGATGGCGTCCCAAGTCTACTCTACACTAATTATTTTTATTTTATTTCTTAAACCCACACATCATATCAAAATAGTTTACGCAATAAAAAATAGATAAAAAAGCAAAGCCAAAATAAGGTTAAAACACAGTACAAGAAATTAAGATAAAAAACAACTAAAATAAAAAATATATATACATATTTATTATCCATATTAGAGATTCTAAGAATTGTTAAAAGACACTATTCTTATAATATACTAGCTGACCCCAACAAACGTTTTGACCAAAAGAAAATGTCTCTAAAAATAGATGTTGGCCGATTCTCAGTCCTACTCAATATGGCCACAAAATTTCAGGAGAATCGGTCAACTCGTTACGGAGGAGTAAAGGAACAAACATTATCACACGAAAACTATGTATTAGATAATACCAAATCATTAGTCTTAATCAAGGCTAGGTATTTTACCTGTAGGCCAGTGGCTTTACAAAAAAAAAATATTCCAGGGCATCACTAATATTGGACCAATGGCGTAAGAAGTCCCAGTTGTACCGGAGTAACGTGGTACTGTTTCCACTCGGCGATGACTTCCGCTACGATCGTCCGAACGAATGGGATCATCAGTATTCCAACTATGAGATGCTGATCGACTATATCAATAATAATGAAGCCTGGAATGCCGAGGTTTGTTTAATTAGCTGTTTAAGGCGTTTTTTTTGGGGCACGAGGCAAATTGTCTGACAATTTTTAGGCTTACATTCATGTACCAATATCATTCGAGAACGTTCCTATTCCTTAAAGGCCGCCAACCCACTTGTTAGCATCCTGGCGTTGCAGGTGTCTATGGGCGGCGGTTAGCACTTCACTCCAAGTGACGCGCCTGCTCGTTTGCCTCCTGTTACATAAAAAAAAATCATTATAAAAATAGGAGTTGGTGCGCCTTTTATTTGAGACTTCATATAGTTCACGACAGATTCTCTGAACTGAATAGACATATAAAATTTCATGAAAATGTGTTAAGCTGTTCCGGTGGAGTAATTAACACTATAAGACCATCACAAAAAACTGTCAACTGGTAACCGGGTTTTACTGTAATGTGTCTACACAGGGTGTTGCTCTATTACCTCACTATTAAGGAGTCACATTTACATAAATCCAATATTTATGTAACATATGGCTCCTAAATTAATACGATAATATGAAAGTAAATACTGATTACAAATAATATTGCGTTTGTGAAGTAGCTCAACGAGCAGCCTTCACCTCAGTTCACGGAGAACTTGGGTAGCTAATGGCTGCCCATGAGACTGAACAAGAATATATAGTAGTAACTTTGGTTTTCAGGTACAAATGGGTACACTGAACGATTATTTCAAATCTCTCCACGAAGAGATGAAACTCTCCGATTTCCCGGTGCTGTCCGGTGATTTTTTCACGTACGCGGACAGGAATCAACATTATTGGAGTGGTTATTACACTTCACGGCCGTTCTATAAGAATATGGATCGAATTCTTTTGGCCTATGTAAGGTAGGCCATTTAGTTTTTATTTAACCTTTCATGTTTTTGTGTTATTATGAGTTTTTTTTAGGTGTATAAGGAAATTCATTACGGCTTCATTGACATTTTTGACAATTAAATTTATATCTCTTTTTTAAAATCTAAATGCAAACCTGTCATTTTTTATTCTGTTAATTCTTTGAAGTGATTAAATTATTTTTCTAGCTTATAAATGATTTCTTCATTGTTTCAATGGAATTTTGAAGATGTGTGTTTGCCAGATAAAAAAAACATTAATAATAACTTTTGTATGTTAAAATAAAATTAACTTTTGAACTTTACAAAGTTAGTCGAAATATTGAAATTCGTCGTACAGGGCAGCAGAAGTGATAACATCGCAAGCGGTTTCATCGAAATCCGTGACCTACATCACATCACTACAGTTGAGGGATCGCGTAGAGAGAGCCAGGAGGGCGTTGTCGCTGTTCCAGCATCACGACGGAGTCACCGGCACAGCTAGGGAGGATGTGGTACTCGATTATGCGACCAAGTGAGTATGTTTCTAAGTCAGATACCACAGATAATAGAGTTTAATTTAATGATGTAATGAGAATAAAATTCAATTTATGTACAAGCAATATAATGTATGTGCTTGTTGGATTAAGTATATATAGTATCCAAGATAGTATTTTTATTTTATTTTTTTTTTCTTAAACCTATACTAGCTTATCACAAAAAGTTTACACAATAAAAATAGATTAAAAACAAAGCGAAAATAAGGTCAAAACATAGAACCGAAAATAGAATCCAAGATCAGAAAAAAATAATACAACAAAAAAAATCACGAACTGAATAAAAAAAAAAAATATATATATATACATATGAGCAAGTGCAGTATATTATGTGAAGAACTAGCATTTAAGTGTGTGTATTAGTGTGTGCAATGGTGTTTCTGTGTGAGTGAGTGTGCGAGATTGAGTCTTAGTTTTAGAATAGTGCCTGATTCTCGCCTTAAAGTTCATAAATCGTTTGTAGGTATGAGCATACGTTTTTATAACAAAGTCCCAGCACTTATAACCAAACTGACTTCTAATAAATTTAAAACGCGCGTAAAGGGTATTTTGGTTGAAAAGGCATACTATACCGTAAACGAATATTTAGAGGACAGATCCCTTTAATGTGTCGGCAATTGGCTCAGCATCGGGACAGTTCAATTCTTGAGTAGCCTTACAATGCTTTGTTATTTTAATTGTCAGTAGCACAATTTTGTATTAATTGTTTATTTTAAAAGAGCAGCTATCGAGTTTCTTGCCGGTTCTTCTCGGTAGATGCCTTCCGAACCGGTGGTAGTGTAAAAATTGACGATTTAAAAGTGTCTTTATAAAGACCTACTTGAATAAAGATAGTTTGAGTTTGAAAGAGTTAACGGTACTGTAGGTTGGCTGTAAAAACAGTTTACTGATCTTTCCAGTCTCAACCCTCCCAGAAACCCACCTCAGACCCATTTGATCCACCGGTGCGTTGGTGGCATTTGAAGTTTGATAAGTTATTTATTTCTACATTTCCATACATACATGTTTCTTACTTTTCTTTTAATATCATTGATGTGCATTCCAGGATGCTTCAAGCCATCAAAGACAGCCAATCCGTCATCCAGCAGGCGTCATACTACCTCCTCAAGCAGCCAGCGATTGTCGACCAGCGTCAAGAAGACATATACTTTGATTTTGACGATATTTGGCGGAAGAACAATGAGATTCCAGCGAAAATGACGATAGCCCTGGATGAAGTGGCGCCATCTAGGCGTCTGCTGCTGTACAACGCTTTGTCATTTCGGCGACAGGAGATCTTAACTGTATTTGTTTCTTCGCCTCATGTGGAGGTGGGTGTTGATATTTTTCCTCTTCCTTAAAGGCCGGCAACTCACTTGTAAGCCTCCTGGCGTTGCAGGTATCCATGGGTGGCGGTTGGCACATCACTCGACATGACCCGCCTGCTCGTTTGCCTCCTCTTACATTAAAAAAATATATATGATTTTTTATGCCGCTAACGGAACTGATTCTTGACTCTTCTCTCTCTTATATAATAAAAGGAAGAATGAAGAAGATTCATAGTGATTTCTCTAGCTCATGCACAGCGTACGCGTACATACATAGTTCCACGTACGTACTTGCATTAAACAAGTTTGATCTTGCAAAATTATAAATTTTGACTCCACATGTACTTTAAGTCGTCAAGTTCTGCAGATGTCTGGGTTATTTACTTCTAAATCTGTCCATTGGTTTCCAGGTGTTCGACCCAGAGGGCAGTCCGATAATGGCCCAAATATCGCCGGTGGTGTCGGGAGAGAAGCGGCTTGGCTTCGCTGCGAACAAGTTCCTGCTCTCCTTCCCGGTGACCGTTGAAGCGCTCTCCCTCGCCGTGTACAGTGTCTCGCTACGGGACAGCATGAGTATCAACAAGTTGGTATTACTTTCAGCAATCCTCGGTTAATAGATTTTTTAAACAGGTCCAAGATCAGAGATGTTTATGGTATTATAGAACGGTCTTTCATCATCAAACTACGTAGATTTCGCACTTAAAAATGGTATAGAAAAAAAGGTGAGATTATTTGGTTGAATGACGACTAAAAATGAATCGGTTTTTACATGATGTTCTTAGGATACTAATATTTAACCGTGAATGATAATCAGTAAATTAAATCCTACTTACGTAAGTAGTAGTTTAAGTACTACTTACCTAACTTAGAATCACTATTAAACCACGAATTTTATTAAATCTGCTTAAATTTAAACAAAAAACTGTTTACACGCCATTTGGCATGGTGCAGGCTTCCTTGTAAGAAAACAGTAACAATCGAGGCTGTTGATTAGGTACACGTCGTACGCCCGCGTGCGCGTATACAACGCGGACTATTGGAACATCGACCTCCCGAAGATGTTCGCGATAGAGCAGCCCACGGCGCGTTTGTCTGAAGACGTCACGCTGCAGGCCGGCAACAGTACGCGCGTGCTCGCCAACAAGCACGGCCTCATCAAAGCAATCATCTCGACGGACGGACGGACAATGCCGGTTCATATGGATTTTGTTCAGTGAGTTTGTCATGTTGCATGAGTGGTTCACAAATATAAAAGATTATAGACATTTACAGCTACAATTTATTGCCAGTCATGAAATGGAAATACTTGAAATTAATACATTTTTAGATATGGCACTCAGAAAATGACAGATAACAACAGCGGGGCGTATCTGTTCATCCCTGACGGCCCCGCGCACCAGTTCAACTTGGACGCGTACCCCGAGCTGGTAATCACCGAAGGACCATTTAAGGCGACGCTGTACTCGGCGCTCATTGGCCCAAAAGCGGCTGACGTCATTTTGACTGTAAGTATTTTTGACGGCAGTGACGTCTCTTTATTCAGTAAGGGATCGCCATTTTTGAACGTTTTAAGTCTTAATGTGGTCTGTACGCGACCAAGCTGAGAAGGTACAGACAAGGGACTTAAGCTTGGTTGTTTTTTTTTGGTGATGATCCTCATACAATGTTGGGCCAAGGATTTTAATTGAGGCCATTGGATGGTTTTGTCCCTTTAAGACGTTTAAATAAAGAGAAATAATAGAAAATTACTTTTTGAAAATAAATCTCAGAAAAAAACAATATTTATATTTATTTATTCTCATTTTTTATGTCTTAACGCTTTCGACGCATTAAAACATAATGTAAGCTATCAAAGACCAAGCCATTAATTATTATTTATGACATTGTTTGCCTCAAATACCTTTTAATGTTATAAATACAGAGCATAATAATTAATAACTGTCATGGTAATTACACAATGCCCGGCCATTATGTTGAATGGCACATTAATAAGTTTGTCGATAACAGGTGTCCGTGTACAACAATCCATCTCTGAAGCAAAGTGAGGTGGAAGTCATGAACACATTGCTGATCGACCCTCAAGTGGACGACATGGAATTGGCGATGCGATTCTCGACAAGTATCAAAAACGGTGACGTCTTCTATACTGACCTTAATGGGATGCAGGTAACATATTCATACTGATATGCGAAAGTGTATATGTTACGCTTTTACGCTTAAACTACTGAACCGATTACGATGAAATTTCGTATGGAGATAGACTCAACTTTAGGAAGGGACATGAGTTTGTATAACATTTCAAACCAATTTTAGAAATTCTCTTTGTCTTTATTCACGCGGACAAAGTCGCGAGCAAAAGCTACTAATGGCATATAGTCTATAAATTTGTAAATAAAATTGATTTCCACGTGTAAGTGATTGCTGTCTCTCATTGTAGTAGGTTAAACGAAAGAGATGGTTGTATACATTTGTCTAATAATTTCAGATAGCAAAACGACGGTACTTCGATAAATTACCCCTTCAAGCGAATTTCTACCCACTCGGTTCTAACGCGTTCATCGAAGACGAAAGCTCTCGCCTGACCATTATAGCGTCCACCCCACTCGGTGTGGCGGCTTTGCAGGCCGGCCAGATTGAGGTACGCAAGCTTTTATATGTATTATAAGCTCTCTTAAGTTTACCAGTGTTATGATAATTATGTTCTTAGAGCAATACATACCCTCATTGACAGACAGCTGCCTGAAAATTATATATATTTCTTAATTATGTATTTACAAACAGTTCGACCGACACACATACAAAATTCCAGACACACAATGTTATATATAAATAAATGTGTTAGAGAGGAGCATTTCTTGTTATCCACAGATAATGCAGGACAGACGGCTCTCCCGCGACGACAACCGCGGTATGAACCAAGGTGTATTGGACAACGTACGGACGAGGCACACGTTCAAACTCATCGTTGAACAGGCGCACACGCCGTGCTCGGTGAGGAAATCCTGACTTTCCTCGACTAATACTTATTTTTTTAAATATTCAAAACTTTAACCACTTACGTATTCGCACATACTTCTACGTACGTACTTGCGTATACTTTTTACATACGCGTATATATCAGCATACGTGCACACTTCCACGTACGTACTCGTGTATTCTTCAATGTACCTTCCAAATTTGCAGCACAAACCCTTCGAGCACTCCAGCGGCTACCTGACTCTCGGCGCTCACGTGTCCCAACAATACCTGCTACAACCTTTGGTCACGATGCACTACACGGCCAACGAGAACTCGCCTAGGCCGAGTTATTCGCGTTCGATAACTAACGCTGCTGATCTCGTACTCGCCTCCTACCGATCTCATGTTGCTGTTAAGGTAATATATGGTTTATCCAGCCTTTTTTTACTTCTGATTCAATTGTATCCTTTCAACACGTTAAGTAGAAATTCTTTAAAAACAAAATTATGATTCAACCTCGCTCACTCACTCACACAGAAACACCATTGCACACACTGATACACACACACACACAAACACTTAAATGCTCGTTCTTCACATAATATACTCCACTGGTTCATATGTATATATATATTTTTTTATTTATTTTTTTCTGTTCGTGATTTTTTTTGTTGTATTATTTTTTTCTGATCTTGGATTCTATTTTCGGTTCTATGTTTTGACCTTATTTTCGCTTTGTTTTTAATCTATTTTTATTGTGTAAACTTTTTGTGATAAGCTGTATACGTTTATGAAATAAAAATAAAATAAACATGAATACGTTTTTTTAATCGCAGCTTAAATGACATTTTGAACAGCTTATTGATAGGAAAACTATAATGTAGTGTTCTTTTTATTTCAGAATAAGGATGGCACAGTATATCACGGCATGGGCCTGACAGTACAACGCGTACATTTGGACACTTGCTTCGGTAACGCGGCTGTGTCTCACTATTACCCGATTGGCGATGGACAAGTAAGTTTCAAATAAAACCTCAACTCTCCTAAACCATAGATAATATAAAACTTATAGCATTATTTACTCCAAATGATGAATAAAAATGTAATTGTTTGTAATCCCTTAAAGATTTTATTATTATAAAAATCAGTAGTAAATTTATTTATTATTAACTTTATGTAAATAAGTGTAAAAGTATAATAATAACAAAAACAAAACGTAAATCCGATTTTTCAAAAGAACTTTAGTATTATAATATTAATACGAAATACATTCCCAGGTACAACTCACGGACATTGTGGACGTCCAACCGGACCGAGTATTCGACAGTTCACTCACATTCCTTCACATTCGTTCACCCGTTCCCGACGCCTCACTCGTTCTCTGCCCAATGGAGGTGCGCTCTGTGTTCATCAACCAGACCCTGAAGCACTGAACGAGTCGTGACGTGCGGGTGTATGTCACTGTCAATTTGTGACAATTGACATTACGCGTTGGGTTAAACAAAGTGTGTTTTATCACGTGATCATTTCATTTGTGAAAGATGATTGAATTCGAGTGTGTTTTTGATGGTTTCTTATATTTCTTTATGTATTGTTTAGTAACCGGATATCCGTCTTAATATCCGGAGGTTTATATCTAGATTTCGTCCATTAAAATTAATTTTGTAAAATCAAGTCTCAATAGAACCAAAAAAAAACAAATATACTTGGTTCAATTTATTTTTGTTTGACTTATACGATTGTTATTTATTAATTAATTTGAAATAAGTATTCCTAAAATAAGTAAATCAGCCAGAGCGCCATGGCTCTTTTAACTCTTCTCGGGTTCTGGCTGTGAGGAAACGAGATCACGTGATGCGAGTAGACTGATTTACTTTTTTGAATAAGTATTAATACTTATTCAACTGTCTTATACAACTGACTGTAAATATATATTAAATGGCTTTACTACAGAAATAAAAAAATCGTCAATTGGTTAAATTAAAACTTTATTTTACTTTGTACACGTATTGCAAACACTTAAAACATCTAAATACCAAAATACGTAATAGTTGCTGAATGGCTCTTCACATAAAATGTAAATTGATTTAATTCCAAAGGCAGGCAACGCACCTGTCGCTTGAACGGATTGGTCTTTCAGGCCATTTCTCAGACTCGTTTAAAACCATTGAAATTACCCAACGAGAAATGTTTAATAAAGCGTAATAAATACATAATAAATATTAAGGATTTAATTATAAGGTATTCTTTTGTATATATTGAAAGTCATCTTGTATGTTGCCTTTATATTGTTCACTCGCACATGTCCGTTAAGCTTTATATGACAATTGGATACAAGACCCGTGTATAACCGACTACGATGAAAGAAAGAGGGTTATGATGGAAAATGGCGTCATTATATATACGTTTTGTAGTGTTGTTTATCTATGGAATGTAAACCATAATCTATAGAATTTAACTGTAACCTCCTTGTTAATGAACTTTAACACTTCCGACCTCTATCGATCTTTATTGGTTTACGCTGTGTTGAAGAGAGGCAATAATTTATTTCAAAGCAACGCAAAAAATTGGGTCTACGTATGCATCAAATAGCAGTTGATATATTTGATTGGAAATTGTTGAAATTTTTTTTGCTTGTTAACATTATTTTGTATATACGTATTCTTTTTTTTTAAATGTAAATAAAAATCCTTTTTAAAATTCGTATTGTTTTATTAATTGCAACGAATACATGTCAGTAATACATTGGAACTATCACAGCTGTTCTGCTAATTAACGAGGATATTCCGAAAATAACATTTTGACAGTTGACAATTGACGTACATTCCATACTTGATTGGAACATTGGTCGAGTTTAGTATATACAGTACATAGTTCGAATATACAATATAAACTCTATATAACGACAATGAAGGTACTGTGTATTTTATGGGCTTTATAGAGATTGGAGAAGATGAGTCATCGTATAGAATAAAATCTAAACCAACCAAAGCCAATTCATTCCGATGCTTTAGAGAGTTTGTCGTTCAATCGAGCGACGCTATATGGCGTTTACACTGTAATTAAATCCTGTGGAATTAACTGGTCAATAAGACATAGTATGTTGTATTCTGGAATATGGAACTTTAGTGCGGTCTCTCTTCCCACTTCATCAATATAATAACTTTGGATAATACTGTTTAAGGTTCTGTCAGCTATTTAATTTTATTCAAATGATAATACATGACTTATATTGTGTCAACTTTTATTATCGATAATATCAATTTTAAAATTAATTTGCACTATTCGCAAAACGTGTTACATGTAAAAGGCAGATAACCTAAACTAGTGGTCGTATTTGGAACAAAAACAAAACTCCTATGAAAACTAATGTATCCTACAACAAAGCCGCATAAACTTTCCTTTCACATCGGCCACATCCGTATGACATTTGCATGTTTCGCTGTCACTTGTCAAACGTGAGCCGTCAAAGGGGTAAACTTGACACCGGTTTGACAGTTGACATCCGCGGCTTTTACAACCGGGCAAGTTGCGTTTGATGCACCACTACTGGGTTGCTATAGAAGTCGACAGTTAATTTTGGCAGTACGGAGTTAACTAGGCGTTTGCAGCTTTTAATGGCATCCGGTACCGCTTCGTACACAATGTCTTGTTGGCTGAAAAAAAAAGAAAGATTTTACCATATTATTAGACTTTTTAGGATTTCATTCCAGATCTATTGGTTTACAAACTTGTCTATACAACATTAACTAATCCTTTAAGATTAGTAATTTAGACCGAGTTATTTTTGTTGAGTGAGACTAAGTTATTTTAATTTTAATTTTTTTTTTAAATTCTTAATATAGGGAGTAGTAATTCCGTAAAGTGAAAAAATAAAAAATTACATTTTATGCCTGAGTATGACACCGGTGTGGACGAGCCCCTGCAAACAGTTACCAGCTGCTTCTAGACTTAAACAGTACGGATGACTTCTCTTCTCTTCTAGATCTTTCTGTATCCGTTTCAATGCATGCTTGTGTTCACACTTCATACACTGAAACAAGTTTTATACAAATCGATTTTTATCATAAATCTAACTAAAACGGAACAAACAATGCTTTTAAAGTATTCTCGCTGGTTACTAATCAAAAATCAAAATCTAAAATATTCACTTAGGTAACTATGGTACACTTATGAATCGTCCAAAAATTAAGTTATATAAAAAAAAATGACTCTACATTCACTGCCAGTTCCCGAATCGAGGGCGTAAAACGGAGAACTGGCAAGAAACTCTCAGCCACTACCTAATTTCACTATCAACACACTACATATTTTTATTAAACATGACGTTTAATCCTTGTTTTAAAAGCATTTACATTCTATTCATAATACATTTTCCTTTTTTATACACACTGTGGCTGCAAACCTGCGCCCGCGCACCGCGAATGGAGCAACATGTTGGTCACGTGATGTTGTCTCCTATGTATTATTAGACGCACCTATATAAACAACGGCACATTTAGGAGATACGAGAAATAACCTCCAGAATACAACCTCATCCATGACGTGCACACAACTGAGCAGCGTTGTAAGCGACGGCAAGAGGGTCCATCGCAACACGTGGCGCAACCCGTCGGCCGACCGATCGGCCAACCCGTCGCACAACACATCGCCATTACGTGTGACCAGATTGTTTTGTATACAGTACTGTAGCGCCTTGTCGAATGTCTGTTAATTTAAAAAAATATATATATATCGGCGCAACTACAACAATTAGTCTTAAATTAACTAGAATAATTAAGTTCAACATCATTTAATTGTCCTAAAATAAGTTTAAACACATAAGTTGAATACTTTACGTTTGTTACTCTGTGAAGTGTCATGTTTATTATTTCAATACGACGTCTTTGTAAACAAGTGCTAGATCACTATAAATAGGGTCGCATTGTAACCGCACGACACAGTCGCGCTCAGGCCGTTGTACGGAACGGACCTTTCTCCAAATAGTGAAATATAAGCCTTGGAAACTATCAGTGAAGTGTTTCTTTAAATAAGTTGTTATTATGACCGACTCAATCGTGATGTTGGCAATGCTGATGCTACCTACGCCTTTCAAAAATAACCCTACAGAGTAGTGAGGTTGGCGGTAGCCATGTAGAGGATCTCTCTCTCTCTCTTCGTTATATATATAATAATTAAATACAATTATTATCCCTTTTTTGTATTTGTAATACCATTGTTTAAGTTTATATCGTAATGTTTTCAATAGTCAATATGGTTTGATTTTATTGCAATGTTTAAGTTTAAATAATCGTGGTTATTGTTTCACTGTATCGCACTACCGATTGCATATAAAACATTTAAAAAAACGATTAATTTGTCGACTCAGATGGCACAGTGGGTGCCGGGTTCGATTCCCGGTACGGTCATAAACCATGTTGAGCATGTCTGGGTTAAACCAACCACGGTGAAACGTGCTGTACAATGCTTGTATGGACTGACTTTAAAATCCCGAACACACTATCACAACAACAAGATGGATTATAAAGACAAATAATTTGCAATAAAATAAAATTGCGACTATAATTAAAGATCTAAGCTATCCTAGGACCAGACTGCTCACGATGTGCCAATTTAAATTAAAATCGGTTATGTACTTTAGGAATCCATCGGGGACAAACATCGTGACAGGAGATTTATATATATTAAGATATATAAGTAAGCACAGCACAAGTGAAAAAATTGCTTACCTTCTAACATATATAAAATGTATCATAATAACAAAACTCACCACTTGTTCATGTTCTTCTAAATGAAAGAATTCGTGTCTCAACAGTCTTCTAACAGCAATATAATCCGCGTACAATTCATCTGAAATTATACTAAACTGAAAAAAAATTGTTTATATTTAAAAAACTATCAAATAAAAAAAATACTTACCTATAATTAAATTATGCCTTGTAACGATAAGATGTATGAGCGCTGGTGGCACTAAATAATGCAACACTGAATTTATGTAGATCTGAAGTTGAATTATCGGCACGGCATTTGCCATCGTCTCCGCCTTTAATATGTGACCTAGACAAAGACTTTATATTGCGAAGATATATGACAAAAATACAGAGGCATCCTAAAACATGTTTCACAGATAAAATATTCTTGGAAATCAGAAGCGAGAGATTTAAATTATCAATAATCAAACTAGCAGTCATGAAAATATAACCGACGCGTCCGATGCTAGCTCAAAAATTGTTCCCCTCCTATGAAAAGGGTGACCATCACGACGACCAGCTGCGCCTCCGAATTAATATCTAACAATATGTTATATACACAGAAACAACAAAACAGCCACGGGAAGAAAAGCAAAAAAAAACTTTAAATTAAAAGTTACAAACTTTAATGCAACCACAAAAGGAGAAGTGAAATATAAGATATATTGTTAATACTATATAATTTATTATAAATTAATCTCCTGTCACGATGTTTCTCCCCGATGGATTCCTAAAGTACATAACCGATTTTAAATTTTATTGGCACAGCGTGAGCAGTCTGGTCCTAGGATAGATAGCTTAGATCTTTAATTATAGTCGCAATTTTATTTTATTGCAAATTATTTGTCTTTATAATTAATTGACAGTCACAATTATCTGTCAACTCCAAACGATTCCAACAGATGTCGATACTTTTCGACTGGATTGAGTAAGTAATCAATAGATAGCACTGCTATACCGACAAACGCGTCATATAAGCTACAATTCAATAGCATGACTACCGCGTGATATTGAGGCTAAAGTATAAATTAAATTTATTTTGTAGTAAACGAAATACCGTGAAATTCAATTATTTCTACTTTTTTAATAATTTATATGGCAAAACAAAGTTTGCCGGTTCAGCTAGTTTATTATTATTGTTTGCCTACACTAACTACGAACATACAAATAAAGACCACGTCCATTGACCACGGTATTACAGTATTTAATATTTTTTATCATACAAAAGAGAAATATTCAATTTCACGGTATTCCTTGTATCCACTAAACAGTAGAATCCGGATATAACGACATTCAAGGGACAGGCGATACTATGTCGTACTAACTGGTTGACGTACAAAACGGATGGATTATATATGAATATAATGCGATACGAAACCGAGCTTGTGTAAATATTATAGTCGCTAAAACCGGTTAGTCGTTATAAGGAAATTGTACTGTACTCAAATTAAATTATTATTTTTCAAAATTTAATTTATTTTTTTTAATTTTAATACATTTGTTATATTTTGGATTTGATTTTGACTTACAGATAATAGAATAAAAAATATACTGACCTATACATATGATCGCCTAATATATACTGTAAATATAATATATATCCTATGTTAGGAACTAGCATAAAGGATAGTCTCGGTCTATTTCAGATATATAGAAAAAAATATATAGAGATATTAATAATTTTCACGCTTACCTTTCATCCTCTTCTGCACATCAGCCGTGACATTCATGAGGGCACTGGACACCAATCTCAACTTCTTCTCACGATCCAACTTCATTATAGCTCTGTGCACAATCAGAATCATCTCGATGTTCCCTTTGACGTTTCTCTCAAAGACCAACGCGCCAAGGTTTTGAAGAACCTCCATCAGCCAGACAATTTGCGATTCCACCTCATCCAGTTCCAAAGCCCTGGCCCTGTATAGGCTGTCCATAAGTGTTATACAGAGCAGTGTCGTGACCGTCACAACGGTGTTCTCCTGTTGCAACGTGACCACGTGGTCAGCGACGCTCTGCACGTGTCGCATCTGTTCGCCGGTCAGCTTTTGGAAGTCACGCGGCTTATGGGTCTCAGGTGAATGGGTCGCGTGACCCAAATAACTTTTCAGAGACAGTGGTGTACCCAAATTTACGTAGATGTTACCGAAATTGTCGTTCAGACTGTGCAACGCCTTTATCAGACCCTAAAAATACCGCATATAAAACTGACAGTTTTTGCTGTAATCGATTTAACTACTACTGTTCATGTTTTTTATTAATTCTTAATAAATTAGGTAAAAAAATAAAAAAGCAAACTTATAAATGTATAAAAAAAACTCCTTATTTTTTTGCAAAACAAGGTGAAGCTTCCTATAAAATAGCATGACGGAACGAGAGCTAAATAAATATGGTAATGTTTACTTAAGATTGTTGAGTCTCTCGACTCGTACAGCCTTATTTCAACTAAACCAATCTCTTGTATAACCAAGTACGGACTTTGTACTGTAGTCATTATGGACATAACTATAGTACGAGATACAACTTTTTTTAAATGTATTTTAATCTAAGTGGCAAATATATAAGAAACTTGATTTTATCCAGAACATGTAAACAGTGTTTGGTTTGGTGCGACCCTCGATACCTGGGTTCGAATCCCGACTGTGTGTCACCAATAATTTCGATTCGTATGGTTAAAGCAAAAAACCGGTTAAACAGCATTTATCAGGCATAGAAAGTTTAATTAAATACCATATATACCAGCTACCGATAAGCTATGCCTAACGCGAAAAAGTAATTTAAAAAGTACATATGTATGTTAATCTAAACATTAATTATATTTTTTGTGATTTTTCTATCGAATTAGTTAATTAACACCACGCCATTGACGTTTAAATTTGACGATAATTTAACAATGTCTTTGAAGCGGATTATGTCGACTATTAAAGTACATTTCGCCACGTATTATCGTGTGTACAGCTTAGAAGACACGATCTCCGATACAGAAGATATAGTGCAGAAGAAGATAACTTTATTCAATCGGAGATCGTTAAGCTACTAGATAGTGTAATCGAACCAAGCAATTCACCGTGGTGTGTATACATTATTAGATTAGAAGAAAATATCTTTTAACCTATTGTTGAATAAAACTTGGTTTAACAATAAGAATTAAACAGAAAACAAGACAGTTATTGACATTTTTTTTTTTTTGGAGGGGGACCTCGCTGTTGGCCAGGAGGCCTTTACAGCTCGGGCTGGTTGGCGAGCTTAGCTCAGCCGTGACAAATGTGGTTTGCCGTGACTTGCGCAAGGGCGTCTCCTGTGAGACTCGGACCTCGGCTTGGGCCGTCACGGGGGGGGACTAGCCTGAGGGACTGGACGGAAGCTCACTGGAGGAGTGAGCGACACTTGAAGTAGGGGACCACGGTTTTTAACCCTAGCTCTCCTATCTGGTTGTTTGGCCGCGTGGGCGGCATCTAATGTGTTGTTAGCTACAGTAATGGGATCGTCCGGATCCATTAGGGCGTGTCGAGGCCTTTTTTGTTTATTTTTGTGTCTTGCGTACCGGGTACGACGTGTATTTGCGCACTAAGGTTATTGACATAGAAATTAGACGCTCTTATATATCATAGACAATTAAGTCGTTTAAGGTCACTTCGGGGCTGGTCAGCTAAAAGTGGAAGGTTGGTGGGAGGAACATAATAGACATAATTAAATATAACGGAGTTTTTTCGAATGTTGTCAACATCTTACCCCCGTAGTCTCCTTGGGTTTGGGTACGCCGAGGTGTTCGTACGCGAACAGTGCCTGCTCCATGATCCGGTCGTAGCTTATGTTGACTGGTACAATCGTAACGTCATCCACCTCACGGGCAAAGTATGGGACCAAGGTCATGGCAAGCATACCTACAGGTGAGAGGATCTTAAGCCACATACAAGACCAGCGTTTTACAAATGCTGATGCTGGGGTACGCCATACCCAAGCTCTGAATGATGATTGATGGACTTTGACTTACAAAGGAGTCGTTACAAAAAGAGTTGTCTCTTATTTTAAAAGTTAAAATTGTATTTAACAAAAAGAATATAAAGATTAATTTTATTATGTATTAGAATTCCAACAGTTTCCGCGCCACACGGGCATATCTTATCGGTACATTAGATAAAAACACATTTGCGTCTATAATCTACGAGACTAATATTTTTTTGTCTAATCCGTTTCTTTTTAATTTAACAAGTGTTAGCTAATATTCATTAATCATATAATAACATAAAATTTTAATATATTCATAGCGAAAAAAGGCCGCTTATTAGCGGCGGTAATTATACAGTTATATCTAATTAATATAAAATGTTTTTTTTTAAAGATCTAAATATATTTTTTATTTTATACGACCCAAATAAAAATGTAATTTCATTTGCAACCTAACTAGATATTTTTCATTAAAAATTCAGACAAAGTATGAACACTTAAAAGTCAAAAATATTTATAAATAAATTCAAAAAATGTGACTTTTAACAAAACCAACTTACCATACTTGGGTGGCAAACTCTTATTGCTCCGACTCCTGGTGCCTTCCAGGAAGAACTCAACAGGAG
This sequence comes from Leptophobia aripa, assembly GCA_951799465.1. NCBI lineage: Eukaryota > Metazoa > Arthropoda > Insecta > Lepidoptera > Pieridae > Leptophobia > Leptophobia aripa. Next base: position 9,273,013 of record OX637260.1, read on the forward strand.
CAGCATAGTGCCCCACCAGGGTGCGAACATACTGTCTCAATGTGGCTGAGTACAAGGGTGCACCGGCGAGTGTTCTACGCATATAAAATGCCCCGGTCTCACGCATCATTTGACCTACGACTGCCATTGTGTAGAAATCTGGTAATGACATGTATTCAGGGTTCATTACAGTGGAATATGTTTAATTACATATATGTGAATGTCTAAATACATTGTATGAATACAACAATTCAACTATTTTATGTAAACTGGAAAGAAATCAAGGCCATCCATCATCACATATTTATAATTGCACAATTAGATAATATTATATTTAAATGAGATAAATATGTTTATTAAACAATCAAGAAAATCTAAGTTTATTAATTATTATATTAGCTAACAAAAAGAGAGAAAAAAATGGTACATAATATATATAGTGCATTATTAACTAAAATTTATATAAACATCTGCTTATTAAGTTTTGGCGGTTTCAACTCACCCATACCAGCAGCGACAGCTGGTAACTCAATATCATAGTGATAACAGAGGTATGTCATTAAACAGAAGTCTGCATAGCTTCTATGTGTCGGAAGAAATAATACTGGATTGTCACCCATTGTCTCTTTTATCTGTAAACATGTTTGTTTATTAAACTGATCTGATGTTATTCACTGTGTGTTGCTATTTGCTCTATATGTTTATAGAATATTTCTTAAGAAGACACTCAAAACTCAACTCAAAATATCTTTATTCAAGTAGGTCTTTATAAAGACACTTTTGAATCGTCAATTTTTACACTTCCACCGGTTTGCAAGGCACAAACTGAGAAGAACTGGCAAGAACAGCACTCTTATAAGAAAGGAAAACTTAAGTATATTATTATAAAGACAGTTGCAGTACACTTATAGTTCTGATTACACTATCATATTCTATGGTTCACAAACCTTTAAGACAGCCGTTTCATTGACAAAGATTCCAGTTTTCATCATGAAGGAAACATTTAGAAAAAAGACACCCATCCAACGGATAACATGCATACGCTTGTCCATAGCTATTTCGTCCAGGTACTTTAGAACATCATTTTGTAAGCGCTGTTTCAGTATACCTGTCTTGGCACTTTCCTTGAAAAATTTAAAAATCTTAGTATAGACATTTTATTGTAACGTCAAAAAGTTTTATTTAAACAGTTTTGATCTATAACTGTTGTAAAGCCAACAGTTGCACAAATTTAGGGACTTTCCAATCATGTTATAGTGTGGTAAAAAAATATTAATACATACAGCATCTATAAAGGAATCCAGGTACACTGATTTTGAGACTAAATTTTTAATATCTGGCGGGCAAAATTCTCGTTCAAGTTTCATGGTTTTCTTTGGACACCATGGCCGGGTCATAAATTTCACTATACCTAAGTATGTGTTGCGAGGTTGCAAGATATCAACAAAATCCATTTTATCACGCATTTTTTCGATGTTCGAGATAATACAAATAATGTGACTTAATTAATTTATACACATTGCTTATTAAAAACGACCTCAGCCAATTGGGATTTATAGAAAAATTAGACCTGATACATTATTATTCACTACACAATAATAATATTATAGTTCATTCATTGGAGTCGGAAATCAGAATAATGCCGATTATTTATTTACTCCAATTAAACATAACATCGCCCACACGTTTAGAAACTAGCGCGCTCTCTGACGTAACTTTGGCATTCCATTTCTCAACATGCATGTATCCACAGAGTATAATGCATTTAGGAGCTATCAGTACCTTGAAAATTTACTTGTATACTATAAAATAGATAAAACAAAATTTATTTTCAACAAAAACTAATATTGTTGTTACTAACATAAAAATGAGTAATGATTTTGAACATTGTGGCATACATTTGTGTATGCAGTATTTAATAATATTATTTGTATATCTCTCGTCTCGTAAGTTACTTTCTGGCGAAGGTTTTTTGAACGTCCAGCGAAAAGAAGAATGTAATATGTCAACCACTAAACATTAACGATTTCTTGTTTGGATTTTTCAAAGAGGAAAACATAATATTAAATGGTTATGGATACCATTTAAAGAGAACACAATTTGAATTGTATTCTATACTTTACACACTGGGTTAGGACTGATAATATTAGTGTACATATAAAACGAAAAATACTTGAATCATTTATTGAAATAAATTGAGACGTACTTATACAATTAAAAGAAATTACAATAAAATACTTGAATATACACAAAAAGTAATTATCGTAACCATTTGGTCATTACGGTTTATAACCATTCCATTCAAACCAATGTTAATGATGAAACTAGAATATTAATATAGTATAGACCGGCCTATGGTATTATAAAGATAAGAATATTGTAGATATATTACTAATACTAAAATTTCATCAACAACATGTAAACAGCATATTCAACTTCCAACAAAGTAATCTTTACTCACCCACAGAACAAGTAAAAAGGCATGCTTAAAGCGCAATCATAAAAATCACAATTTCGTTCTATAAAATGATTAAAGATTATTTTGGTGTAGATACATGTGTATTTGTAAGAATTTAGGTATACAACAGAGTGTTACAAATCAACTTATTATAAAAATGTATTTTCACTTCAATAAAATATTAAATGAAGTAACATTATAAATTCAAAAATTATAAAGATGTCCATAAAAAAATATAGTATCTCTTATATTCTAAAAATATAATACTAAATAGAGTTTAACAAATATCACAATATGTTACCTTGTGACGGGAATAAAGAGAAATGCTCGGTGTAAAGCACAAGTCAGTAGAATTAAAAAAAAATGCCTAAAGTAAAAAAGAATGCCTTAAACACTCAACAAACATTATTCTATCAAGAAATATACTTATTACATTTAAGAAAAAAGGCCCATTTTTTTTAGATAGTATAACATTATCACAAGAATAAATCTCTTTGGAAACAAAAAAGAAACCAGTTTTCTAACATTTTTATCATAATTTTTGACTTTCTCATAAGAAAAACGGCACATTTACACTTTCTGGGACAACTCTCTTATGACAAAATTTTATGATATTAATGAAAACTAAGTTTTTATTGTTTTTTTTTCAAATACCTAATTCTACAATTTCAACGCGATATATTTTGTTGAAATAATAAAAAAAGCCAATACAAAATATGCACCACGATATCACATATTTAATCACTATCTCACGTCATTATAATCTTATTTAAATTCTATTCCAGATATCCCTTGCAGAATATCTAGAAAACAAAACTGACAACTTGATATATTTCGTTGTAGTTCTATTCATCTATAATCTATGCTTATTTTTGATGTATCCTTTGATTGGAACCTTTTTTCTCAAAACCTATTTATTATTAAGCGCTTCCGTCAAGCGGCACTTGTCAAAACGTGTTCTTGCTATTTCTACTAAAAGGGAAGTGTTTCTCTCAAGTTGTTGAGATTCAAAGCCATAGTAGCAATTCTTCTCTTTACAAAACTCCATATATTTCCTCCATTTCTCATCTTTTGTGAGACAAGTCGGGTTGCCGATTATAATGAGCTTCGCTTTGGCTCGGGTGATTGTGACGTTATAACGCTGGAAATAAAAAAGCACAGTTCAAATCAAAAAAGAAAAACATGAGGTTCAAAACAAGCGAAGTTGGAACCCAGGCACCAGTCATATATATAGTGATATATGATAATATATAGTGTATATATGAAACCAACCTTGTCGTCAACCAAGAAACCCAGGCCATATTTAGCATCATAATCGAGCAGACGACAGTTCGCTCGCACCGTCGATACCAGGATAACCCTCTTCTCCTTACCCTGAAAAGACTCCACTGTTCCCACCTCGATTTCTGGCATGTTAATACTTTTGAGCCAGTTCTTCATTTTATACACCTATAAATATTATTAACTAAAATAACACTAAACCAGTACAAACATACCTAAACACAAATAATAATCGAAAATTGTGCCATCTCTAAAAGGTTAATTTATAAAGTAAAATTATTCTTTGGTAACTTAATTAGATATTATTTATATTTATTTACACTTACTGGCACAAAACAGTAAATATTATTCTATTTGAGAGCAAAGGGGGGGATTATCTCTAATAAGCCATTTGTTCCACGTAGAACAGAAAGAATAATTTAATTAATTAATTAAAATAAATTTAATTTTGTAATGGCTCATCAGGTTTGTTATATATTTTCTTCTCTTTCTGGTCTTTTAATATTGCGTGTAGACAGTTAAGTTGAAATACCTGTCGGATGTAAGGTGCGATAACTCCAATGTCTTTAGGCAGCACTCCGTGGTCGTCCAACAAGGCTCGCGTGTAACGCTTCAGCATGTCCAGTTCCCTCTCATTGAAGTAGCTGCAAAAGTCATTATATATTAATAAAATACACTTTATATATCCAATGTTTCAACATTTTTAAAAAAGAAACATATCAAAGGCTATGTATGAATTAAAAAACACAGTAATATATTTTTTTATAACAGACTCTCCATAAAAGATTGCCGATGGATGCTTTACTCGTATGATACCAGGATTTGTTTTGCTGGAGCCATTTGAAACCCACTTTAATTAATGAATAAGATAAGTACGCTCTTCAATTTTCCGAGACCAAAGGTTATTGACATTGACAGCAGACACCAAGATGGCGTCGCAGGCATAGACTATAAATTCGGCAGTACAATTGTTGTTAATGAGACAGATAATGCATACCTGGGCGCATTTCCCATTTTCTGTTCCCTAGAGTTAACCGCGTGAAATATCACGGCACTGTCACCGCCAGGTAAACCGAGGATGCTTATTTTACTCAGCGGATCCAGTGGGGCTAAGGCCTGAAAGGATATTTTTATTACAATTAATGTACTTTATTCATATGAATATCTATTAAGTCCAGAAAAATTGTCATTAAAATTGGTTTAGTACTTTTTCAATACCTTGTAATTAATAATGGTTAATTTATTTGAAAGCAATATTAGTGTCGTAGAGGCCGACTACTACAGACACAACACCACCTCATTATTTACCTTTAGGTTGTTTCCATAGAACAATTCATTCGGTATGGTCAGTATGTCAGGGTCGGAGCGGAAATTCTGCACAAGCATTGTCATGTAGTTAGGGTCTGATTCATACAGATTCGCGTACGTCTTGCATAAACGCTCCAACAATGACTGACCTGAAATATTAATATTTGTTATTTTTAATTTAAATATACTGACATTACCCATACAAGAATGGCCAAGACGTATGGACCTCGTAATCAACATTACAGCAAATATTGATTTTGTTGACTGTTGAATACACCATGACACGTAAAAATCAAATTTAATTACTATTTCATGAGGTGCATTCATACGAATGCAGAAATTTCGCCAACAAAATCGGTTCAGTAGTTTTTAAGATATATCTATTACTAAATACATAAAGTTACACAATATACAAATACAGTTCAAAATGTCCACCTCATTTCATATTTCAGCCTGAAACCTAAGCGGCAACAAAACGCTCACCTAAACCTCTCTCCTTCGCTTCTTTGGATATGCAGACCGGTCCCAACTGTTGAGGGTCACCAGCCAAGATGAGCTTCCCCGTGGCAGACAAAAGGCCCGTGAGAGGGACCAACACAGCTGGCTCAGACGCTTGGGCCGCTTCGTCCACGAACAGATGCGTCATTTGGATTTTTATATTATTGCGCTCCCTATTAATCATAACAGAACATAATAAAAAATTGAATCTCTCTTTAATGCTATGGATAAATATCGAATAAAAACAACGATTACATTGATGATGAGGCATTTTAATTGCAATATAATCATCAAATAGATTCAAAGTACCATTTATAAGTACAGTTCATATATGAACAGCCAGCAAAAAGAAAGACAGTAGAAATAAGTGAATCACTTACGAAGCATATTTAGCAGCGTGCAACAGTGTGGTCACAAATATCCTGTACGACGACGCTTTGGAGTTTGAAACTGAATAAAAAGTTTCGAAGCTCGTGCCATTGGACACGGGCGCCAGGGCCGGCGGCATCACGGTCCTGACAAACAATTTATTTACATTGGAGCGAGGAGCACTTTAATTTCTACCTACCAATGTGTACAGACAACGAAAAATTGCATTAAATTATTTTCAATACATAAGCGAAAGCCGACAACGCACTCTCCCAGCCACGTGTCTATGGGCCGCGTCAGCTCAAGGTGCTATTAAAAATAAAACAAGTTTTTTGTTTAAATTGCTCCCAATGCGATTTCTTGTCTCAGGTGATTTGAAATCGTTATATGTAATTTAATGATATATTGTTATTTTTAGTAAGGTTTTAGTCAAAGTTAGGCAATTGCTTTGACATATCTGTCTGATGAAGCGATGGCACATACCATTCACGGCACTGAGAGTTAGCTCGGAAGAGGAAGTTTGCAATGTTCAGTTGCTTATTATACCCAAGAAGCATCAAAGCAATGTGATCCGCCGCCATGTTCGAGTCAGTGCACACCAGCACCCGGTTTCTTGGGTTACGGACAACTAGCTGCAGTTAAAATTTAAATATTAGCGAGATTAATTTCTCAATAGTTTGAAATGTTGTGGGGAATAGCACTAACTAACCAATATTCTGGTTAGTTAAACTAACTAAAGCAGTGCCCTCAACTTGAATCAATGAGACTGACCTGCACAATCGCCTCGACAATGGTCATGGTCTTTCCGGTACCAGGAGGCCCGAATACGATGTACGGTGCCAGGCCATGGGTCTCGGACACGATGTGCTCCACCGCAGACCTCTGCTCCGGGTTTTTGGCTATCGTGTGGTTGTAGAAGCTAAAATGACAATATTTACTAATACGTAAAATAAAATATCACAAAATTAATGTCCTTTAGTAATTTTAAGTGTATATTGTGTCATCGTTTGTTTATGGTATTTTTAATTAAATGTAGTGCATATTTTTTTATTAATATGAGTACCCATACAAATTGAAAACATATTTTTTAATTATATTATTTAAAAAAATGGGTGCCGAAACAATACAAGATTTCAAACATCAGTTTACAATATAATGTACAGTTATTGTTTGTCAGTAAAACTAAAATTATTCAATATTTATCTAATTATGGTTTGTTATCTTGTTACTGATAACAGGTACATAATTGTCTTATTATAACATCGCTTTCTTTTTTAGTGATCTTTTTAAGAGAAGACAACTTTAAACTAACTTAAATAACTCTCATAACTTCAATAACAGATCATAAATGTATTTATAGTCTCTGAATTAGCTTTAAAACATCAGTCTATAAATAAATTAACTTTCAACAAATTTAAAACGCTTTTAAAGAGTATTCTAGTTGTAAATGGATACAGTTAAAGAATAATTAGAGGACAAAGGATCTCTGAAATTCCGACACGCGATAGCTCAGCATCGAGACGGTTAAATTCTTGAGAATTAAATGATTTAAATGCAAGTAACATATGAGATATTCATTTAGACAAGAGAGACGCCTTTCAAACGGGTGGTTATGATTCAAAAGTGTCTTTATTAAAGACCTATTTGTATAAAGATATTTAGAGTTTGAATTAGCACACATCATACCTGTTAATCTTCTGGACAGCCACCTGCATCCTATTCGGTTTGGGGAATATCTTCGACTCTTGCTTACTCGTAAACAATTGATGGACGGCGTGATGCATCCGTTCTCTTGGCACACGCGACATGAGAAACCGAACATTGAACAGCGCATCGGGGCTGTAGTACTGCATAAATCTGAAATGAGCATTCAGTATATTTAAAACATTTTGTTTGCATCCATAAAAAAATATCCGATACGTTCTTAAATAGTTCAATGCTATGTTTGATTTAATTGGACAAATGGCAAGGTACGTGTAACTAGGTATTCGCCGCGGATTCACTCGCACTTGTGACCGTTGAGAATTTTTAATTGTTTTTTTACAATACGACATTTGTCAAATTTGCATAAATAACAGATTGAAATGTAATTTAATTAGTAAAATCACCTCACCTCGGGTCGAATCCAGTGAGTAGGACATTGCTGTCTTCAATATTTTTAATCGAGCTCTCAAAAACATAGTCGGGCGCGTTCTGCACACGTACGTACACTCGATCACCTTAAAGATACGAGAACAATGACGACACACTTGTTGCCTGTACCACAAAGACTCGTATCAGCGACGAGAGCACCCTCGTGGTATACCGAGATACCCAGTTCTATTTAAGGGCCATCACTGTTATTCAATTTTATTTTCAGTTTAGATTTTATAAAAAGAATTTTAGTATAGTAAATTTATAGGCTGTGAATAAACGAGCTAAGAGTCAGCTTAGAGTCGTTTAAATAGTTACAATCTAGCCTAATAAGGTCTAATCTAGTTATTTTAATATAACAACTCTACAGTCTATTAAGGGGAGGACACTCTTTTCTTCTATTTGTATCACTGAACATATAAAAACATACAATTTTATGATGTTTTACCTCGTAACAGCGATGGTCTCTTCTCAGCAAGGCCTGGTACTCCGAGAAGGAAATTATTCTCATGCTGTGTGAGTGTCACACCGAACATATTGTATTTCTGTAAATAAATCAAAAAATTATGTAAATAGGAATACCCTTAATGCTTTATTAGTGTAACAATTGTTTCTAATGATCTGTAAAAGAAAATTTAAATATTCTCTTTTTATATAGAGGACAAACTAGTATGACTGTTGAGCCGCTCCCCCTTTTAATATTAAAAAATTTAAAAATCTATCTCTAAGCCCCTTTTATTTCAAGGTTCCAAAAACCTGTAACAAAACATCCTTACTCTTAAGTTGATCTTCGCAATCACTTCCTCCCACCACAAGAGATGATGGAAGAATTGCATGTAATTCCTCCTGGTGTTACCCTCGTCGAATATCAATCTGTCAACAGAGCATATATATTAAATAAGTATAATAATATAAATAAAAAACTAACTCAATTAAGTTATTCATGTCATGATCAATATTGAAGTGTAAATACACACAACTTGAATTTTTATGCTTATATTTTTTAATAAAGTTTAGTTTTTTATTATTTTTAAAATATATTTTATTGTAAATCGTAATTGAATAGTGCTAGTTTCATAATATTAATTTATAACTTAATTCTGAAATAATAACTTTTACAATATTACATTTTTGAATGCATCGAAGTAGTGTTTTTTTTCAATCAAATCCCTGACAAACCAAAAAAATATCTGTTGTGTAAATTTCTAATTTTGAAATTTACTTTCACAACCATGTTATCACTCTTTAATATTTATCTATGAAATTATTAATCTTAAATATTATATCAAAAAATTAACAAAATAAGAAACCACAGATAAGACAGATATTTACCAACTTATTTTCCATTAAAATAAATCATATTATATATTTTTTTATTATATAGAAGAGGGGGCAAACGAGCAGCAGGCCCACCATATAGGTGAAGTCGCCACCCAGAAAGGATGGGCCCCGGAAGATCTCACTCACCAAACGAAACGCGAGTACAAAATGAACAAAGTCTAATTGCATCACTTTACGACGGTTTTCTGTGGTATTCCTCCGGCCGTGCCTGCCCATTCGGCTGAAACTCTAAGTAACAGCATGGCACTCCCGCTCAAAATTAATATAATTTTGCATTAAGTTGTATATTATTAAAATTCTCTCACCTCGTTGATACCATCAACAGTCTAATTTGTTCCCGTTGGTCCAAAGGTATTTTCTTGTTGTCCAAAGCATTTTCATCGAGACCGAGTGATAGGAGGCTCTTCAATAACTTAGGAACTTGGTAGTTCAATGAAAGAGATCTTAAAAACAAGAAACTTCAAATAAGATTTGAAAATCATCAATTTATTGGTGACTTGACATTTATTTTTGGTATATCGGTCAGCGAGTTTCTGGTTGTGAAATTTTGGTTGACATAAGAATATATTATTAATTTTAATTAAATTATTAATTTTAAGGTTTCAATTTTTTTTATATTAAAGTACTGAGGTTATTAAAATACATACAGCTGATTTATTGAATTTATATATTTCGGTGCCTTCTGCCATATTTCTTCAGTGTATGGGTACTTGACCCTTACATATGGTTCACTGTTTTCTTGTACTAACACAATCTGCAAGCATAGTTAAATAAGTGTTTGTGAGTCGACCAAAGATAAGTATGATACATAAATAATACTAGCAATATATAAACTTAACAAAGCTTTGGTAGATTCTTACCATTTCTCTGACATATATAAGGTTTTTGTGGTCACGTTGACGATATAATGTAAACACAATAGGCATCTCATACTGCCCTATGTCAGCTGTTTCAAATTTTATACGAACTTTGCCTTTAAATGATGTTTCTATAAGGAAATGGTAAAAAACCTTATTTTAAACATTCAAAAGTAATATCTAAAACGAAACACTGATTAAAATTATTATCTTAAATAGCGATAAGATATAATTGTAGCAATAGATGTAAATTACTAATAATACATAAGGACCTGTCCGGTCATTAAGGATCCTTCTTGTTGGCCATACAAGTATGAACTCATTTGACATAGAATTGTTGAAAAATATTAAGAAAAATGAAAAGCTTAATTAAGTAACTTTTATGTTAGGGGTTTTGAGAACTGTGAAATGATATTACAAATACATACTTTTTTCAATGATTTTTGCTTCTTCACCAAAGATGTATGGATTTTGTTCCATAAGAAATTGTGGTTGCGGATGGGCCAGCTGCACACCAATAATGAGCAGCGCTTCATCTTTCATGTCATTAGTTATGTCAAATGAAAACTTCACTTGCTGTTGCGGTTTTACCTAAATCATGAACTTTATGTAATACTGTTTGTAATGTTATGGTCCACGGCAGCTGGACTGGATAAATAAAACCATTTTATAAACCAATGGTGTCTGGTTGAGCTAGCAAATTAATTAAACTCTATACTAACAATAACTTTAATCTTGGCATTGTCACAATTTTCCACTTTCATAACATTTGCTGTCTTCATGGGCAAGCTTTCAGCATGGCCAATAATTATAACTCCATCTTTGTTTTTACTGAAGTGTGATCTAGAATTTTTAAAATAGAATTAGAATCATGATGATTCATTAATAATCAAAAGTAAAACGTGCTACTTTTAAAAGACTACGTGTTTAAAATGTTTGATACATGCATACTACATGGTTAAAGGTCTTATTATATTGTGTACTTTGTAGGTACTTACTTGTTATTATTAAAATTTTGTAAAATCAAATTACATATGTGTTTTGGTGTATAATCATGTTCGATGCTAGAATTTTCGTCGTACACCTCGTCCACAAAACCACAAACTGAACAGTACGTTTTCCTGCGAAAAGATTTTCACTTACACAAAACAATTACTTAGTTGCAAATAAACTTTTTAAATTCACTTACATTTTAATTATTCAAAATACTAATGCAGTCAGTCTGCCGACGTCAAAAAAACTGTTGTTTTGCTGATTTCTTACTGCTTAAAAGATAAATAAGGCATATTGGCAACATCAAGTACAAACCGCATCATCAAAATATCTCTAAATAAAGGCAGTGAAGAACCAAACACAAACTGCGTCGACAAACGGAAATCCCCGTTCAGGGTTGCCAACTCAATTATAGATGCATGAATGCTCATGGTAATTGAAATAATTTAATACATTTTAATGACTTCAGCCACTGCATGACCTTTGGAACGGTGAGATTCCCCATACCCATAAAGAATGTTGCTTAGCAGTTCATAGTAAATATTTTTTATTCTTCTAGTGTTATTATAAAATTTCATATATAATTAAAGACATTCTGTGACATAGACAGCAATAGTATTCAGTCATATAATTTGGCAGCCCTAATATGTACAGTCAGCCTGACCACAGAGTTCGTATTCTGGTATGTTAATGACTTTTATATTGATAAGATTCTGTGCCACTTAGGTTATAACCTAACCGGGACATTTTCTTCTACGTTCTTCTCCAAAAGGATGTGCCAGATATACAATACAGATAAATATGGTGTTTCCCGTACATGGTTCTATAAGGTTGATAATTCATTTAAATGGTACGCTTCAATAACAAATTCCGTGGAAATAACACTGATTTAATAATCCTGTCATAACCAAAAAATCAAATAAGCCGAGTTTCTTGCCTGCTTCTCAAACTAGGTATGTACCATGGAGTATGGAGTAACATTGATAATTAAGACGATTCAAAGTGGTCCTAAAGTCCGCGCCAGGAAAGTTGTCCCGTAGGCCGTAGCCGTGGCGCTGTCGGCGCTAGAAGGATAGGAATGTTACCAACATTATTAAACTTACATACCCCAAAAGTAGGAAAATATAAAATAATACTTTTGTATTTCAAAATTGCTGCACACTGCAATCAACTTACGGTTGCTTTTTTTATAGTTTATTATGTAGTAATTGATGATGATCGAGGATAAAGGATAATTAAACTATCTTTTGTTTTTATTAATATTATATTGAATTTATAAAATTTTATTATAATTATGGTCACCTATTGGTACAATACACGACATAATCACCATATGAGTCTGAATCAGTGTCGCTGTCGCTTTCCGTCGAAATTACGAATCTCTCCATCTCCACGTCAAGCAGTCCGTCTGTTTTAAAGTACTAATCTTCTAGGTGCTGTACGCGTATGCATTGTTTACGCCATTCCTCTGGTGTATTGGTGCTTCTTCTTTAGTAATCCTAGACACGGTTCTTTCAGAAACACCTGAAAAATATGACATTAACACCTAATTTTTTTATTAATATAAAAATATAACATTACATATCATTTGAATAAACTTAAATTATGAATTAATTCTAATATTCTGAACAATCGGGGTAACTATTCATTTGATGGCGACCCATTGTTGATCTTTTCCGCTTCACAAAACTCCTTAACTTTAATTACTTTAGGCATGGTAAACAAGGATATTTAGTTCATTTATTTGCCGCGGGACTTCTTTGGTGGCGTCGACTCTATGTAATTTTGACCTTACTTAATAAAAAGCTTTGACTTTGACAATTATATATTTCGGCACAGTGTACTTTATACGACATACAAATTGAACAAAAGTCAAACAATACTGGTAATCTGTGGTCAAGGTACGTAAGTGTCATATAAATGGATAGATGGCAGTGGTGGTAAATGATTGGTAAAATTATATATTTTCTGGTAAAATTAATTTTGTTTTGCCAACGTTTACTTTTATATACTGTTTGAATTTTCTGAATGGTGAACAAATAATGATGTCTTAAATATGATTTTAATAATTGAGTCCGATTTATGTTATATATATTAAAAAAATAGCACATATTGCTGTGTACTATTCATACATAGAATAAAATGAACACCAAATTATATGTATTAATAGTATCAATGGGTCTGTTTGCCGATTATAATCATTCCCTAATAAAAAATATGCGCGTGTTTAAACGGCATGAATATCAAGTAGGTAAATAATTTAACTCTACAATATTAATTATGTTATAAAATGTATTTTTATAAGTGATATTAATAAAGGTCAACGGACACGTTAGTAACGACAAGTTATAAAAAATAACTCTAGTTTCCGATTTCCACATATTTTATTGGGATTAAAAACCCACGGGCGTATGTCGTGTTATGTGTGAAATTATTAAAAACAAAATCCGAATTCTCACGAATAATCCCGAATGTAGAAATTGCGTAAGAATTTCAAATATTGTGCAATTTAAGACCATAATGAAAGTTGCATAATATTTTGAAATTGTGAAAAAAAAATTGATTGAAAACGCAACGTGTTTTTTTAGATACCTATGAAAAACCCAAATAATTGATAGGAACAGGCCGTCTGAAGTGGCATGGTCTTGGGATTCAGATGGACAATAAGTTACTGACATTTTTCATAATCCATACTTGCAAATGTATATTTTCAGTTTTATGCCTATTCGACTTAAAAAGCGGAAACATACACCCCACAGCTATTTATTATTATTACTATCTCCTCAACCGATTTGACTTTTCCATTAAGTTCAATTAAATTTTATAAAAATATCTCAAACGCTTTGAGGACATACAATACAAGTTGTTAAATGAATGAATAAAATGTTTAGTATCCCTTACTCCTATTATTAACACTTAGCCAAATCGTTCTGATTAAAGACAGGCTTTACACAATTGCAAAATTATCCGTCATACCAAATGTGCATTTAAAAAGAGACAGAGCCCCTAAGCTATGAGTGATAAGATAATTTTTTATCGCATTTTTCAGATCAAAACCATAATAATTTTAATTTGCTGTGTAAATTCATTTACTATCGCGTAGCTAAATCTCAATTGATTTTTAAGTTTCTATGGTCTACCTCTTCGTATAAGAAACATTTTGTGTTGATTAAAAATGGAGTTGGACTTCGCGACTTTATGCCCGCAAGTGGTTCTGCCTCATGCATGGCATACCTTGGATTATCGAAGTCTGAAGAACGGTAGATCACCTTTTCCGGGCTAGGAAGATTTTGAACCTTAGCCGAGATGTGTTTTTTATTCAAAATATTCCTTTAATTTCTTGTATACATTTTACAGCTTCGAAGAGAAAAAAATAATTTTTTTTTTGATTAGTTTTTTGATAGGTATATTGTTTTTATCTATACACATCTTCAGTCTACGCGTGTTTGGGATGTTGAAATATCGAACAAATACAAGGTCTAAGTGTGCATTAACAATATATATTAGACTTCTACGATCCGCGTACAAAATTACCTGACACTAAAATTTATTAAAGCATATAGCGTTAAATAATATGACTAAAGCAAAATCAAAACAACCTTATAGAGTGAATCTCTATAACGTTGTTTGGTTCCGCCTATTCACTATTATTATAGGTGCTTTAATAACGTTGGTACTTCAGACATAATTTGAATATCAATCAATTGAAATCAAACCTCAACACTCAAACAAACTCCAATTCCAAACAAGAGTTTGGTCCTTGTGACCGAGTACCCTTAATGCGCCAGCATTTCCTCGCTGTATCGCGATGCATTTACGCTGAGCGATTAAAGCATCAGCTCTTGGATCACCGGTACTGACTACCAGACGCCTACTTAATTCCTTAATAAGCTACTGTAGAAGGTCCAAAAGTCTCTATTCCAAAGACAACAAAGTTGGAGGAAAGACTCTTGGTACTTTGACCGTTTCTTTTGCCTGCTCTCCAGTTGCGCCAGTTTTTGTGCTTGTTATAGGGAGGTGGGATGGTGTTAAAAACGAGAAAAATTAACATGCCTTGATGATATTTAGCCGAGAAGATTAGGGTTTGTAATTCGAAGGGCATCAAATGTTTTCTGATATGAAGGTATATTTGTTTTTGTTTTAAAACCTAATTTAGTATTTTGTTTTTTTTTATTTACAATTTTAGAGTTATTGTAATCCAAGAACTTTATACCGAACGGATATTTAAGGTTAAGACCGAGTTTGTTTGCAGGGACAGAACAAATCAGTTGCAAAGATTCTTTGGTGGTGAAGATGTTGCCATATGATATATATATATATATGTATATATATATATATATATATACATATATATATATATAATATATATACATATATATATATATATATATATATACAATATATATTAGACTTCTACGATCCGCACATATATATATATATATATATATATATATGTATGTGTAACAGGCTATTTAAAGATTTTGACGATATTTTGGACAAGTTAACATTTTCCATAAATACATTTTTGACCATGAACTAATTATAATTAGATCGATTTTGGATAAGTTATCATACGTTATATGTTGTAACTATATTTTATTTCACAATATAATCATATCTGTTACAGAGTGAAAAATACAAAATAAACAAATATGAACACATAAAAGGCAAATATCACTTTATTTCATGTTTTAGTACGATTCAAATAAAATTCAAAGTAATCACTTCAAATATTTTACCTTTCATTAACATTATTTTTTTACTGTATTTTTAACACCTATTAAAACATTACAATACAATCACAAAAAAAGTTTCATCATATGCCACTTGTGCAGGATTGCAACGTATATCAAACCAAGGCGCAAAGCAAAAAAAAACTATTTTTTTATGAAACATGAGGAACCAGCAGACGGGTCACGTCGAGTGCCACCTATGGATAGGTACCGCCAGGAGCCCAAGCCGGTCTTTGGAGAGGTATACTCTTCTCGAAGCAACCCTTGTAGAACTAGTTTCACTATGATATTTTTTCAGATATCGCCAACAATCTCATTTACTCCACTGGAAAACCTAAAAGATCGTCCATCACTGACATCAGACTAGCATTTCCGCTTATCCAATTTTTCTTACGCTCTATAACGTCCATGAAATTATTACTCTTCATAAACTTAATGAAAACATATGGAGTCGCGTATTTCGTTAACTTTCTCCTCTTCGGCGCTGCGTCTCCATTGTTGAAATTCATTTGTCTTTCATTGAAGTTCGTTAGTAAAGTCACATCATCGCAATGAATTATATCCTCTATGACATCTTCAGACTTTATATCATGTTCAATATCCATGCCTTCATCCTCAACACAATTATCTTCTACTGTCAAAATGTCGTCAATATTTACATCGTCTCTACTTGGCCGTAGAAGTTCAACCACTCTATACTTATCTAGGATTTCTATGAATTCGTTAGCGACGGTCATTGCTAATTCCATCACTTCTAGGTCAGTCTCGTTGTGTAGGATCTGTACGAGTATTGATAAACAACCAATAACCGAGAGTTCGTCTAATATTTTGAGTAATCTCTTACGAATTTCTTGGTCCGTCAATGTGACAATTTTTCTGGATTCAATTGAAAAGGTGACCAGGGGAAATGTGCCATCTAACATTCCTTGATCTCTTAGTAACGATTGAATCACGATTCGCCAAAAATTCAAGGCACTTATTTGGACTTCCCAATAGCAGTCCCTATGAGAGACGTTGAGAAAATGTTCGTACAGAACTGTTTTTGTGGATTCGTTCAGATTTTGGTTCTGATACATTTCGCAAAGGACATTGAGGGCTTCCTTTCGAACTATGCCCTCACTGTTTGCACAGAGCTCCGTCATTAAAAGGTCCTGGAAATTTTTAGGTATTTAATACAAAACCATTGCAATAATGTACTGCAGATTATTAAAAAAACGCACTTCAATTTGTTTATTATTATTAATTAATAATTTTGATAGACTATAAATTATATTATTGAATATATTATTTGTTAAATACTAAGGCTTAGACAAACAATATTAAAGTTTAGTCCGTAACGTTAAGCGAAAAAAGCACAAGCTCTTCGCTCACCGGTACTGACTACCAGGCGCCTACTTAAGTCTTTACTAAGTTATTTTAATCAAACTATACATCAAGACGAAGGTGCTTTTGATAACGTAGTATTACTTTCGTACAACAAACCTGAATATTTGGGTATTCAGTTATGAGTTGATTCCATATTGGGTTGATCTTAGTAGCAGCGGCAACACATTTAAGGGCTGACGCTACCACATAAAACTCGTCATCATTGAGGGCCAATGACATGGCAACATTGATTAGTTTATAACATAGGATCTGCTTTTGGAACGGAGGGAATTCTGAAAAAATATTAAACCTTTAAATTAATACATCCAATAAGGAATTATTGACGCTTTTATATTGTCATTTTTCATTTAATAAGGTCCACTTTGAATCGTCTTAAATCTAAATGACTCTACCGTCTACGTGTTCTTACGTAGCCAAGCTTAGAAGAGGGTTTTTTTAAGTACTGTTCGTTCTTTTGAGTACTGTTGCCTGACAGATATTGTTTCATTTATATGTATACTGGGATCAGTCAAACGACGTTTTAGCATATATATATATATATATATATATATATATATAAAATAATCGCGATTATTTCAAAAAGGATAAACGGTCATATTTAAGGTTTGTTTATTTTTTTTAACATTCCATTATAAATAAAAAAGAAACAAAAAATGAAGAGTTGCACCTTACATTTAGAATTATCGAACTAACCGATATGCACAGAAAATTTCATGAGAATTGGTTAAGCGGAGGGGGATTTTTTTTTTTATAGAAGAGGGGGCAAACGAGCAGGAGGCCCACCATAAAGGTGAAGTCGCCGCCCATGGACACTCAAGTGGATTACTTAAAGTTATATATTTTTTTAGTTTTATTAGTTAGTAGGATAAAGAATATTCCATATACGACATCGATTGTAACTATGTGATTCCTTTTGGTTTACAATATAAACTTTGATATCTTAGTTAGGGTCCGATATATTGTGTTTAAATGTGATATTGAATAATCAGGTATGATTAGGATCTATTGTTTACCGATTGATACAATAAATATAAATCCACTCACTGATAAACGACAGTTCAGAACAAACAAGAAGCAGTTCTAAAGCTGTATCTCTTATCTCCCAGCTAGGATCTTGCATCTTCATATAGATCAGTATTCCGATCTCGTGCAGGCTAGACCCTGGCTTTGTGTCTATAAGGAGATAGAGGTTTGGAGGAAGGAACTTCTTTATTGTGGTTGAGAGCACATTTAGTGCTGTCAATACAAACTGAAATAAACTCAACAGAATTAATCCTTAGTATGAAGTGTAAATATCTGTTTTAAATCAAGGGAATCAATCCTCTAAATGCCGAGATTTAATAAATTATAGTTTGAGCTGAGTTCGTTGTGGGTATCATTTCTGACCGGATGTAGGCTTAGATACAAGAAGGTTAAACACTGGAGTGCTCACTTCAATACGTCAAATTGGTAGAAAATGTAGACAAGACGAGAGGTAACTATTATAGTTTTGTTTAGTTAAATTTGATTTTAAATTATCAACTTACTTTACAAGTTAAATTTGGCCTCTTCAACACATTGTACACAACTGCATTCAGAGACACCACTTCTAAGCAGTCTTGCCAATTTATATTGTAGTTGTTAAGAAGGCACAATAATGTATCAAGAACATATGACATTATTGATATTTTGTCCGCTTCGTCTCCATAAAAGTTGTTTGTCCTCAACAAGCCTTCTTCGTCAAACGGCTCAAACTCTTTTATGACATAGAACATTGCTTGAAATATTATATTTGCTTGGTCGTTATTCAAGTTATTTTTAAGGAATGTTAGTCGTTTGACGCTTAATAGTGTTACTTGGGTAACATCGAGCTCTAACATCATGTTACGTACTGCGTAAGCGGCTCGGGTTGAAAGCTCGCATGTAGTGTTCAATATTATATTGATATTTAGGTCGTGTCCACCCACTTTATCGTCCACAGATTGGTTCTTAGCCAGTGTTACATACACCAATGGTGGCACAACACTTACAATAAGTAGCCACGTTTGCATTTCAATATGTTTATGACTTACCTTCCAGTTTATTGATTCCCTATTCCACACTTTACCCCAGATCAAATTGCATGCATTGCAATAATCGAACAGTAACTTTGGGGACCGCCATTGGATTAATCTGTGTATTGTATTAAAGTGAGCGATAGCTAATTTTCTAAAATCGTCTTTCATACATTTGCCTTTTAATGGTAATGTTTTTGAGTAGAAAAAGTTGCCAACAGCTAACCAGAAGAGAAATTTTGTTGTGATCAACCAAATATCTTCTCGTCTTAATCTATTTAGGGCAATATAACAATATGTCTCTATTTGAAACTCACGCTGTAGGAAATGCATCACACAGTTTTGAGATTTGATTTCATCTACATTGCTTACAAGGATGAGTAACATTTGCATCATGGGTTCATACGTTGTGCAAAATTCATCCTCCTCCACGCTCGTTATTAATTGTTCTTTAGCTAAATCCAAATCAAGCACCGGTTTCAATAAAAATGCTAAAACATGTCTCACGTTGTCGTCATCCCCAAAATTATTCAGTTTCCATATAAAAGTTGAAACGAATTTATAAGTCTGTCTAACAATGAAAAGTGTTCTTTTTTCATAACACAGCTGTAAGATGTTCTGCCATGTGTTCGTTTCAAGTAACCAATGAACTCCTGAATTATGATTAAGAAGTGATAAGGCTACTTCCAAATACGCCTCTTTCACACCCGTCCGCATATCTGGTGATTTTATCATTTTAAAAGCGTTTGCAATGTAATCACCCTTTTTGGCACTAAATTTTGCAAAGTTCACTTCGTTACTCGTGATATAAGCCAGCAATCTTATGAGAAATACTTGTACTGAGTCGTGGTAATTGTCTGTACGGTTGAATGCAGCTATTAACATATCTGGCAACATTGGCAGTGATTTTAAATATTGCACAACTGAAACAAAATTCTTTATTAAAGTTACAAATAAGTTTGCGATATTTAAATTTCTGAATAGTAGAATGATGAACCGTTTTATTTCAAACATTTTGGCACATTTGTTATATACCAAAAACCACAGTTGAATTTAAACGAGTGAGTTTAATTACATTTGAGAAAGGCCACATTATAAACTCACACCCTAGTTTATTTTATTTTGTATATGATTCGAGAGTATATATAGAAAAAGCATTGAAATCATGTGTTGAGCATTTTTTTTAATTTAAACTTTGTGCACTTAATATAAATGGACAAGTTTAATATCATGTTTATAAAACATTCTTCACAAATAACACATAAATGCGATAATCATATAAAAGTTTTATTTATTCAACCTAAAAAGATAACAGTAATATGCGCTGTCATTTCGGTTATGTTGAATCAGTGCAGCAATGAAAACTAAACACAATTCATTGCATAAGATTTCATCGCGGATTTACAATGTCGATCTGTGAAACTCGCAATGGTTGAATATCTGATTTCTTTTCTTAAATGATTAAATGACAATATATATTTCATTTAATTATCGTTTGATAGAAATAAGAGTGTAGTTTGTTGCCGCGTTTGCGCGTCTTGGGATTGACGCTTAGGTATTTTAAACGATATTGTTAAGATATTTTAAAAAAATACATAAACTTGAACAATGCTTTTATGAATCAACGATTTTGGTGTTGAATGTCGCCTAAATATGAATTAAACTTGATATTTTTATTGAAACATGCGTGCATTCTTTACTAAATTTACATAACGATTAACGGTGTGGATATTACAAAATGAGCCATCAAAATAACTCGGGTAAAAAGGGATGGTAGCCAGTTCGTGTCTTTCTTTAATAGCACTATTTAAGAATCGTAAAACTCTTAATTAACACTACGACATTTTTTTTTGCCGGATTATTTGTCACAAAAGACCAACCATCAAGACAGAATGTCAATGACAGCTGTCATACAATAAGGAAATTTTAATTTATGAGTTTTGTTGGTTCGCGCATAAATCGAATACTACTAAATCGCATTTGCGGATATGTGCTTTTTTTTACCGTTGATAGATTACACCTACCGATATTTTCCTCGTTAGAGTTCCCAGAAATAAGATATCGCAACTTATCTCAAAAACTATATACCTCTACTTTTCTGTTTAAACATGTATGAATTATAATATGCGAGGTAGAAACTGCCTTAAAAAACACCTCCAGACGCCAAAGTGGTGTACGGATGGAATTTCATATTCTGCCGGTGATGGAATTCAGCTGCAGGAGTCCACAATTCATCACACAACTCCCTAAACACACACACACATGCTCCCCATGATGCAGTACTCAGTAGACCGCATTTCTTCTTAGATGCCGAGCCAAAGGTTCAAACCGGTTGAAAAGAATAGGGTCATCGATGATACGAGCCGCTTTGCGTTGGATATGATAATGAAATGAGCTGGTATCGATTACCCCCCAGAGGTGGGAACTGTACTACATTTGGGGCAGAATTTGCACTTTATAGAATTGTAAGCGATGCCCCGGGGTGAGGTACTGACGCTGAATTCCCATACTGGCTGAGGCTTTATGAGGAGTGTTGTTCTAATAGTGGGACAAAAAGCTCATAAATATCCAAATGATAACATTATTAAATTATGTAACGCGATAAAAATGTATTTTAGCTGCGTCCTAAGTCCAAGTTTCGTTTCAAATTTACAATTTAATATATCTATGGTATTTTTTTCATTTATCACACAGAGTCTACTTATGTTTGTTTGTGTAAAGTTTATTATCTAATGTAGTAATTTAATTATTCTTACCTGGATCACTCGAACATAATTGAATGAAAAAATTATCGGCGTAATGGTGTTCCATAATATAACCAGGTTGTGCAATTCTTTCAAGTAAAAGTTTTAACTTGGATACTATCTGTGCACTAACCATAGTCATATTTACTTAAGCTTACTTATTAAAACACTTAAAACGTTATTTATTAAAGTCTCTCAATTGACAACACAATATGTAAATAAATCGTTTTTGAAAACATAATATATACTTTTTTTCTCAAAATCTCATAAAAATATTCAGAAATTATTAAAACAGAATATCGTAAATCGCAATCGGCTTTCTCGTACGACACAACAAAACCTTCATCACACTGCAAGTGTCATGTGAAACTAACAAATAAACTGTAAACATGATAAACATACACCAATGATAACAGCCGAGTATTGATATGTCCTCGAAATGTCAGTTGTCACGTGAAAGATACAGCTGACAGATACACCCACAGACTACCATAGACTTTAAATGAATAAAAAAAATAAAGAACAATAATTATTGAAAGTAGGGCTTAAAATTCCGGTAAAAATAAAATTACTCAATTTTTATACTCTTAATGAATGTAATAAAAAAAGAAACGAAGAAAATTTGTAACGATATTTCTCATTGAATGTAATGGTAATGTCTATTTATCTAATCTCAATATGTACCACTTTATAGATATAGTTCGTATCTGGATCCTATTTTACAAAAGATTGTTCTGGTCTGCTTTAGCTTGCTCAAGGGCGATTCGACTCCTTAATTCACAAAATTAGATAAGATCAAGTGGTAGGCGTTAATCCCGATTGATTATAATAACGTACTTGTTATTAAAAACATTTAATTTTTAATACTCAAAATTACATTTTCGTATACATTTGCCTAGGTACTAGTTGGAAAAAAAAGAATAAAAAATAAAAAACGAGAAAGTTTTATCTGTTATTTAATAAGCACAATATAATTATAATCAAATTCATTCTAGTAACATGGACTTTGTATTTATTTCACCCTCGTTTAGTGGCCTCATAGGATACAAACGCGGAAAAGACAGACGGTCATGAATGCTTATTGAAAACCCTATACCAGTGCACACATGGTATGAGAAATCACAGTCGTAGCCAAATGCACATTTTGCTCCATACTCGTCTTCCTCCATCTTCTCAGTGCAAGGTTCACCGGCACCCTGAAAATAATATAGTGATCACTTTAAATTTAAAAAAAAATGTATCAGCTGCTATAATATTGGAAAACTTTTATATATATATATTTTTATCAGTGCTTTTAATAAGCAGTTAACGGAAAATACGTTATCAACTTTTTTTTAAATTATCTACTTAAAACATCATACTGACTTCCGCCTGCAGCTTTACATATTTTAATCAATTTTCGACTATTAATTGTACACTTAAATCTTATTAGCTTGTCGAGAGGGATTTTAAGTTTTGACTTTGAGACCGATGTTTTTTTGACTTACTCTATAACAGTCCCGGCGGCCACAGACTTCATTAAAGTATGAACCTCGGTCACATTTTTTGTATATCTTCGTGCCAATCGTAATATTGCATTTTGGGTTTCCATTGTCCGGGTTAAACTGCCATGGGGCGTTGTAACAAACTGGACATTCTACCAGAATACTAAAATTTACCAATTAAGGGTTATCTAGGTGAAGCATATTCGGCCTAAGACTAAAACTGTGTCTTTTCTATATATTGAAACAACATCTAACACAACATATAAAAACGATACAAAAATATTCGCAAATAAATTCAAAAGCGATAATTGGAAACATCCATTGGTACCCGTCGTTCGGGTGAGGTTCCTCTTTTTCAATTAGGTTCCGGCCTTGGTAGCCCCGATAGTGGGCCACGCAACCAGTGACAGCTAGGAGGAGGTAGAGAATATGAGCCATTCTGAGTCCTGCGAAAAGCATTGAGTGCTCAAGACAGCTCATTGGGCCAAGAGGTGGTTAAGGAAAGCTGACAAAAGTACTTCTAAAAGTTCTTTGAGGTTTATGATATAATACTAAGGCTAAGGAGAGTTAGATTAGTAAATTAGACCTTGCTTTCAAAACATTCTATTAACAAACACTATTAAAAAAAACGTCCAGGCTGTTACATGCCTGTTTTGTCGCGTACAACATTACCAGGCGTAGTCATTTAGATTTAAGACGATTCAAAGTGGTCCTATGTACTGTGAATGATTTGACTTGGAGCCTTTCTGTTTACCATTTCTAATGAGAAATATAAAATGCATCAATGATATAAATTTACTACATAAGTACGTTCTATTGTATTTTTAGTTGTATATTTATAAGTTCAGAGCAACTGTTTTGAGTTTATCTTTCTCCGAATCGTAAACAACACATTTATACGTGCATCATCTAATGTGTTTTTTTTTATCTGCATGCGATATGAAGTGTATATTTTATTGTATATCTTTACTTTTCTTTAATCTTTACTTAATAGACCAATATTAAAACTTATACAGAGTTTGACTCACTAATCTCATGAAGTTTTGGTTTGAATTGTAGAAGGCTATTACGTCATTTAAATGTTACAATTTAAAAACTGAATTAGGTATTTATTAGAGAGTTTCTGTTATATTGCGTAAAAAGTGTTTTCACCCCTTTTCCCAAGATGGCGGCCGAGGGACAAGAGTGGCGACTCCACGAACTAGAAGTAAAGCTTTGATTGACCCCCCAAAAACGTCCTAAAAATAAAATTGCTGCTCCTAAAAAAATGCAAAGCAAATGTAACTAATGTAATTCCAATAGACTATATAGGCTTTATAAACTTTACTAAAAACCCAACACTTCTAGAGAAAACTGCCATAAAATGTCCGCGACAATATATAACTAGGTTTTAAGATAACCTCACTATAATAATTTCTATAATAATAAAATTAGTCCTCAATTATATCATACACCGGTGAAACCGTGGTAATCGGCTAGTGACGGTAAATGACGCTGATATTCTGGTCGAGGAAAACTTTGCAAGAAAAGCAACGGGTATTATATGCGTTGTATAAATCAAGTAGAGAAGTTTTAAGGAAACAATATTTTGGAATTGTATGGAAGAAATTGGTTTCGATTGTATGAGTAAACGTCTACATGTCAAAATTCTCTTAAATTACGATTACTAACGTGAACTTCCAGAGTTCACAACAGAAATAAAAGCATCCAATGTCATTGAACTAGAATAAAAATACGTTCGAGTTGCAGCGATCAAAAATATTTTTTTTTAATACGAATTAGTCGGCGTTATGATGTTATTATATACATGTAGTATTTGATATGAAAAATAACTTGAATAAATTGGCACTGTACGTGAGTTCACGGTTCAGTGTGTGCTCTTGCGCGCAAATGCCGCCCGCCTTCAAGCGCCCGCCCAACAATTTCGCATTCTAACGATATATTTTGTACAATACAGTTGTATTAAGTGATTGCGCAAGTTTATTTGTGTTTTTATATTAACAATAGTAAGTTGTTGTTCAATATGGGAATGATTTCGCGTGTACGTGGGCGTATAAGAAGTGACTCTTTCTCAAAAATACAAATGAAATCTGAAGATAAGATTGCTAATATTGGTATGTGTGATATTTTCAAACATGGACTTTTATTTCTATACAAAATGAACGTTTTATTAAAGTGCTATTTTTAAAAATGAATGTCAATTTATTACACGTAATTCCTTTGTGTTAAAAATTATGACGTCTCAACTTCAAACTATTGCGTATATAAGAAAAGATCTATGGTGTATATTGTTGTTTACAAATGACTATCTTTCCAATTTCAGTCTGGCTGATATCCTTGGTGATGCTGTTACCATATTGGGCACCTCGTGGTCTACTCGTGGCTTTAGGAGGTGCTTGGTTAATGGCTGCGTATACATGTTTCGTAGTACCTGTCCTGATATCGGCTAACTATCGATACCCAGCCAGGTGGTACCCTTCTGTTGTGAAAATTGCGAAAAGTAAGTATAAATTTTCCATATTAGTAGTTACTTCACAGTGATTCTTTATACAAAATATATAAATATTTTTATTGTGATGTGTATTTATATAAATACATAGGGTAAATATTATTGATCATACGTAAATCGCGAAAATAGAGATCTATCCGGCGACGTAAACATAAAAAAACAAATCGTAAACATGGGGGTGTGCCAACCTGACCTATGTATGTCTACAACCCACGCCTTTCCCTCAATCAACTAATAACGGTATGCTACTAGTTTCATTATAGTTTTTTGTTCACGTGATTTTTTGAGTGAACTCCCTGTCTATTCTCTCCCCTCTCTCCCTCTCTCTTTGCAACTCTCTCTTTTCCAATACGCCAAACATTCCCGTAGGCGGATTCCATTTAAAGAAAAGAAACTTCGACATGTGCTTTGCATCATGATGTGCGAAAGTCCTTGTTAAAGTTTAATTTTAAATATATATTTCAGCCATATCAAGTGAAAATATAAATTAGTCATGGAAATAATACAGGCACATACAATTCCACTTTTAGTATACATCTTTTTGATGGTTGCAATAATATTTGTGAGTAATCGTGTACAAAGTCCGCGAAATTCTCTGATCATTTATTTTCGACAGTATTAAAATAGGTCATATAAAATTTTATGAATAAATGTTTATGTCTTGATATATGTCCTATATCAACTGATGTATATTATACAAATACATATTAATACACACGTGATACTCATTGCTTGAGTCAGCTGACAAATATTGCTCAATTTCTATGAAATTTAAAGGAAGCTGAATCGTCTTCTTGGCGTATCATATGATCACTATACATAATTAAAATGTTTATATTTTTATGTTTTATGAAATATAATTAAAAGTTTTAAAATTATTAATCGTATAGTAAGTAATATTAATTCTGTAATTAAAGGTATGTTAATTAAATTTAATTATCAAAACAAACAAACAAAGTCTCTGCAATCAACGATTTTAATAATTAGCTATCACTGCATGATATATAGCGGGAATTTCATTCTAATTTTGAAAATCCATTAGCCATCAACACGTCTGTGCTAAATTCGTATTGTCTGTGGTAGAATTTAAAACGTATAATTGAACGTCGTAATTGCATTGGCGCGTAGATTTGATAAAAACAATTTGCTCTATATTGTTTATGTTTTGTGTAGTATTTATATAAGTCAGGTCATTGTCGAAGTGAAGCTGAATGGGGCAACGGAAGCTGGCTTTATGCCAGTACTCGTGCGTCAGACCAGACTTTTACTTATTTTTTGGTGTTAAACATTGGGCTTAACTCTTTATAAAAAATAATTTACGATTTATTATTTATAACTTTGTTTTGGTTGATCTCTACGATGTTACATAGAAATAAATGGGAGTTGATATATTTTTTTTTAATATAAACTGTAATAAAGCTAGGATAATATTTTGCTTTATATTTTTATATCGCACATATTAATACTGAATTGCAAAAAGTCCAAATCACATTGTAAAATAAAGGCCCACGATTAACAGATGACAAAACTCTTAAGATCTAACGAATAAAATAAAATAAATATCCTTACCAGAGATTAGTCTATTGGATTGGAGTATCTCTTGCAGATGAGTCCAGCTCTGAACTGTTTTCTTTTAAGGAATGTTGCCTTTTTATAGTGAATTATCTCTAAGGGATGTTCTTGAAATTCTTAGTACTTGAATGTGTTTATTTAAAAGGGAACCAAGATTCTTTAAGAAATTAAAGTTATAATTCGTAAAGATGACGCCTATCACTACAATCAAGCGGAATGAATACATACAAAATTATTATTTTATTACAAAAGAAGGCAATGAAAAATTTAGAGGTAACATTTCTATTTAAAAAATCTATTTTTTACAACACAATTTATGTAAATTTTTTGGAATTATATTCCGTTTTTTTTTATTATTTCGAATACTTGGATTTCAGTAACAAAAAAAAATAGAAATTAAAAAAAAACTAATTTGCCGTGTGACTAATAAAAGCGTGGTTACCGTTTCATGAAACCGTCCAGGGAATGTTTTTTTTTAAAGAAATAATTTATGCAAATCTATTGAGTTGGAAAGTTGACAAGTTCACTGGACAAAACAAATTGACACCTCAAAGCCACAACCCGTAAATTCCACTCTTTCAACAGTGAACAAATCACTATAAGAAAAAGTTAATAAAAATCTTACGTTAGGTTAGGTCATTCAGAATAAAAATATTTTAGATTTGACTTTAGGTACTTAACTCTACTGGAGGACTTAGATAGATTTAAAGACTTCAATTAAATTTCTCCCGAAGCACCGAAGAAACCCAAATCAGAAAGTGACATGAAATTGTAAACGTATAGATATAATATCCTTTTTCTATATAAACATACTTTTCTAATTTAATAATAATTAATATGTAATAAAAGCTGTTTAATATTGACGTAAGTAACAACGATATGACATTTTAACCACCATTTCCTTTATCACAGAGGCATTAAGGAGACTCCGTGGTCCAGTTGAACGTGTCTTATTCGTGTTTAAAGCAGTCTACTCACCCATAGATCGAGCTGAACGACTGTTCCTTCAACTCAACAATCTTTCTACTATGATAAGTCAGGTATGAATTATTTTCACACCACAAAATGTTGGTATATACAGCTCGTGGGGACCATTGCTTAAGCTGGGCAGAGAGCTTTATCTCACCAGATACTTGTAAACGTTATGTTCGTAACTAAATATGAGCTTTAATTTGAATAATTTCAGGATATGCCTACTCAAACAAGCCGCTCACAAAAATTCCATGAACCTTTCTTAACATCTACTCTAAAGCGCCTTATAATAAAAAGAAAACTAGACTTTCAGGAGATAGATCGCTCCTTTATCAGAGCCATTAATATTAATTAGAATTTTAGTTACAGTTTAATTTCCCTTTCAATTTCAGCTACTCATCTTCACCGCCTGCGATCGTCTGCTGGTTTCCGGTGGTCGGTTGACAAGCCTATATTCCCTCATGTTCTACAACGTTATAACCTACTCCGTAAATTACATCCGCGAGATATGCACAAAGGAAGACTGGTCTCCATATGTCAATGTTACACGACACTCTCAAGTGAAGCACCTCGCGATGTCCGCCACAAAGATCGTCCTCGAATGGACCAAAGCGGTCACGTTCGTTGTTACAATGACATTCATACTGCTGACCCTGGGTTTGGAGCAGGGATTGGAGTATTACAGACCAAATCTGTTATATACCTTCATTACTGGTATTTATTACCTGCTAACAGAAAAGACATTCCTCGAGATATGGCCATTAGCTCTGTCTGCTCTCAAATTGGAAAGACTTGAAGGTATGGAACCCTTATACTGTGGTGTTTGGGCGAGAAGTGTCACTGCCCTGATTGCAGTGCCATTAGTTCCAGCTTTAGTCTGGAACGAGCGCTGGAGGCTAGCGCTTCTAGTCACTTACGTTTGCGTGTACATTCATGGACGTTATAAACTTGGGGAGGCCTTCGTTAAGTTCAAAGAAGCTTGCGATTCGTTGGCCAGGTTTCGACGGGCGACGGCAGAAGAGTTGTCCACATTAGAGGATGTATGTGCGGTGTGCCTTGGGGCCATGAAGTCAGCTCGAGTGACACCCTGCGCTCACTTTTTCCACGCCGATTGCTTGAGACGCTGCCTGGCTGCGACAGATAGATGTCCAATATGTGTAAGGCCCTATGTGTTTTGTTGATTAAAGACCGTTATTTGATTTAAGACTGCTTAGTTTAGATGTTATTCTAAGCTTACTTAACAGTATTATGGTATTGTGAAGATTTACCGCTGTAAATATATGTTTTAGTGTATTCATACGTAAAGTTGAATGGTGGTTTAAACCATTTATTTGTATTAGCTTATTTTAAAACAAAATAGAATGCATATAATACATATATGTGATTTTAGAGTTTGTGTAATTATTAAATATAGACCATTGTGTATTAAAAGAATTAAGTTATTTCAAAATAAAACTTTCAAATACAATTATTTTTTATTCGAAATACATGGATTAATTAGTTTAAAAATAGATTCGCGTAGACCACAAGCTTTTATTCATTTGTTTCTCCCATCACGTAAAACCCAAAGCTCTCATGTGGTGTTTACATTTCTTGTAGTTCTACCGCTGTCAAATAGATGGCAGTAGTACAGTTTTGATCCACAGACTATTGATGCATGAAACTTACGTAAGCTGTGGCTTAATAAAAACATGTATACCTGTCTTCTTTCCTCTACCTACATGTTCCTCATACTGTTTCATATACTAGACTAGTTTGCTGGAGTAAATAGAACTTTATTCAGTTGAAATAAGGATTAAATGTATTTTGTCTATTATCCAATAACTGGTTTGAGGATTGACTCTGGCGGATTCAGTGATCAGTCATATACAGAAGTGACCGCAAAGCATTGTGTTTACCGTATTTTTGTATATTTTTTATATTTCACGTTATCAGTTTAATGAATGAGAATGTAAGTCATTTACAATGAAGTGCACTTTATCAATTCAATTTGGTTTTTGAATGTTATTGATAAAAGGTTTGTTAGATTATACAGATATAATTGTTTTTATACCTAATTAAAACTTCAGTCTTTCTCACATCCGTCTTATGTATGTACCGGTTCCAGAGGTTAGAACTTCTATTCCTGGCAAAAGAATTCTACCTGGTTATTTGCTTAATGTAAAATAAATATTAACAAAACAGACCATGAGTCTGCCCCATTCTCCACTAATATATACCTAATACTATATCTATATAATTAAAATAACAATTATATTTTCAATTACCTGACAATTTTCTATTTGCTTATAATTTCAAGTAAGTACAAAAGAAAATTAATTTCCGCTCGACTTGGTAAGTAATAGTTTGGTACAAATGTATTTTATTAGGAATTTTCTTATTCATTTTTTACTGTTTCAGTAACTCAACCTTGAGAGTATTGAATATGGGAAATATTTCTTGACGTCGTTCCATAAGGATAATAAATAATAATTTATAGTTCATATTTTAGGGATAATCTTAATCGGCGCTAAAGTTGGGCATATTAAATACATTATCGTGATGACATGAATCTAATCTGTGGTTTGATAAATCAAATATTGCATAAACATAAATAATAAAACATTGATTATATTTAAATTGTCTATATTTAAACTGGTATTCTATGAGCTATTAAAATGTCAATTTCGCAAGGTGAAGCCAGCAGGCTCGAATTTTATATGTCAAAAAAATATTAATTCTCGAATTTAATTAAAATTTTATCCATATTAAGTAATAAGTAGTTTGTGTTACGGATAAATTGTTCAAAATATACTGAAAAAGGTGAGCGAGCTCACCTCCAAACACAATCAAAAACCAATGACGAGACGATAAGAATGTTTGTACACCATATCTAACACCCACAACGAATATCAATTGGAAATTATTATTCTCAACACTTTTATAACTTTCTATTCTTGTATAGTTGTGAACAAGTCGGTTCGTAATTCCAATGTTTCATGCAATGCCACAATTCACAAACACAATACCAAATGTGAAATTACGTCATACGGTTGACGAGATTATGAGTTGTATTTAATTATAGACCGTGATGGGTTACTTGTAAGACCAATAACCTCGATTGCAATCCAGTATGTAGGAGACTGTCGTAAATTAAAAAAAAACTAGAAGTTTCTTTGTATAATTGATGCTAAACATTAAATAGCTTGTGCATGGTGTAACGGATGCAGATTACAACCGTACTGTGAAACATTCTTGGCGATTTAATGGAGTGGTGGAGAGTTTCTTGCCAGCTCTTCTCGTCCGATCTACTCCCTTGATTTGGGAACTGGCTGTAAATGTAGAGTTGATTTTTTTTATAACTTATTGTGTTGACGTTTCATAAGTGTACTTTAGTTACCTATATGAAGATATTTTTGATTTTTAGAAACGAACGTTTAAGTTGAATACAGAACCACTTTACTTATCCAATATATAGTTGTCCGGGACTAAAAGTTTCGATGTTTTTACCAAAGACCAATGTGCCACAGTTCTGTGGACCTACCACATATCTCAACCTATGTCTATTAATCGCGATAACGTACAAGTCAGTGATTCATACTTTTTTAATAGATACGTACGCGGTATTCTTGTTATTCTTGCTCCCAGTCTGTATGATTGGAGATTTATTTCTAATTTCAGTACATAATATGAAATATATACCTATATATAAAATGATTAAAACAATGTAATGTAAAATATAAAAATGAAATAATAAAAAAAAATCCAATAAACGATTGTCCCTGACCACGTGCTGCCAGCGTTACACTTTATAATACTCAAAACGTAATCACATTTTTCGTTGGTCATTTGTGATTATCATACTAACGGTCAGGATTAGTATGATAAACTCACAAACGCTAAACGCTTTCAAATCAATAAATTCATAAAGAATATTTTCTAGAAAAACTGTACACAACTAAAATTACATTGTAAAAGAGGTTGGCCTTGGTTTTTGACACCGCAATATAACTATATCGTTGTTACTAAACTGACTTTGTTGCAGATTAAAAATGTGAATAGGGAGCAGCAAAAATGACTATTCTTCTTTATAACAAGTTCGAGTTGGAGGAAAAAGCGTCGAGTCAACTCAAAGCATGGAAAGGAACCTATTACATAAAACACTATGCTATATGACTTAAAAAAATAACGAATTTAACACAACACATAGAAGTATAACGTCTAATAGAAGTAACATTTAAAATATATTTATGTATCGTAGTCATGGTTCTTGTGGCAGAGTACCTACAATGCTGGCGGCATTTCCTCGCTGTTTTTTTTTAATAGAAGAGGGGGCAAACGAGCAGGAGGCCCACCATAAAGGTGAAGTCGCCGCCCATGGCCACTCATGTGGCTGGGAGCTCATGAGTGCGTTGCCGGCCTGTATCGCGATGCTTATACGCTGAGCGAGATAATCACCAGCTCTTGGGTCTACTTAATTCCTTAAAAAGTACCTGTGCACTTGTACCCCAAATTTACCTTAGTTCTTCCATCGATAGGTTCTTATCTGTTGTAAAAAACTTGAGAAAATCGTAAATATATAATGACGCGTCAGGCGTCTATAATAGCCTACCACAATTGACAATAACTAATGGTACAATGCATTTTTAAAACCAAATATGACGTTCAGATGTTTAAAATCATTTAATATATTTTACGTGTAATCATAATCAAAGGCAAACCTATGGTAGTTTTTTTAATGCTTATGTTTGTAAATGAACCAGAAATGGCTCATAATGATTGCCGACTGTTAAAAAGGTGACGAGAATTAGGTACGAGAAACTTCTCACATTATCACCGGTGATTTTCCAATCGATTGTTTGCATTTTTTTACGTCTAATATATTTATTGCGTTGCATATTTGAATGTTTTTAACATTTTTAACTAAAGATGTAATGTCGAAAGAATTATGATCGCATAAATCGTTTGATAGTGTTTGTTTACATTGACATTTAAGGTGATAAAAGTTTATTAACACACACCGATTTGAACCGCCCAACTTTTTAGCAACTGTTTTATTTCAACTAGACAACACTACGAACATTTATTAAGTAAAATAATAGCATTGATTATACATTTGAATTGATTTAATATTTTAACGTGGAGCCACACAATGGTCAGATCATTTAAATATACACTTAAATATTTCAATTTATTTATTGCACTTAAACACGGGCGGCCTTAGCGCTAATAAGCGATCTCTTCCAGTCACCCATTAATGTTAATATCTCTCAAGGACAGGCGAAATATAGGAAATCCAATTGATATTACAAAATAATCCCAGGCTTCCATCGTTATTGCAAAATTTTCTATGATGAATACAAGTATCACCGAGGTCATGCACTCAAATAAAAACTCAGTAATGCCCTATTGAACTTCATACCGAACAGTGTAACTGAAACTAGCGTTCTGTCATTACTAAATCATTATAATGATACTTTAGATGATTTCCTAATATCATGAATACTAGGATATGTTGCTTATGTTTTTAAAAATTGATTTGAACTTTAGAAAATCGTTATTAGAATTGAAGCAGGTGTAATATTTATATCTATATAAATAGATTATACTGTAGGAATTACAGTGTGTCTAAATTCGTATTCAATAGAAGTTAAAAATATTCAGAATGATTGTACCTAACGACATAGTCTATGTACTGTGGGTTGCTGGTTGGCTGTTGTAACATGTTTTATAGCATTTATGTAATATTGTTGTTAAGCCATGACATCATCATTTAAGCAAGGCCTACATTTTCATATTAGGTATATTTAGGTAGGTAAACAAAAATAACGAAGATGCAGTGTTCGAGTAGCTTAAACGTGGTAAACAGAGGTCGCTGTTACAAACCGTGTACATTAATGTTTTATTTAATATCTATTTTATGAATTAAGTCGACCAGCTAACTACTTTGTTATAAAAATATATCGTTGTGTGTAATTTACGCAAATTTTTTATAGTATTGTAAACTGAATGGTGAAAATATACATTGCAATCAATTTTTGTATACAAAATCACGCAAGCATTTTTCAAATGTTATTGATAAAAGCATTTTAATATTAAGTAAGCTGAATGACGATTATATATTACAGTGTGGCATTTGATTATCTACGCCTTTGCGGCCATTTTCGCCATTCTCAACTATGTGTTTCTTCAAAATACAATGGAGATGGTCGACAATAATTGTGTGTTATACCCACGCCAGTTGAGCTTCAAAATGTTGGATGTGCCAATCGAAAATACGCTCAACAAATATGGAAACCTGGCTCAAATTAACAATACTGACGTGACTGAAGGTGTATCAGACGAAAGCCACAATAACACATTGATAACTAAAACAATACCAAATAATGATGACTTGGAATTGTCATGTATGTATCCTATAATTCTATTTAGCCTGTAATAAATGGAGCAATGTTTAAATTGAAATAATGATAACAGACAAGATCAGGGCTGAGCTTAACTCGCCAACAAGCTCGTGCTGAGATGTACAGACCTCTACGACTTACTCAAACTCAAATTATCTTTATTCAAGTAGGTCTTTAACACGTTTGAATCGTCAATTTTTACACTACCACCGGTTCGGAAGGCAGTTATTTACTGTGAAGAACCGGCAGGAAACTCGATAGCTGCTCCTTTAAAATATACATTTAATATAAAAAAAACTTCTGATTCGACATCAGACCGTAATGTCTCCAACTTTTATGCCAGCAATGGAAAGCCGGGTAGTGCTTGACACTTCCCGAACTCTGTTCGGTCAAGATTGTGACCTCGCGGAGTACGCACCGGTCATGTCTTTGATCGTTGCCGCGACCTGGGCCACGCTCTTCACAATGTGTCCTGGAGGAGGCCGTCCCAGATCTGGGTATGTTCTTCATAGCATATAAGATTGCTCTGGTAAAGACCAGCGTAATCTTTTTTCAAATGTTTCTCTTCTCAATACTGTCATAACTTTACCTACTTCAATTAATTTGTATCACATTTAAGAAATTTTGTAACAATTTAGCGATTCCATATGAAAAATATGATGACTACTTTACCGTAATCAATTCAGCATATATCATAAATATATGTCATATGTGTTCGAAAACCGTTTCCAGTCTTCCCGAGCCGTGGCGTATCCTGTCCCCGGCATTGATATTCGCTATTGTGATGGTGATATTGACCGGCATAAGTTTCACAAAGACAAACAACGGCTTAGTGGGGTTCTGTACGGCTTTCCAAAATGTCACAAACGAGACAACGTAAGTTCACACTATTCATTGATATTGAATGAACTCATTGTCAATTACTTATTTATTTAATAAGGCACACCAACAACACACATGCAAACACAACCCGAACAAAATTACAAAAAACACGACGAGGTGGGCAATACCCATTAAAACCACCTCGGGTAAACCTACAAGACCGTATTGAAAGGGCTCTGGGGTCGCTTTCGGACTCAACCAGGCACCCAGCGGCTGTAGTTGTCTACATCGGAGGAAGAGTTTGGCAAACCTTCTCCTACGCTCTCCATGTCTCCCAATCCGCAGTGGATCTGTGGTGGAACGCCCTCTCTCCCGTTCAACCGCCTCCTTCATAAAAATAACCGTCTCGCAGAAGGATGCCACTCCACTCCACTCCTCACTACTGAGCATCTTTTAGATAACAACAGGCATGTTGAGGTTGTTGCCCACCATACCTCCCACCACCACTCCTCTAGTGTATGCTGCGCTGTGTCGTTTTCAGCACCGCATTCCAAACAACTCGGTGTAGGCTTCCCCTCAACTATTTTGTTCAGCTATCGCCCAAAAAGATGGCTAATACCTGTTCGCGAATACGAACACACAAAACTTTTGTATGTTTATGTTACTACGAAGGTTTTGTGTAATAAATAAAATATTTTAGGTGCTCATCTGTGGAGCCGTATTTGGAACGATCGTGGCAAGCATCTTGGTCGTTTGCGTCGCGTGCGGTCGCGACGCGAGCTGCAAGCGCGGGGGTTTGGGCCAGTTGGGCGTGCGCAGCGGCTTTGTTCCTCACCCGGTGCCTGGCAGCACCTGACTTCAAAGTACGTCGGACAGGAGCCTATTTGAA
This sequence comes from Leptophobia aripa, assembly GCA_951799465.1. Lineage (NCBI taxonomy): Eukaryota > Metazoa > Arthropoda > Insecta > Lepidoptera > Pieridae > Leptophobia > Leptophobia aripa. Next base: position 9,309,757 of record OX637260.1, read on the forward strand.
AGACCCTCAACATGTAGGTACTGGAAATAGAATGAGAATAATGTGTTTTTTTTTCAGGCTAGCTTTTATAATGTTTCAAGTTCCCATTTAATTGTCTTATGTGTAAACCTAGTGTTATTATCTCATAAGTTTATTGTTTTAAATGTTTTTACATATAAAAATACATAAGATGTCTGGGGACAGATATAATAAAATAAAATAAACGAACTCATCCCATCTACATTATCTTTGTTAATAAATCCAGTTGATCCATTGATAGAGTTAACTGCATTTCAAACTAGATTAATTTTCCCGTTCTCAAACCTCACACTTAAATGTCAAACAAAGCCCCAATTTTAGATTGTAGATTGGTTTTTAGCGAAAAAAAAGTTACGACGATATAAACGCATCAACGTCTATCTCATAAACTCATTTTGGTGTATATATTCCAGAAAGTGACACCATATTTGCGAAAAACCCGCCGACAGCGGAGTAATATTTCGCCAGCGAAACCAGACACGACATCCATAGGATCGGAGCCCACTTTAACAACGGAACTCGTCACGGTCTCTATTGAACATGAAACTGCACCGAATTCAGTTCAAGGCTCGCCCCAGAAAGGAATAGAACCTACTGTTGGGAGTCCTACAGACAAACTAGATTAGAATTGAGCTCAAATTCGCTATAAGCCAATTTAAATGCTCAATTTTAAATGCTTACGCAGTAATGACGTTACGTGGCTTATTTTAACGTAATTTATTTTTAACGTAACTAATAACGCTTTTTTGGAATAACTTATATTGTAAATTGCTCCATAAGGAAATACAAAAAATGACTTGAACGTAATAAAGAAAGCATTATTTATTATAATGATTAATAAATGTATTGAAAAACAAATTTGTACATTTTCAATTTACAATTTCCTATAAAATACGTTGCTGCAATATATACTCTGTGCATGTGAAGATACAAACATAGATAACTGCAAAACTACGGGCTGATGAAACAAACCAGGTTTGTAATTATTATTCGTCAGGATTAAAGTCTTTTCGCTGCTGGGCTGGATGCAGGCAGGCAGCAAAAGCAGGGCAGAAGTATAAAGTCGTAAGTCATTTTAGCCAGTAGCCAATGATGTTAGCGTGGGTCACGCCTGTACTACGGAGATTTTATCTAAAGCCCATCGGAAAATAAGGTCTTGACAGTGCCAACTTTTAAATGAAAACTTTTAGTTTCTTTCTCTTGGTTACTATAATCAGATTTTCTTTTGAGTCAACTTTTAAATGACAATAACAATTTACATTCAAATGACGTGAATCGTGATATATCAATGTCAGTGATAAATGGATGAATTTTTTTAACTTAATAAATTCTTCTTAAGAAATTACAAGTTGTTAAAAAAGCTTTATGATCCGGCTAATCGTTGTTTCTTCTAATTATCGAAAATAATAACTAGGTTTTAAAAACTGATAATGTTATATCAGGTAAAGAAATACTTTTGTCAAAGGCCACATATTATCAAACAATTTCTGGTAAAATGCATGCACAGCTCTATAGATCCTCAGAAAGCTATTCTTTACCCACTGACAAGCAAAAAATTGCTGCGAGTCACTGGAAACGAAGCTTCAGTATTCTTGCAAGGACTAATTACTAATGATATGCGACATTTTGATGAAGGTGCCAAGTCTGTTTATGCTATGTTTTTGAATAACAAAGGCAGAGTTCTTTTTGATACCCTAATACACAAATGGGAAGATGACAATTCATACATGCTAGAATGTGATCAGAAAATTGTTACTTCTCTTGAGAAACATTTAAAACTATTCAAATTGAGGAGAAAGGTTACGATTGGAAATATTGACACTGACCAATTTAAATTATGGGCACTCATAACTCCAAAGGATAAAAACTTTGATGAAAATATTGATATTACGGGTGAAGTCAACATATATAAGGACCCCAGATTGAATGAACTTGGGCATAGGATAATATCTAGTACAAAAATAAATGAATCTCTAATTGTATCTAGTCTAACCAATAATCCAACTATTGTTGACAATGAAGATGGTTATAGATATTTAAGGTATACGCTAGGTGTAAGTGAAGGTGCTGATGACTTACCACCTGGTACATCTTTTCCGTTAGAAGTGAATTGTGATTATCTTCATGGTGTAAGTTTTCATAAAGGATGCTACATAGGTCAAGAACTAACGGCTAGAGTTCATCATACTGGTGTTGTACGAAAACGAATAATGCCCATCAAATTTCAAGAGAATGTAAATGAAACCCTTGAGAAAGACCTTATTATAACAGCCAGCATTAATCCAAAAACAAACATAGGTAAACTAAAAGGTGTCATTAACGATTACGGTATTGGCCTAATAAGAACTAAAGAAGCTCTGGATGTAAAAAGTTTAAAGATTGGTAATTATGTAGCGGAAGCAATTAAACCAGACTGGTGGCCAATGGAAGCTCCTAAAGAATTGCAAAAGAGTGAATAGAAAATCATCAGTTTTTACATAACTTAAAAGATCTGATATTAATTATGTAGGTATATTACAGTAAACATTATTTTATACTTAACATTTTATATAAACTATTTTTATTTTAGTAAAATGGAGAACCCAAAAGAAAAAGTTGAGGCACCCGTATACTATGACTTTAAATGTAGTTGCTGTGATCTTCAAGAGAAGGTGCATTATAAAGGAACGCATCCACCATTTTCACGTAATATAGAATTAAAATTTGCTAGCTATATCATGAAAGATCCGTTTAGTCCACCGGGAAAAGGAGAAATTTTAGTTTTAGGCTCAGACTGTGCAATATGTAACAAGGCTGTGTGTATTAGCAAAGAATGTTCTATATTCTACTGTAAATTTTATTGTCTTTCTTGTGCTAAAGTAAATATAGAAAAGTTTCCAAGATTGTTCAGTTATTTAAATAAATTGTTAAAATAACTATGTTTTTATTTATATAAACATGTACCAGCCGCACTTAATAGTGACATGTTAAATGAAACATTCCTGAAATGTTCTGTCAAGGGCTAAATGACCGAATTTATGTGCCATGTCAAATGACATCTGGACGCCATAAATTAATATGGTGTGGGAACGTTTAGTTCCTTTAAAATATTTGTTAGAAACTTATGAACAGCACAACATATTCAGGCTATAGTTTTATTTTATAACAAACTCGTTTTAAGCAAACAGTTTTTATTTGCGACCTCTGGTGGCAACCAACATAATTGACTAATAAATAAAACAATTTATTTATAAAATACTGTTTACTTTGGCTTTCCAGTCCGATTTACAGTATTTATTTTAAAATTTTACAAATGAAGTATAACACATTCGATTCATTTGAACCACTATCAAGTTATGTATAGTACATTATAATTATACAAGAACTCACCTGAAAAGCATACTCGTGTGAAAACGGAAATAAACACTTAAAAAATAAAGTAATTACAGTGTGTAGCTACATTATTTTATATATATATTAATAAGCTCTAAAAACAGGACAAAATTAAATACTATATAATATTTTGTCTTCAATAACCAATCGCTCAACTCTGATCGTTAGCACCACATTACATCATGAACCATACAAAATCGACCAGTGACGGACAATGTATCCAATATTCAAATGCTTAAACATTAACAGCAATTACATACAGATAAAGATTTCAAAGTGACTAAAATTATTGCTTCATGTGATCCCTAATTATATAGCTATGGGTTTATTGAGATATTAAACACTAGACAGATATTAAAGCTGACCCGAACAAAGGTATTAATATCATATCACCTCTTATTTCATGAAATGATATAATATTTGCTTTGTGATGTCGCTGTACACACAATATTCAAAAGATTTCTCCAGTAACACACATTTAAGGTTGGGATAGGTTAAAGATTTAATTGATCTGGCCTATAGCCAATAGGGCCCTTGGGTTTTAATAGCATAGTCCCATTTGATTTATCTGGATCGTGCCAAACAACTCTGACGCAGGGACTACTAAATGGATTTCCTAACGAAAGAAACATGCATGGTAATTGTAAATGTCTTAAAAATATTGAGAATTAAGGATTTAACAATAAACCAATTTGTAAAATACCAAGGAGACGGCCATGAATGATTGTGTTTAATATATGTACAATTCACAGCAAACGCCAAATTAATTTTAACAGATCAATTTGTGGATTTATTTACCCTATACCTTGGGCTCAATTTCGTACGACAGAGTCGGGACAGATTTTGGATTCTTTTGTTCTAGAATCCAAAATCAATCCTCTGTTTCGTCAGATCTGGGTGAAATAATAATATAAATGTGAGGCCAAAAACTTTTAAGAGGCCTAGATTTTAAGAGCGGCCACTATTTCGACATAGGCCATAGAGTATAGACTCATGTCAAACACACACAACAATGGGACCCAGGGACATAAAACTAAGAATCATTCACAGCCGTAACATAATTTTGAAAAGCACTCTCGTTCGAAACTCACCTGCGAAGCATCTCCAAGTGAGAGGTGCCTCGCATGTGCAAACATACGACTCAAAATGACTGACACCTTGGACATTCACACGCAAACCGGGTGATTCCAAGGGCGTAAGAATTTCAATCAAGAAAAAAAAAACAATTTCGACTAACTAAATTTCCTTATAAAATCTACGGCTTAAACCAAAAAACAGTCTTGATAATAATTTTAAATCAATTTACGCGCGCAACTTCACACACAGTTTCACATTTGTATGTTTCATTTGCTCGACACATTCAGTACAAAAAAACATGGTCCGCTACCGCAACAGCGATCTACAGTTACACAACAGTTACCGATACTGCCCGAACTTAGTCATTATCAAACATACATACAATATTTAAAAAAAAAACAGAATTCAATATCGATACATTGATACAAATAATTTAGAGGCTGTTACGCCATGTCTCGCGAGCAGGCAATTGTGATGTCGGACGTGGAATGTATACTAAGTACACGCTTTACACATATGTACGCACTCCGTTATGTACAAATTTATAAAACAAACAACAATTACCCATACATCTACAACAGAATACGCTTTAAAATTGTTAATAAAAACAAAGTTTAGCATCAAAACTCTAGGGGATACATACAAACGGCCCCAAATCTGCTATGTCAAGTTAAAATGGCGCTCGTGAAAAACAGATTGTTACAATTGGTAGCAATATTGTGATACACACTTAGATTATTGTTAGTGCATGCAACTAAATCTTTTATCGGCCCTCTAACCACAAAACGTGTTCGCTAAGGTTTCAAAAAAACTAACACATCAGTGTATTGCAAAAGTTAAGAGTCAATCAAATAAGAATGATCATAGCAAACTGAGGACCCAGGGACACAGGTCCGATTCCAATTTGAGCATTACCAATTTCGCGTATACGCGTACAATACGCGTACACAGCGCGTACACCACGCGTACACGTACTACACGTTAAACATGTTCAATGTCCGTGACGTGAGACGCCACGAGGTACACACTCATTCGGGTAACAGGTGCCTGACACGATCCGCCAAAGCCTCGACGGCCTCGCTCAATTGCGCGCTGTAGTCCGCGGGGCGGATCGGCGCAGGCGTGTCTTCGTCAACGGATTCGTCCGAGTCGGGGGGCAGGTCCTCCAATGTCTCCTCGGGATCGCTGCCCTCGGGGGATTGGCATCGGCTCACCTCGCTTATCGGCTCTGTCGGTGGTTCACTCTCGACTGCCTCCTCTTCTGTGTACAGACATGTTCAATATTAACTTAGGTTTAAAAGAATTTATAAAAACACAAGTGTACGTTATCACAGCCAAGTACCTGTGGAATCAAGGGCGCGTAGCCTTAACGCGGCTAACGCCCGTTGTAGAGCGGAGGCAGTGGCGGGCGGCAGCGGGCCAGCGGAGAGGAGCAACAAAGCCCGAACACGCCCCAAAACCCGCCCGCACCCGCTCACCTCGTCTGCGAGCGCCTCTATCACCCCGTTGTCACTACCGCCGCTATTTGAACCGCACACCTGATACACATACAAAATTCAATACTGTAAATAAATATTTAGTATTAATTTATTAATATAGATAACTTTAATAACCTATAAATAATAATGCTAAATAAAATCTGATATACTAAAATGAATTTATAAAGTTTTGTCATGTGAATCCCAAGGTCATCTAATTCGCTTTGGATTAACAAATAATGTTTAGTTATTCAAAATGTTTTATTTTTTATAATTTTATTAATAATAATTAAAACAGAATAATAAGTGAATATATAATATATATATATATATATATATATATACATATATGTATTTGATTTTTTAAAATCTCAAATACGAGATTACTTTGAAGGGGACAAAAAAGATATAAATAATTTTTGAAAAAACACAAAATTCGCGATACTTTTTGAACACCACACCTCGTACTAACATAATAAGATTGGTGAAAAAAAATGCATTGGCAAACCTTCGGATAATAATGCTGCATAAACTCGTAGATGACAGGATCCTCTAGAGATTCCCGTTCGTCGAGAAGTATGGCATCGATGTACTCTGACAAGACGCTGCACTCTAACAGCATTTCTTCAAGTTTTGTGTCCGCCTAAAACAGAACACTTAACCAATGCAATGACGTGCCTTGTGCGACTCGTTTGTATTATCTCTCTTATTATCTTATTTTTATTATTTATTTATTTATTTTACACTTTATTGCACTTATACACTAGAAGCAAATTATTATTGTTGTACTGACTTGGAAGTTAACAGTTTAAATATTAAATAATAAACTGATCCTTTTATAAATCAATTTTAATTTATACAAAACGTACGTCTGTAAATGAAAATCATTCTACATAATGTTAATGAGTCGTTATTGTTATGAAAGAAATAATGTTATACGTACTGGTGTGTTGGCTATATCCCTCCAAAAGGCGGCAAAGTAGTTGAACCTCAACGGGACAGCTTCCAAAGCACACAGGGCGGATAAAAGCACGAGCTGCTCTGACATACAGCGTTGGTTGCGAGCGACACGACAACACGTTTCTGTAACAATGTCGTTTTAAAATCAGTCAGTTTTCATTCATTTTGATCGATTTAACGACAAATTATCTCGACAGCTTTGTAGAAAGTGAGAGGATTAGCTTACCTATGAACTTATGGTATGGTCTGTAGAGTGGTGGTGGCGCGTGCGTATGCGAGCGTGTACGCGAACGCGGACGCGCAGGTGTCCGTGCCGCTGCGTGCGCGTCTGCTGCCAAAGGGACTAATGCGCCAAGTGCCGCGCCACCGCCTATCATCACCAGCTCACGGAGCACGCCTGAATCAACACAATAAATTTTAAATATTAGTATTTTTAAATGAATGAATATGGGACAGATTTCACTCAAAAGAGAATACCAACCAAGCGCAGCCCGAGGCAGCAAGGCAGAGCGCTGATGAAGGTTGAGCAGGGTCAACAATCGCCTGGCGCACTCAGGCCAATCCTTGCAGGCGAGAAGGAGCGCCCTCGCCTCCTTCGGTTCTCGGCGCGTACGCAGCGTACGACACAACGCACGCACCCAGCGAAGGGCCGCTGTCAACTCCCCGCGCACGCTCTCCCCAACGGACGTGCCGGCCCCGGCCCCGCCCTCCACGTACACCGCGTGTAAACTGTGCAGTGCCTGCACAGATGTTTACATTAAGTTCGCCGTACTAACTAAGTAGTTCATACAAACAGCAGCAGTTTACTCACTTCAAAGGTCATCTGTAATCCTCCATTGTAGACCACGTACAGGCGATCGTCTTCGTTTTCGACGAGAGTACGAAACGCGGATATTAAAGTCGTCCACGAGGTGCGCCCATTTAGACCTATGTTATAAGATGTTCATTTTTAATTTAGAAGTAAAAAATATAATCTTGTGTATCAAAAGTTGTACTGCCAACTAGACCTGGCCCAAACTCCGAGATGTAAATGCTTACCTTGTAAATATGCAGCCAGCGTACTCCGTCTGAAGGCAGCGGCTTCCCTCTCGTCGATTTCGCTGCCATTCGTTGCGTTGCTGTTGCTGCTGCTGCTACTGCTCGCGTTGCCACCGCGGGCTGCCAGAATTCGGGCCAGCCTGTACAAACATCAACTTGAAGTTATTATACGTGTCTCACTCATAACTCAGGACTAAGCATAATGGGTATGGGCTGGGTATTTTTTCAGACCACACCCTCAAGGAACAACAACAAGTGATCGATACGATCTATATATAAAAGCTGAGACATTGAAAAAATCTCATATACCTGAGCAACTCGTCCGCAGCCGCTGGGTAAAGGTGCGAATGTGGTGCGATGTTCCTAAACGCCCAATGTATGTTCTGATGTTGGGCGAGCGTGCGCGCAAACGCGGCCGAGCGCCGACAGCACAGGCGCAGCAGCGCGTAATACGGCGGCAGCATGGTCCGGTTGTAAGCCACCACTTCGCCGTCCTCGTGGTCAGCTCTGGTGGTAATTGTCAATGTCGAAATAACTTATACACCAAGACGTGACAGAGCACAGACTAAAGATTATGAAAATATTTGCTTTTCTTTGATTTAGGAACAAACATTAATTAACCCGCTTAATTACAGTGTAAACTCCATATAACGACACTGAAGGGACATTTTATGGCGTTATCGAGACTGAAGAGAGAAAAAATCATTGTGTGGAATATAAGATAAACCAACTAAAGCTGTTTTTTTGAGTTTTACACGCTTTCAAACTCAGTCGTTAAATCATTACTTAGAGTTTTTACAGAACAAAAAAAAAACAAAAATTGCCTGCCTTAAGAACACATCACTTCCATTTCAGTTTCTATTGTCTATGATTTACGAAAATTAATATTAAGTGTAATTTGATATTGTAAAGAAAGACGACTGATATAGTTGACTCTTTTCCTCCATTTAGTACAAATACATTTGAATACTCACAATATATAGTTAAAAGCGATATGTTTGATGACCCGAGGATTAGAGACTATGAGCTGGATGTTCTCCGGGCAGTCGACGCACACCGTGTGCCAGAATGTGATCAAAGCCTGCTTGTTGGGGTGAACCGCCACGGACGGCTCCGAAATCCCCGGGTGATAGAGGTCCCACAGGTCCATGAAGTATTGCCCGAACTGTAAAAAGAGGACAGCATACATTATATATGTGTTATTTTAATGTAAAATAGATATAACATATTTAGAATTTTTTATATGTAAACTAAAACAGAGTGGAACTCACTCTCTTTAGTTTATGCTCGTTTAGTTATATAGTTAGTTTATAATAAACTAGCTGAACCGGCAAACTTTGTTTTGCCATATAAATTATTAAAAAAGTAGAAATCATTGAATTTCACGGTATTTCGTTTACTACAAAATAAATTTAAATTATACTTTAGCCTCAATAACACGCGGTAGTCATGCTATTGAATGGTAGCTTATATGACGCGTGTGTCGGTTTACCATAGCAGTGCCATCTATTGATTACTTACTCAATCCAGTCGAAAAGTATCGACATCTGTCTGACAAATAATTTGCAATAAAATAAAATTGCGACTATAATTAAAGATCTAAGCTATCCTAGGACCAGACTGCTCACGATGTGCCAATAAAATTTAAAATCGGTTATGTACTTCAGGAATCCATCGGGGACAAACATCGTGACAGGAGATTAATTTTATAATAGATATTGTGGTGTATTTTTATGATGGGCGACAAGAGGCGAAAACAACTCACCATAAGTTTCTCGACTCGGCTTACGACGCAGTGAGTCATGACACCGAAATACGCAGTCAGCTTGATGGAGCCGTGGGCCGCTATATCTATATACTTGCGGGCAGCTTTCAGCTTCCCAAGTAGCATTGTGTACACCTTAAATAGCAATTTTTAAGATAAGTCACATTTTTGTATAAAAAATAATCAATGAAAAGGGGTCCATCGAGGATTGTAAAAGAAAATGTCATTCTAATTCAAAAATTAGTACGAAGTTTTTTCAAATAAAAAGTCTTAATCAACATTTGAACTGAAATATTTTAAAAAAACTCTCTTCTCTATTACCTGATGCAGAGTATGGTGCGCAGTATCGGGCAACTTGGCCGGATGGTGTGGATGTGGCCTCGACCGCGCATAGCCCGCCCTAAATTGCTGCGAAGGTACCAAAGCGACGAGCAATAAGGCTGCTGCCGCACGAACACGAGCCACGCTCGCTGCCAGCAGCTGCGGCTCCACCCACCTATCTGCGGTGCGCAACGCCCATGCGTGCGCTACTTTGTTACGAGGGACCTGCGAAAATCAGTAAATGATAGCTTAATAATAATGATTTAATTGAAAACCCATTGCCCCAATAAGTATTTTTAGGCCCGTAGTTTACTTTAGTGCCTTTATAGTGGAAACGCTTTGGAATTAATCACTCTAAATGTAAAAATAAAGACATATGTAAAAAAAAGTAATCACGCTTAAAATTATAGTTAACGCAGCTGAGTTTCTTGTCGGTTCTTCTGAGACTTATTTAGAGGTTTATTTAGAACCCCTAGTAGCTTTAGGTTTAAGAAAATTATTGACACGATTCCATGTGGAAAATATATAAATAAATAGTCCATATAAGTGTGGCATGTCAATGTGAAAGTGAAAGAGAAGCAGCCCACCTGCATGGCCAGCCATTCCAAAGCCGCGTGCGGGCAGACGTCGGAGAGGTCCCAGAGACGCGCGAGCACCAGATGCGTGAAGCAGGGAAGCCCCCCCGCTCCGGTGGCTGCGCCCGCGCCCGCCCCACCCCCACTGCCCTCCACCAGCAGGGTTATCAGCTTAAAAAACGGCCCACACGTCTGCCAAACGAAATTGTATGATGAATGTTTCAATAGATTATTAGTTATTATATTTTAAGCTACAAAGGGATTATAAAGAACAACTTACTTCAGAGTGTTTGGCAATAGCTTGAAAGATCATGTTGACAATCTTCTGCGCCAACGGCTCATTCCAACGGCACAGGGCGAATATCAACGAGCGCGTCTGTTGCAAGTTCAGGCAGTCGCGGGTTTGTTGGTAGAGAAATGGAAAACCCTGTTTGAAAAAGAAACTAGGTAAACTGCTGCGCTCATGAAGAGTCCAGTGTACGCCGTAAATGTACGATATAATAAAACAGTAGTTAATGAAGAAATTAAGTATTATGTTCCTAAAAGTATCATATCAAATGAAAAAAAAACATTAAACTGTGTGTGAATCGTATGTAATAGCCTAAGTTACAAAATGGGTCTATGTGAATTAAAAAGAAAGAAATAAAGAAAATATGTTTATTTGGACACACACACACACACAACATCACAATATAATAGTATTTTTAAAACTGAAATGGACACATTGCTTTGTTGCAACTGGCGCGGGGGTGCTGCTCAGGATTTGTGTGGCATATAATATTGCACACCACTGATTTTCAGCAGCCCCCACTTGTCGCAAACCGCTGCACGGCGTCAAATGTTAAACAATTTATATGAAAGGTAACTTAATTAGAAGTAACCGCAAAAAATTTATACTTAAACCCCTAATATATATTACCTTAGCGTGCAGCAAGGCCTTCGCATCCGAGTCGGCCAGTGCCACGTGACCAGTGGTATCCCGGGAACGTTCCACTAACCCGGCGACCAGCGCCACCATCTTATCCAAGGCTCCAGGCCTTAATTTGTCCCCGTTACCCACCGACTCGTTGTTACCACTTCCGCTGCTGCCGGCCTCCTCCGTGGGTGACTCCACCTGGACAAGTTTTTATGATAACCATAACATAACACAAACTCTTAGGTATTTTTTTTGTGAAATACAATAAATGAATTTTTTTCTTAAGACAAACGGTAATACCGGTATAACAGGAAACATACCGTATTGGAGTTCTGGCCAAGATAGAAATTGACCATACTGGATATGGCGTTGACCTTGAGCATAAACCGGCCTTCCTCCTCGCCCATTTTACTAAACTCGTACAGCAGACTGAAGTACTCCGTCAGGTGGCGCAAGTGCGACCTCGCCCCCGACTCCATCTGAAAAAACAATTTCGAGTTTATTATTATTATTATTTATTTTTGATATATAACAGATATAACTAAAAAATATTAAGTTATAAAATACATATACACACACTACAACTAACATTTATATAAAAAGAAAAAAAATAAACTTTAAGACCTTTGAAATCTTTTAGTCTCATTATATACCTATTTTACCTATCTACTGGGGGTAGTTGGGCAAAATTTTTTTCTTTTAATTTTTCATAGAGCGTTCCACTTCCTTAAAGTCACGTTTCAAGTGTCCATGGGCGGTTTATTTTTTAAGTAATCGCTCGTTTACCTCAATTAAAAAAAAGAGGTAGTTCTGATACATACCAAAGACAACAACATCCTTATAAATCTAGTAACACAGCTCGCTTCACCCAATTTACTGCTATCCTCGCCTTCTTCCATACCTTGCAGGTATAAGGCACAATGACTAGACCTAAAACAATTCATTACACATATAAAAATACAGAAATATATTATTTAATTAAAAGCTTAGTAATGGGCAGCATATCCCTTTTATTTTTAAAGTTGTTTAGCCGGGTATCGAACCAATTATTCCTTTATTGAATTGATGGGTTTTTAATACCCACAATATATAATAGTAAATGTAAGTACTCAGTTCACTTTACGTTACGAATAAATATATATAAATAAAAAATGAATAAATCTCACCTCAGCCTTTGTATGACATGCATACATAACCTCTGGAACATTTGCCGGACCATTTGATTCGGACACTTTATTAACACCTAAAACAAATCATGAAAAATTAAAAAAATATACATAATTTCTTTTATATCTTTTCTAACAGAGCACAGCCAACAAATAAGATCATCATCGACCGGGAATCAAACCCGGGATGCATGGTAAAAATGGTACCGTGTATTTATATACAACTTCTTGAACAATCAATGAACGTTTACAGCAGACTACTCTACAGGCAATAGAACGAACGTCTACAGGCAGTTTGTAGAAGGAAAATATTTAAATCAAATTAATAAAAAATCGATGAATTACCTGCATGGGCCACCAAGTATCATCCGCTATGTGTCCCAAGAACCACTCAGACGCGGCCGAAGACGCGTTGAATTGTTTCGTGACCAGTTCCACCCACGACACCATCGTCGGCTGCAAAATATTAAATCACATATCAAACTACTCTACTACTCACAAGTACAAATTGTAGTAGTTTAACACTCCGTTAATACAAATTAACCATCAACTATGAACGCTGGTGGTATTTTAAGGGAATGATGGGATGGGTTCTGGGACCTCACCATCACAGTGGTCTATTTGTATGCAAGCAACAATATGCCACTCCCACTAAAGGTACAGTTTCCTAGCATAGTTTTTGAGAAAACCCAAATTTTCAAATACCTTTTCCTTAGCGTGTATGAAGGTCTCGATGAAGAATGAAGTGGACAGCCGCGCCGCCATCTCGGTGATCTCCGGTCGAAGTGTCAACAGCGATTGGGGCACAGAACTACACATCTGGCCCATAAATCTGAAATTTATTTATTTATTTTACACTTTATCGCACTTAAACACTAGAAGCAAATGACATTAACAGATGTTAGTACATATAAGAGCAACGGGCGGCCTTATCGCTAATAAGCGATCTCTTCCAGACAACCCATTTAATTATTTAAATAAGATTTAGTAGATCTATTGCTAATTAATTGCAGTTTAATAATGAATTTTTGTTCGGTTTGTGAATTTCTATGAGAAAAAGGTTGCCATGGTAACGCGTTTTCTTCCATCCGAGTGCGTCAACACTTACGTGAAATATGAATGTTGGAAAATGTTCTTGTCATGTAGGAACTGCATGTTGTCATCCCATATCCAGTTAAGCAGCTCCGGGGGAAGGTGGATCTCTGGGGCTGCATCACTGTTCCGCCGTTCGATGGTCGATGCGGGGCTTTCTTCTGCCGTGGATGACTAGAATGGAATGATTATGAGCATCTAAGGGCATTACCACACAAGGTTGAGCTGCATTATCATCGATTATTTAAGTGATATTGTTTAATAGTTTTTAAAATTAAGTAATCATGGTAACCTGTGCTTCTTCCTGCTGTCCAGAATCCGAGCCGCGCTGGTTCCGAGGTGGACTCAGCTCGTAGAACAGCATATAAGCACTGTTCGTCTTTTCAAATGAGAAATCCATGAATTTGTCCGTAACGGAATCGTACGTTTTGCTCTGAAATTATACAACAATATAAATTACGTAAAAATCCAAATATAACTAAATTGTAAAATAATGAATATAAACGATATTTCATTAACCCTAGACAACTAAACTATACTCACAGTTACATAGTAACTAAACATTCGTCGAGCGGACGACGCAAATAAAAACACAAAATATTGCGAAAATATGTATTGAACAAAGAAATTTATTTAGTCACAAGAAACATGTGTTACTTAATAACTGAATTGTAGAAGAATATTAATAAAAATGTATTTAACAGAGAGACAACCCCGCAAATAGCTTGTTTGCTTTTTAAGCAACGGGGTTTCGTCATCCTACGAGCTTTTATGGGACAAAGGTAGCAAATTTTCGGCGCGTTTGACACAATAGGAACAGGGGCTTCTGGTCCAGAAGGCTACCCAAAGACATCTTGTATTATGACCTTGATATCACGCCTCAAAGTTACAGTCTATAAATGCTGCCGTAGCCAAGGTTCCATGATCCTGGTCTCCTAATTGTATCACGAAGTCGCGCTGAGACATGGGCTTTTTTCTTATTTCTCACATTATAGCATACGTAGACTGCGTAAGCATTGATAAATTTTGATCTTGGCTGAAGAAAATGTGGATTACGATTCTGAGGAATCGGTCGGATTATACCCCCATCTCATTGTCCGCTTTAAAATCTCCCTCGAGCCATTGGCTCATCTTGTCTTCTTAAATCGATCTAAAATAACACAACTTAAACAGGCAATAAATGTCTAAATAAAACAACAAAAGTAGCAATATTGCAATAATATTACTTAAGACATAAAAACAAAAATAAAACACAGAGATATTTGGGGGTCTTTAAAAATTAAACTTAAAATATTTAACATAAAAATAATGCACGTACCTTTTGTAAACTTACGTAGTAACTAAACTTTCGTCGAGCGGACGACTCAAACACAGTAACTCCTGTTCTAATTATCTTCTGACCTCAAGGGTGTCATACGATGCACTATTCAATAAAACAGGAAACTAGAAAAAGTGGCGCGGGCAAATACCTAAACCACAATTCCGCAGAACCACGCGTCGTCGAACGGACGAATGTTTAGTTAACTAGGGTTAAGTACGTAATGATAAAATAATATTAATACATTCCGTTTTATACACACAAAGACACACACACAAAAGAACACAAACAAATGTCGAGACATTTGTTAAAAAAATCCGGAGAATTATCCCGGTTAATTCAACAGACAACTTTGACGCAATATTTGAGAAATACCACAGAACTAAAGATGCTACCAGAAAGCTGATTGGTATATGCTGAATATAGTATGAAATAATAAAAAAATACCGTCATTTCCCCTCCGAAGCACTCGGCCGCTATGTGAGCGGGGTCGAACGGTTTGACCTCCGCATCGTTGAACAGCAGCCAACGGTCGTGCGTACGTTCGCGATCGCGTATGAACGAGTAGTAATGGCCGCCGTCCGCCGTGCCCGTGTGGACCGTTACGCCGATCAATTCGTACCTAACGGGGTTGTAAGACATATTAAAATAATCACAATTTGTTATTACAAACAGGCGAGTATTTCTATATTGACAAATATTTTTAACTCTAAATGTTAATTCTCCTGTACGCACTGACATTCTTCAGGCATATTGTGAATTTAATGGTTTAATATATATATATATATATATATATATATATATATATATATATATTAATGCAATCGCTGCAGTAATTTTACTCAAGCGATTGTGATTTTTTAAATTTAAATATATAATAATACATTAAAAAAAACTTACTCATAATGCTCTTCTTCAAAACTGTCTTCGTAATCTGTGTGAGGGCTGCTCTCGCCATCTTTCCTTAATTCCGCTGATTTTCTTTTCTCTTCTGAAAGAGTTTCTCATATTTAAGCCAGCTTTAGTTATGGGCTGACAAGCATTTATAAAATCACCCTAACCATGAAAATTAGCAATGCGGTGATCAATTGTGTCTTTAAATAAGAATTTATATCAGCGGGCATCTTTGCCGGGATTAGAATACTCAAAAAAATTGTTGGCTGTTTGTTGAATTTGACGTCGGTTAGCAAATAAAATGTGTATTAAATTCATTTCATAAATACTCAAGGGTTTACAGCCAACTGGCACTTTACACAATAATCATATAATTATAAATATAGAGTAAAAAGAACAAGAGACAGTAGAGTTTAATGGGTGCAATGAGGTTTTAATGAAACAACAAACCCTGATACTGCGCAGGCATCAAATGTTTCTCCACGTAACCAGACATGTCCAATCGCATGGGGAATGAGAAATGTGTGTTGACCTTCTCCTTTAACATCGTGAGCATATTGAACGTATACCGCATCGTATTAAAGCACAATATTCTTGGAAGTTTTTTGAAGCACGCCCTGCAAATATTCAGTTTCAATCAACACACTCATAAATTATTGGATTTTTCCATAAATATTAATAAAGCAAATAATAAAACTCATCAAATTAATTTACAATTTATATAAATAGTAATTAAATTGACAAATAAAACCCGATTATCACAACCGATACAGAGTGTCACGAATGACTTACCGCTTCTCGGCCCGCACTTTGTTGGAACAGTGCGAGCACGTGTAACAGTTGTCCCCTTCGAGGGTATCCTTAACGGTGACCTCGTCTAAGCTCTGGTGCAAGTTTCTCATGTCCGCCACTTGACAACGCACCGTGTAGAACTCTTCCAACGTTCGGGAGACGTGGGGGCAGTCCTGTGATGATGGTGACAAAATATTAGGCACCAAGGTAACCTGGGGGAGGCTAGTTTTCATCCATTCCTCTTAGATGTATACTGATTTATTGCAAGTGGATTATGGAAGCCATTGGACTTGAAGCAAACTAAAGCTTCAGATAGAGAGTCAGGCATCAGTCAAAGATGCCCTCTGCCAATACGCGGATCCTTAAGATTCCAGTAAGTAATACTGATTTATTTTTTGCATGGGTAAAAATATTTAACCGGCTGATTTTTTTGGTATTTCATGGTCCAGTTTGACTTAGATAAAAGAAGAAAATTATTTATTTAAAACACACCATACATGTTTGAAATAAGGCACTGAACACTAAGACATTTCCGTAGTCTCTTCCTTTTAATGTTAATATAAACTACTTAATTAATAGCAAAATTTAAAAAAAAATATATTATTATTCAATTTCTATGTGGAGACATTAACTATATAGTAATAATATAAATATATAGAATATTACTTAGAATTGAACACTCACCAGAGACACGACATTATTACTGAGAACTCCACAGAATAAAGTCTTAACGAGCTTCTTCAACTCGGGGGTCATTTCTTCAAGTTTAGAAACCAGATCTATGAAGAACTCGGCCATGTCCTTCTGTTCGCCGGTGTTCAGTGGCTGATGATCCATTTGGTACACCTTGCAAAAGCTCCTTGGGTTGTACGCTTTACGCTCACTCTCCTGAGAAATATACAAAGTTATAAGTGTGACTAGTAGCCGTAAGTATGAGTAGTAGTCCGAGTGGTTGAGATATAAAAGGAATTGGGAAAATCGGTTTATAGAGCAAGTGAAATGGTGAAATTTATCATCTACCGTCCCCTATTTCAACCCTAAAGTTTAGCCTTCTATGTGTGTGAGTGTAACACGTTTATAATATTAGTATGGATTATATAATTAAAATAACTTCAAGAATAAATCTCTGGGAGTCTTTCTCTCGTTAATAATACTATAGGTATTTAATATCATATAAAATATTATCTCACCATAAGATAAGCGAACATTCGTTGCATCTCGTGCAAAGTGCTCGCGTGTCGGCTGTTCGCGGGATCCGCCCCCAAAATGGCGGCGCGTGCTTGAGGCATCATGTACAGGTGCTGCATACAGGATGCCATGTAGCAAGTGGCGCCAAGGTTGGTCAGACCGACATACCCGCACTCCGACCTGGACTCCTCAGCCGGCCAGTAGTCCCAGGGGTATGAGGAAGAGGGTCCTAGAATTTGTTTAGGTCTCTAATAGAAATACCACTTTGTTAAAAAAACTTAAGCATTTTCTTGCTCTGGTCTTGTACATACCAGGTTTATGGTGGTCCATGAGTTTCTGGTACAGCGCCATGTAATTGTCAGGGGCGCCGCGAACCAATTCAACCAGCAGATCGTAGGCCGCGGCACGAGACTTTTGCGACTTGCATTTGGGTAAATTTCGTTGAGTCGGATTGGGAACGTCGAATAAAAATCCAAATATCTAAAAAAATAACAGGGTTACAAATATCGTTCAATTTGCTACTAAAAGGGTTTATTGAGAGCTTAAAGATTACAAGTAACAATACGCATGTAAAAATATATAAGGTAAGTAGTAGCGCCAAATGTACCTCTGTCTCTTTTCAACGCACTATGCACAATTTGACAGAAAGAGATGAAATGATGATTTATTATTAGTTCCCCATTCTCTTACCATTTCTAATGCCCTGGTGCCCTGTTCCGAAGTTTTAAATGTCAGCGGGTGCTTTAGGAGATGCGTGAGCAGGCTCAACTGGCCGTACAACCCATCATCAGGCGTACAAGGTTCGGATCTCTTTTCTATTATTTCCCTTTTCTCCAAAGAACCGCTGATCTGTTCACAGAGCTCGTTAAGATCTGGAGCACCCGTCTCATCGGACAGAGCGCCTTCTGAAATATTAATATTGTTCTATAAAATATATAGTTTTAAAGTATGTTTTCATAAATATTACCTACGTATTAATTACTATAAATAACTGATAATATTAATTATTTTTTTGAAACAAGGATTGCACTAACAATTTATTTTGCAAAAACTCAAATACCTTTGAAGAAGTCTTCGGGTAGGCCATCTATCAGCCGACACACAAGCCAGAAGTAATCGCGGCAGGCGGGTCCATACGGCTCTTTGCCTTCCTCCGCGTGATGGTGCACAACCTTAAAACAATTGAAAGAGTACATTATAGATTATTGTGAAATACTTTTATAACAATTAAAATCAGCCGGCCATACCTCATGGTGGTGATGATGGGTTTGGTGATGAGGTCTCATGTCGGCGGCTCGCGGCAGGTGCTGGAGCAGTAGCTGCAGCAGTGGAGCCAGCACGGCCACTTCGCCACCAGCGCACAGCCTATACAGCGCGCTACCCGCTTCACGACGTACCTGCATTTGTAATTTGATTTTTAATTTATAAGTAATAATGTCTCTTTTATTCGAACACAACATTTTAAATGAAAGGAGATATAACTCACGGCCGGATCCGCGTCGTCGAGCAAGAGTCTCGGCGCGGCCTTCCTCAGTGCCCAAGCCAGAGCTGCTGCTTCTCCTCCCCCTCGCGCCCAAACCACGCACATGCGCATTGCGTGTTGTACCACCTAAAAACAAAAAAAATATGTAATTTACTTGAAAAAAATTATTATTTTTAGTATTTAAATAATACATTGCTTTTGGTTGTTTAAGCCCAGTAAAATAAATACAGTGCAAATTCTATATAAGACACTGACACTGTGCATTTTATGGCGTTATAGAGAGAGCTCGTTAACTGGAGAGAAGAAAAAAACAGACATAGAATACAAGCTAAACCAACCAGAGCCAATTGACGTCGACGCTTTAGAGAGGTTGTCGTTAAATTGACAGAAGTATTATATTTTTTTTAATAATAAAGAAATGCTTTTTTTGTACCTGTGCCCGTCCCCAAAACCCAGTCTTATATGTGATAGGTTCTTTGGCTGTTGCTGCTTCACACAGAATCGATATAAGTCGGTCCGTTGTTTCCTCCACACTCATCAGCGCCAATAGTGCCTGATAACAAAAAACAATATTGTCAGCTATGACCATAGCTTATAGACTATGACTACTACATAGAGTAAACAAATGTTACCGGGTGAAGTTTGGGCGTTTGTCCCGTCTCCGAACCGGGCAAGGTCCCGATACGGCACAGCAGTTGCAATAACAAGGCTAAACAATCTTGTCTCCATTCGCTGTCGTCGCTACGCTGCAGTACACCTACAAAAACACATATTTTAATAAACTATATATATATATATATATATATATATATTGTTTTTATATATATATATAACGAAGAGAGAGAGTTCCTCTATAGGGCTACCGCCAACCTCACTACTCTGTAGGGTTATTTTTGAAAGGCGTAGGTAGCATCAGCATTGCCAACATCACGATTGAGTCTGTCATAATAACCACTTATTTAAAGAAACACTTCACTGATAGTTTCCAAGATTTATATTTCACTATTTGAAGAGAGGTCCGTTCCGTACAAAGGCCTGAGCGCGACTGTGTCGTGCGGTCACAATGCGACCCTATTTATAGTGATCATGCACTTGTTTACAAAGACGTCGTATTGAAATAATAAAGATGACATTTCACAGAGTAACAAACGTAAAGTATTCAACTTATGTGTTTAAACTTATTTTAGGACAATTAAATGATGTTGAACTTAATTATTCTAGTTAATTTAAGACTAATTGTTGTAGTTGCGCCGATATATATATATAAGAAAGAAAGGAAGAAAACATGTTTATTAGGACACACACACACAACATCACAATAAATTATAAGTACAAAATTAAAATTAACTAAAAATAAACACATTGCATTGCTGCAAGTGCCGCGGGCGTGCGCCAAATGGGGTGCTGCTCAGGATTTGTGTGGAATATAGTATATATATATACTAGTAATATATATATATATATTTATATAATACTAGTAGCTTTTGCCCGCGACTTAGTCCGCGTGGTTTAATTTCAAAAGGAATTCGGAAAATCGGTTTATAAATGGCAGTTTGTGTGAAATTTTTATACCAACTTTCATAACTTCACTCTAAGTCTATCAATACCAAATTTCATCGAAATCGGTTCAGTTTAAGTGTGAAAACTTAAGCTTAAAATATGTATGAAATATTCATCTTTGAACTCACCGGACATCATAATGTCATAGAGCAATCTCAAGCCACCCTTCTTAATGAACAGCTCATTCCAGTTGTCAACCGAGTCCTCCTCATTCTTCTCGATGGTAACGGTCTCCTTCAAGTTTGGGTTGCCGTTGTTTGAGCTCAACTTGTCAATAATATGTAACGAATACATAAGTTTCTGGGGGCTGGTCGGGTCTACCAATTCGGGCAGTTTATTTTCAATGGGATTTTGAAACACCTCTAATAGCGTGGGGTTTAGGGGCACCGCTTGCAGTATGTCCCAGACGCGACGAGATAGCAATTGGGCTTTCGTGTGAGCCATTAGTTCCTGAAGACCAAAATCAAAAATAATTAAACTTAATTTCCACCACCACCATATTTTCTTGTAAATGTATGTTTTACATTATGTTATACACCAAATTTATGAATCATCTCACCCCATTGGTAGCCGGCTCTTTCATCTGCCCCAGCGCTTGCATCAGCGTGAACAGCTGGTGGAAGTAAGTGGGATCCAGTAGGAGATGTGTGGGAAGTCGGGCACGGGCGGGTGCCGGTTGGGCGGAAGGCCATTCCGCCCACGCCCCGCGACTGCCCACGCCAACAGATACGAACACTAGCTGCAACATGATTTATATTATAATTTCTCTTTTAATTAAAATTTATAATACTATTTTGTTTAAAGTTATACCTGATTGTCTTTGAAACCCATATCATAAAGAGTACGCTCATCGTAATCTATGGTCAGCTCTTGTCCCTGTGTGATCATGCGCAATGGACCATCGCTTGACAGGACAGTGACTGCATCTTCACCTTGAATCTAGAAATATTTAAAAGATATGTCTAGTTTTACATCGATCAAATTTATTTAAAAAAATCAATGAAAAGTCTTTAAATTACTTTGCAAATAATGCATGTAGATAACGAAAAATGTATGCACAAATCCAAAAACGAACCTGCTTCTCCCACCAGACGTGCACGTGCGCTCGTAAGTGCGCCACTAAATCGGAGTGGTGCAATGTAAGTACGGCCCTGGGCCCGGCGCCTGCAGGCTGCAATGTAACGCGCACGCTGCCAACGCCCGTTGCGCCGCCTTCCCACGCGCCCGTCTCCGCTAACGCCCAACGTCGCAAGTGGTAGGCGTATCTACGGAGTCAAGCGTTAACAACGTCTACAATATTATATACGTTGGAGGTACAGAACGAATGCAAAAAGCGTGACGTCATAACAGACGCTTGGAGAAGACCGTTGGGGAGGAGAGTGGGAGGCATTCAGTATTGAAAGGTCGCACGTTCAACCAAACTTTCGTCTTCATAATATTAAAGTATAATATGTATACCCAAAAGGGTGACAAAAATATCAAAGTAATGTTAAGGTGTGTTCGAGAAATACAAACCTCCTCTTAAACGTATCCAAATGTGTTTTTAATAAAAGCAGCGCCCTCTGGATGCACTGCAACGCAGCCTCCTCCGTCATGTGCTCATATATATTTTGTTTGTCTGTTACTTTCTCCACTTTTTCGCAATTGTCGTCCTGATTGGACGGGCCTTCGCCATCTTGCCCTTTGGATATGAGTCTCTCAGCGGCTGACGATAAGTGGAACATGCATTTCGACACAAAGTCATCCTCTTGCTGTAACTGCTGGCCCATGTAGTAGCTGTTCAAATACTGAATAGCTCCCATCGAGACATCTGCAAAGTGACGTAACACTAGCTTAGCACTATTGTTGTTTTGTTTGAAAGCCACAACTAATCTTCAATACAAAATATATCACCTGTACTGTTAGCTCTAAGGGCGATCTTCCATAAATGGTCCATGGCCAAAGTGTGCGGATGATGAGGGTGGTGTGGAAGTGCATCTCCAGCACCCAGGGCCATACGTGCCAGATTACACAATTGTTGGTACAGGCTCAGACCCATTATACTTATTGTCTGTAAAGCAATTTCTATTAGATAATATTGTCACACTAACCGTGAGCTAATGAGTGCGTGCTTTTTATTTATGGTATATGACTCTAGGTATAGACCGTAATATTTCGCAAATGAGATTTATTTAATGTTTAAAAAATTCCAAAGATTTGGCTACCTCAGGATCCAGTGTAGGCATCTTCTCAACATACAAAAACCGCAAAGCATCCAGCCCCAAAGCATGCTGGTCGGGTGACTTCGAGTGAGACAGCAGCCAGGAATAAAGGCAATCCGCACATTCACTTGTGCCTTCCACAACCAGACATTGCCATAGTTCTTCCACTTGATCCACTGTTAACCTAGTAAAAAAGTTTTATTGGTTTGTATATATCAAACAAATCAGAACACTTTAAATAAAATGAATAATTAATATGTTTTATTGTCAGTGTGCCCTTTTTGAACACAACTAGACATTTGTAGTGTCCCATAAAATACCACTACCAAAAAAAATCATAGAAACTCTTAGGTAGAAGAATCCTAACATTAATAATAATCTGAGAAATAAAGTTTAGTATTGAATAGTATAAGTAATACGATTGTTTATGTGATAGATAAATATCGAACTCACTGAAAGTTGTGTGGCGATCCGACTGGTGAGAAAATGGCGGTTAAAAAGTGCAGACGCACTGTCAGTTCAGTGATGTGCGCGTAGTGCTGCGCCTCGGACGTCGGTTGCGACGCGCACGCCCTCTGCTTCACGTAGTGATGTAGGTCCTCAAGGAACAGACGCATCATGCCACGCTCGCGCTCCGCCCACATTACCACCTAAGTTCAAAAAGCATTTATTTTTATGTTTTTCACATGGAATCGTATGAGCGATCACTTGTACTTCTATGGCTATGTCTCTCATGTTACGTGCGTTAACGAGAGTCAACGAGTCAAATTTGAAGAGAGTTCAAATGATGAGCGCTAAGGCGCGTTGCGAGAGAACTCGTCTCTATTCATCAGTCTAGTTGGATAGAACGTGAAAAATTAAATAGACGCCTTTATTTTGATGTTGTCATATCATATATAAAAATATAGTAAAGGAAGATAATAAAAAGTAGGTCCACTTTCAAAAGATCATGAATCTGAATTCTTTACTTTGGAATGTCTATAAAATCATTTGACAATTGGCTCCAATTCATCGAAAAGGACCGAGGATCGGATCAGGATCGGTTGCTAGGTATATATCAGATTATCTAAGCGCGCGATTTAAAAACGCGCGCCACAATTATCCATCTGAACATGGCCTATATCTTTCTTATATACAAATTAGTAGTTAGTTAGTCTGAGAAAACGACAAACTCAGCTGGTTAAGTATTTTAAGCGTGATCACTTTTTTACAAATGTCCCTATCTCAGGATTTAGGGTGAATCACTCCCAAGCTTTTTTCTCGTTTAAATAGTCATTTACACTATAATAAAATTTGTGTTATTAAAACATCAATTGGGAGTTTATTGAAAATGCCACATTTGGACAATTCAAATGACATTTTGATATATATATATATAAAAGAAATGAATGAAGCAATACCTGATGCATATCCAGGCCGCGCAGTTGTTGAAATGACGAGAACAATTTCGGCAGCAACCGTAGGGAGACAGCAACGGATCTGTAAACAACACGGTGGCTTTAGAACTTCACAGACTCATATACGATTTTAAACAAACTACATATTGTTTTTAATATATCAAGAAATTATATATTTTTGTGTTACTTTACTGACTTACCAACTCAAATATACAGTTAGCTTATAAAAAAACCTCCTCTCCTTTTGCAATAATACCAATTTTAAAAATTGTCTGCAGTGTTGCCTGTATGAGATCGCTTATAAGCGATAAGGCGGCCCGTTATTTTATATATGCAAACAAATTATTTGTGCAACAAAGAGTAAATATATACCTATGTTAACTAAATAAGACTTAACTTACCTATGATTCGCTAAATTATCGAGGCAGCCCTCTATGAACTTAATCCTAATAAACTTGTCCGTGCTAAAGCACAAAAGCGCACAGAGAGCTTTCTCAGCCTCCAAGGCAAGTCCTTCGCCGAGCTGTTCCTGAACAAACAAAATATCATACAAAATCCTTCATAAAATAACCAAGAAATCTCAAATAAACGCTTGAAAAGAACTTACAATGGCCCCATCCTGAAGTAAGTCCCATAAAAGCGTATTCCCTGGGCGACACACATCGTCCACGCTGAAGGGCAAAGCCCCGCCGGAGACTACGCCTCCAATGCCCAGAGCACCCGCTACCAGACCGCTCACTTGATACTCTGGCATGCACTGAGCCTGTGATAGAAAATTTTATACAGTGCAAAGTCCATGTAACGTCACTCGATTTTACGATACTCTCTAAAGCGTCGGTTTAGCTTGTATTCCACACTTTTGAACGATTGTTTTTCTTTCCGTTTAACGACCATTAAAATAAAGACATAAAATGCACAGTCCCTTCATTGTCGTTATATAGAGTTTACACAGTAATGAAAAAATTACAATATTTTATTACCTGCGCAGCCAGCCTCGCCAATTCCTCTTCACAAGCCGAGTCGTCTTCATCCAGGTCAGGCAAACGATGAGAATGTGGAGACACGGCAGAAGATGCACTGCCTTCCTCTTCAGAGCGTTTGTAGCTTTCCATTAGGCGTAGCTCCATAAGTCTCCTGTGACGAAATAAACATCAATGCACCAATAAATAACAATTCAACTTGTCCACCATTTAACACCTTACACGCAATAAACATAATAATATCAATCCTTTTTATTTAATGACACAACTCACCTGGCATCCACATTGTCACAGATGAGCTGACAATGCGCTGTGTCACTCCCACTCGACTCCTCTTCGACGTCGGAGACAGACTCCGCCAGCTCAGCGCCTTTGATCTGCGCAGCTATAACACAAATGTCATGTTAATACATTTCAATCCATATGCCTTTAAGTCACGGACAGCTCCAGAGCCCTGAAGGTAGGTGGAATAAAAAAAGGGGGGGTGGGGATTGGCTTCGAAAAGCCCAAGTACACTACAAAAGGATCATTGTACCACATGACGTCGCTTTAATATATAATAATATTATAATGATTATAAATGAGTATGGACCATGCACTCACGGAAATGGCGGGACTTTCCGGGCTTGTGCCGCTTCTTGTAGAGTTTCTTCTTGCGCGGGCGCAGCAGCTCCTCGGCGCCGCTGCTCGCGCTGCCGCTGCTGCCTGCGCGCTTGTTGCGTCTGTTAATTAACAAAATATATAAGTGAATTTTTATCACTACTTATATATGCAGAATCGCACTTCCAAACAAGTGTACAAATAAATCCTAAAACGACCCTGTATGACACTAACGAAGCTTTGAGAGCTACATAAAGAAAACCCTAATAAACTATGATAAAAGATATTAAAGTTTGTTATAAATATGTATTTTAACTCACTTTTGACACGATTTGAGCACAGTGCATTCTTTCTTGGCAAGCTCTTCACCTTCCCTCAGCCATTCTTGTTCTAGTGGAAAGACATTTTTATTAAAATAATCAATTGGATTTTTCTTGTTATAAATAATAATAAATGATGTACCTGTCAGCTCTCTTTGGTGTTTGCTTTGTTTCCTCGGAGTGGGACCTGCTTCTTCGCCTGAAGTGCTCAACTCCTCACACTGGTAAAGTGTAATTAAATGCTTTATTTGCCTTGTCATACTTTGACTATTTGAAATTCAAAAGGCTTCTCTCAGTAAGGCTTTTAGTCCCCAATGAATTTGTGAAAAAAATATGACAAACATACATGGCAGACTGAGTTCAATCGACTTTATAGATATAATTACCGGGTCGTCATCAGAATTAGTTTGATCCATGCTAACGCTGGCTTCAGAAGAGGATCTATGTGGCTTACAAGCTGGCGGTGGCAGACGAACTGGTTCACCAACAGGACTGCTCACTGATACGCCAGCACGCCCACGGGACCACATTGCTCTCATCAGGGCTGATGCTAAATATAGACTCTGGAAGAGATTTATATATATGATATATATATATAAAAACCGTTACACAGCTTTCATTAAATTTCTGAACAGGCATATAGACTAACTGTCTGTCTTACTTCTATTAGAAACCTTAAAAATCCTATTACCTGTTCCGTGTGTTCCTTTGGAGGTAATGCACAGAGTAAGCTGTACAGGTTTGCACATGGCTTAGGGGATAATGCTCTTATAAACCCAGGCAATAGATCATAAACTTGGCGTCCACAATGTTTGAGTTGTGTCGCCGCCCATACAAGTTCCACATGTTCTGAGGTTATCCGCCCTTCCACCGCTAAGAACTTGAGTATCATGTGAGATTGTTTTATTACCTGAAATTTTTTTGTGTGCCTTAAGTCCATTTCGGTATTCTTTTAAATACATAAATGACAGTTTTTAAATCTACAGATAGAATAGATATTTTTTTCCAATAAATCGATACGATATAAGAGAATGTGTAAAAAAGTGTTAGTAAGCAAATAAGACAGTTTTAGTCCTTTTACCTCTACATGTAAATTAGGGCCAAACAGATGTTCAATTATATCATGGTAGGATAACCAAGATGCTAGCTGCTGGCCAGATGTCTCTGCATCAGCGGCAGAATCTCCAGCGCATAACTCATTATGAGCCGCAATATGTGCATTGATCTGAGCAATACCAGCCAGCCTCATAGTTAACGTACTGCTGTTAAAGTACTTAAAGGCTAGAGCCAAACCGTCCAGATCGATCAATGATGGCGAATCTAATGGTTCCTTTGCTGCACCCCACATAAAATCTGCAATATTACATTTTTATTGTTCACATAATCTTCTTTTGACAGTGGTAAGTTTAGCTAATTTAAACTTGAATTATCAGAAAGATATAAAAGTTATCTACCAACCTGCCATAGACTTTACAGCTGGCAATCGCAGGTCCTTGTCTTCTAAGCTGCACATATATTTCATTATTCTATTCCTTAATGGCATAAATTGTAGCCCCACAGCTCGAAAGTTTAGCCAAAGCTTCAAATTTCCAACTGCTGCAACTATTGCATGGGCCATTGACAATGGTAAAGTTTTTGGTGTGGCATTTTCAAAAACTGCAGTCATTGCAAAAACTCCGCCCAATTTACAGAACAAATTCACATTTCTCAAGAGATACGGTGGTATTTCTGTATCATGAAGATCACAATAAGAGCTAAGATTTGTTATTTCTTGAGCTGAGAGATCATCAAGTCGACTTATAGCAGAGTGTTTGCAAGCTAAGTACAATGGAAAGTTGTGTAAAAACACTTTGGATATGATATGCAGTAGCTTTTCTCTTTGTTGCAAAGACCATGTTTCAGTCTCTATACTAGATGATGAGTTGTCAGGATTTGATATTTCATCTTTGCTCTGATCAATGAGATCAGTAGGTGTTGTACTTTCCTCTTTTAAGCAGGTTTCTTCAGCCTCCTGTTTGTCAACACTTTCTGCTTTATTATTTTCCTCATCGTTTGGTTTCTCTTTATCATCTGCAGTGCTGATTGGAGGAGTATTGGCAGCAACAACCAATTCATCTTTAAGTACCTTTAATTGGTATACAGAGAGGCAAATAATACTTTGAACTACAAGATAAAACCTCTCAAAGTTTTTCACATCACGATAACAACACATACATTGCCTGAAAAACGAAATTATTTTACGATAGTACACAAATACCTAAAATTTTAATTAAACCAAAAATGCTGCTTAGTATAAGTAAATATTCTTTACATCTAATGTAATTTATGATTATGTACACTTGATTTTAAATAGTATACAAATAATACCTTTGAGGCCAGGATAATATGTAATTTAATACTGTATCTAGCTCCGATTGACTTATTGATGGATATTGGGACACATCATCGGTTAACCGTGTTTCACCTGAAATACGAAAAGAACTTAAAGCCAATGGTAAGGATGGCTCTTACCGGTGTTATTGTTCATTAACAACAGTAATACTTCACATGAATATGAGACTGTTAAGAAAATGTACCACTAAATATCGAAACAAAGTAACATACAATTTACTAAAAGCTGAGAAAACTCCGAGCAAACATCACACATTCTCAAAGTTTTACAGGAAAAAGAAGCGAAATATTAATCAAATATTATCGCTAATTTTGTTTTGTTTGAGTTATTGATCATTATTGATATTTTTGTATCAGAAAACGAAGTCTACTAATTCTAAAATGTCAAAGAATTCTTTCACAATAAATCCACCATTGTTGACCATCTGATGTCAATTGTCAAGGTGCAGAGAAACAGGGTGACCATTCTCAAATCTTTTTATTTAATTTATGACTTTTATTATGCGGAACAAATAACAAAATATAATACTTAAGATTTTTAAAGCTAAATACAATTATTAATACTGTTATGACAATATATACAATATCAATAACTACCTGAACACTTAGGTAAATCATAATTTTATTTTAGGGCTAGATGTAATAACACAAATGGTATTCAATATTTATTACGGGCATTTTATTTACGTATAAATTGGAAAGTAAAAATTCAAAGCGTTAAAGAAAATAATTGTATGAGTAGTGATCGAAATGTCATTCTTGATTAAAACATTGTCGCTAGCTGAATGTCGCGTCTCGACAGCAGCTGTTAGCGGTTAGACAG
The DNA here is from genome assembly GCA_951799465.1 of Leptophobia aripa. Taxonomy (NCBI): domain Eukaryota; kingdom Metazoa; phylum Arthropoda; class Insecta; order Lepidoptera; family Pieridae; genus Leptophobia; species Leptophobia aripa. Next base: position 9,339,482 of record OX637260.1, read on the forward strand.
TAGACCCACTAGACAGCTGTTTTATGTTTTGACAGCAAAAATCAAGAGCATATTAGAAATGTGTAAAATAGAAATTGGAAGAATGTGTCTTACGCTCATAAAATGACTATTTTTGTAAAAGTAATTCATATCTTATAGTTATTAAAAATAAGCATAATGGCGCAGCTACTGTATATCGTGTCTAGTTTACACGTTCTTTTATGTCCATTTACAAAAGTTGAAGAAAGCTTTAATATTCAATCTTTTCACGATATTCTATATCATCGTTTTAACCTATCGGAGGTATTACTAGATTATCTAATTTTGGACTAGTACATAGTTTTAGTAAAAAAAATAATACGTAGTTTTCTTGCAGTATGATCACAATGAGTTCCCGGGAGTTGTACCACGCACTTTTATGGGACCCCTAGTCGTTTCAGCACTAGCTTCACCTGTTGTAGGATTATTGCATCTGTCTGGTATAAATAAATTTTGGACACAGTATGTAGGTAGGTACACATTGAACTATTTACATCAATGCTACAGTGATAGTAAATAGGAACATATAAATAGTTTTCCCTTTTTACCGTAGTGCGTCTAACGTTAGCGTTAATGGTGATAGCAGCATGGAGTCGTCTCAGAAATACTCTTCAAAAACATTTTGGAAACACATTTGCCTGGTGGTTCACTCTCATAACAGTGTCACAATACCACTTTATGTTTTATATGAGCCGAGCATTACCCAATATAATGGCACTACCTCTTGGTTAGTATAATATCGTAATAATATTGTTTTTGTAATGCAATGCTATAAAACAGTATAATTTTAAAACTGACACACCATTCAATGTGATGGCATAAATATATCTTTTATTTTAGTCCTCTTAGCATTTGATGGCTGGCTTTCTGGAAAACATAAACAATTTATTATATCATCTGGTGCAGCCATAATCATATTCAGATCTGAACTTGCCATATTATTTGGCTTGTTTCTCATAATAGATCTATATTTTAAAAAGTTGAATATAATAGAGTAAGTATTACTTGAATATTTACAAAATCATCATACTCTATGTACAACTATATCATAAATATAATGTTACTACTACATAAGGTTAATAGGGCCATGAGCCCTTTAATGTGTCGCCAATTGGATCCACATTGGGGTAGTTTAATTCTTGAGTAGCCTTACAATGCTTTGTTATGTGAATTGTATGTTACATAATTTTGTATTAAATGTTTATGTTAAAAGAGCAGCTATCAGGTTTCTTGCCGGCTCTTAGAAGATAACTGCCTTCTAAGCCAGTAATAGTGTAAAAATTGATAATTCAAAAGTCTCTTTAGAAAGACCTACTTGAATTAAGATATTTTTTTTTAATTTAAAGTTTAAGATTTCTTAAACTAATTGCTTGTACAATATTGCAATTGAAAATACTGTAAAAAATCCCATTAATGTTTTATTTTACAGTCTTTTAAAAGTGGCAGTACCTGCTGGTATTTGTCTAGCGATTCTGACTATATGCATAGATTCAATATTCTGGGGACGACTGGTATGGCCTGAGGCTGAAGTTTTTTGGTTTAATACCGTAATGAATAAGAGTTCAGAATGGGGAGTATCCTTTTAAACTTTTATAGAATGAAATAGAGAATAGAGGGGAATGCCTAATGAATTTCTGTTACCACACAAAACACAAACACAACACATTATCATCACTTGACCAGTGCATTTGGCCAGCGCCCAAAGCACTTCAACTCATAACATATACATACTTAAGTTTAAAATTTCCTATATTTGGAATTTTAAACTTATTTGTTTCTTCATTCATTTCTTCTTTCTGGATTTGTTTCTTCAAAATCTGGTAATACATTTCCTTAATATATCAACAGACATCTCCATTTCTCTGGTATTTTTATTCAGCACTTCCTCGTGGACTTGGCCCCAGCATTGTATTGCTACCCATAGGAGTCTATCTGGACAAAAGAGTAGTGCCAATAGTACTTACGTCATTAGTTTATATATTATTATTTTCATTTCTTCCACACAAGGAATTGAGATTTATAATATATGTCTTCCCATTGCTCAATGTTTCTTCAGCAATAACATGCTCATATGTGTAAGTTATGATTAGGTTATGGAGGTAGATCATGAACGTTTGAGTAGGTAATATTCTAATATTACAAGACTGATTTTTAATTTTCAGATACATTCGTCGTAGTAAAGCACCTATATACGAATTATTGTTTTGGATATTAATGGTCATAATAGTTTGTAATATTATATTTACCTCTACATTAGTTCTTGTAGCTATGACAAATTATCCCGGTGGAGTTGCAATGACTAGGTTTGTGTTATTTTCTATTTAAAAAAAAATCTGTTGAATTATTGAAACATTTTGTGATAAATTACTTTTTTCAGATTTCATAAACTACTTAAAAATGAGCCAAATGTGCATGTGCATATCAGTAACTTAGCTGCTCAAACAGGTGTTACGAAATTCACACAAATCCATGACCACTGGGATTATAGTAAAAATGAATCGCTGAGTACAGAACAATTGCAATATTTTACACATCTCATTGTTGAAGCCAAGAGCAAATATTCACCCAGCATTAAAGCGTTTACCCATACACATATAGTTTTGGACAATGTGGACTCATTCTCGCACATAGCTATGAATTATAAAATTATACCACCTATAAAAATCAAAACCAAGGCAGCCCTCTTTATTTTAGAGAGGATAAACTTCAGAGATAACTTTCAGCCAAATATTGAAATAAGTACACATGTGGATGACTCAATACGAAGTAATACAGGGTCAGAAGAAGAAATAAAGATTGTTCAATATGATAACCTTAGTGATAAATACTCGGAAGAAGTGAGTGATGGTTTTGAGAATACCATGGATGAACATAATTCACACACTGAAAATATATCACAGGAAAGTGCTGTAACATATGTTGATGATGAAGAAACTGAAGCATTTCGTAGAGAAATAGAAGAGTCCATATTAAAAACAGATGAATTAGTCGATAAACCCAAACTAAAGGTATTGAATCGATCGGAGCGGAAAAAGAAAGCAATTGATAAAATAAAAACAGAGACCAGAAAAGAGGTTATCGCGTCAGCGAAAGAAAAATTAAAAGAGTTAATGAAACGACACAAAGATGTTGCTAAAGAAATGAACGAAAATAATATAAGTACTGATGAAGATAATGAAACGGATGGCCGTGGTGACATACCAGAACAGCTGTCTGATAATAGTGAAACACAGATAACAGTGGAAGGTACAGATAATATTGATACTTTATATATTGATGAACCAATTGGTACAGGTGAAGATATAATTGTAAATGATGCGGGCGATTCTGATGCCGTGAAATTAAATGGATCGAATGATATAGCTGACGAAAATATAGACTCGATAGTAGAAGAAGTAATAACAAGGCTCATTGATAGAAAAATATATGACGACAGAACTAAGCCGGAAGATATAAGAATGGAGGATAGAAAGGTGATACAAAAAATTGTTGAAGAAATTTTATCTGAAAGAGTTAATTTTAAATCGGATAACACATAATATTTTTTTTATCTTTATACAAGTGGTTATATGTTAAATTACTGTCAATTGTAAGTGTATTTTTGTGTCAAAGTAAACGTTTACAAATGTTTTATGAACGTTATAATTCTAGTCCAGTTGTTTTGTAGATTTTGTAAATTTGTGAAATAAAACCCTATTTGAAAATATATTTATATTGCGAAGATTTTTTTTTAATTCTAAGTCTTACACTTATAATTAAATATAATTAAAATAATGTCAGTACATTCATATATGATCAACCATATATCATATAAAAAAACATAGTATAATGATCTAAAATATAACTAGGATATATAAATAAACGTAATCAGCTTATCAATGAGACCCGAAGGCGTCTTCAGTTTTACGCATCATTTGACAATGTTGTTAATAAAGTCAGTTCATAAATAGCTTGATACATCAATAAAATTATAGTTATTTTAAACTTTTCTCAGTATCACAAAACGGCTTTAACAGAACAGCTTCAAATTGACATAAAAAAAAATATAGCCTCATATTGAGATCCTTCGATTTCTCAACACTTGTATATTTAAGTACTTACGGTAATAAACCAAATACCTAAAGAGAAAGCGGTAAAGGCTTTTATTTTCATACTGTTTACAATCTTAAATATAATGAACAATACTAAAAAGATATAGATATATAAATATATATATATTATCTATATACGGAACACTGGACTTGAATAAGCACTTACTGAAGTGTAAACTTTACTAAGATCAAATTCCTTTCCTGTATCAAACAACACCTTAACATGAGATATTGTCACCAAGGAGTAACATATTTTTTTGGAAAACTTAACAATAGCTTCGTAGGTGTGTTTAGAATTTAACAGAATGTTTGAACCCTTGAACTTAATCTTTATACACATTTCACTCGTGCAAGTGATCATTTCAGGAATTATTTACAATTCGACAATGTAACTGGTGGAAATAAGCATGGCAAATATCCGAAGCTATTAATAATGAATTAATAATATAATTTTTTATTTGTACCTAATGAGCGATCAGATTATTTAATATGGAATCAAAATGACCTATATGTCAAGGAGCGTTCTCCAATTATACCTGGCCGAGCTGGAATTGATGGATGGAGGGCACGGCGGGGATACCACTTCCCAAGGGTTGTCTCGTACAGCGCCGACGGCACAATACGGGACTCTTAATAAATTCCGACTGATTTGGTAGTTGGGCTCGTCAGTTTTGCCTTCGGCCAGCCTTTTGAATGCCAAAACCATCACGTCCAGGGTTGCAGCGTGACCGATGAATATAGCGTTGCCGCCTGAAATATATTAAAACTGGATGTATTGACAATCACTCATTAAAATAATGACAACATAGAAAAATATTTTCATATCTTATAAAATAGTTTAGTAATTAATTTTTTGTTTGTTTGCATATTGTACATTATTATTAACTAACTATTATAGATAGGTTTAATTTTTTTTATATTTCTATTGTATTAGGATTCACTGTTAAAATAGGATAAAAGGAATTTTTTCCATTATATAAATGTATTAACACACCATCAGCCTCGGATTCTTTCCAAGCGGACTGCATGACCAGCTCATTTCTCTTAAAGAAATCATCCAATGTCTCAGGAGTATTCGGGTCCAGGTTGATGTAGGGTTTGTAACTGAAATATGTCCAAATTAAACAGATAATTACCACTGAAACCTATAGAATGCAGGAGTAGGCAACCTTTTTTTTTCAACGGACCAATTTAAAAGTTTTTGGCACATCACTACTAACAAAGTATAAAAAAGGCATGAAACGGGCCGCGTGTTGCTCTTTCTTGATATAATGAAAAATTAAAAAAAAGAAGGAGTCTTACTTGACATCTACGTTAAGTCCCGCGTTGTGAAGTTCCTGAGGCGTCATGAACGTCGGCATCCCTTTGGCCAGATACCACATCTTGTATTCGAACAACCCTGGCTCCACGCGAATCTTTACCGATGGATCTGCCTGCAGACCTGCAAAATTTATATGTTCTTATACTTAAGAAAAGAAAGAATACAAAACTACCCTACCCATTACCTTTATTTGTAAACAGAATTTATTTTTGAGCAGTATCTTATTTGGTAGAAGAAACATTGTGTAAACATATACTACTAACCCTGCAAGAAGCTATGAGCAGTTTCAACAGACCGTAGCGCAGCAGAAGCGTACACGTGCTTCACAGAGACGCCATTCAGACGCATCCCTTCACCCACGAGCTGTGCCTGCAGGTGTCCAACGCGAGTCAGCGGAGTGTCCAGGGCATACGAGTCTTTGCCACCTTTTCTACAATTTTTTATAATTTGTTACATTAAACCTTGGAATATTTTTTGATCTTTACGTCGCGGACTTCACGCGCTAGTCACTAGGTACACGTTTGAATAGAGAAAAGAAAATGATCATTTCAGCTAATTGCCATCCGAGGCCAAGCTACTTGTGCCTCTTAAAATGTCCCTAATAATTCATAGGAAAGGAAAAGTTGTATGTTAGTGTTCAAGTTGGGCTGATAAGTCACATATTAGGATAGTAGAGCCTTGAACCGCTTAAACATAACACACTTATTGTAATGACTAGAAAAAAAAGGTGAGTTAGTTTGAATAAACAATGTTCATCAATATTTGAATAAATTGTGTAAAGCCAACATTATTGAATAGAAATGTCACTCTTCGACATATTTGATTACCGCTAATTGTAACTGATAAAATATACCTGTCGCTCAACTTTAACGGCATGTTGAGGTCTTTCCTGACGTAAGTTCCATTATCGTCAAAGCAATGCGGCACCCAAGCGCCATAAGTGAGATCGACTCTTTCGCCATGACGCATCGCCAACATCCAACGTCGTTCCTTCCCACCCTTAGCCTTTGCCTCCTTACAATTGGGGATAAATTAAAAATCATATTTGTGAACTCAAACTCAAAATATATTTATTCGAGTAGGTCTTTATAAAGACACTTTTGAATCGTCAATTATTACCGGTTCGGAAGGCAGTCATCTACCGAGAGGAACCGGCAAGAAACTCGATAGCTGCTCATTTAAAATAAACAATTAATACAAAATTGTGCTACTGACAATTAAAATAACAAAGCATTGTAAGGCTACTCAAGAATTAAACTGTCCCAATGCTGAGCCAATTGCCGACACATTAAAGGGATCTTTGTCCTCTAAATATTCGTTTACGGTATAGTATGCCTTTTCAACCCAAATACTCACATAGAGAGACATACAGATGATAAGCAAGCAGGGTTCTCAAGAAACCCTGCTGTTTGAGTTTTAAGCCAACAAAAAAAATCTTCGAGAGATATTTTGTTATTCTTTGTGAGTTTTAAAGCCTCCAACACAGAGAAACCATTTAAAATTACGTCTAATGAGTAATTTATATCTTATTATTTAATAAAATTAAGTTCTACAACATCTACTAACATCTATGTCACTACTCACATTTAGTTCACGTGTTATAAAACAACTCAACTGAATTAGACAGACACTCGTTAAACCTTGCACCAACAAAATAAATCCACGCTTACATTCGTCAATGAGACGTAAAAAGTTCTAATAATAATACAAATATGCATAGTCACGATCTATTCGTCACGATTCTTAAAATAATCCAATAGCCTTTAGTTTCAGTAAAAAAAAAAAATTAAAAAAATGTCAATTAATTACTTTACCTTACAGTCCGCCATGGTTGCAGTGTCGCCGTTACCGTATGTCTTTTCATGATCCAAATCGGTTCCACCATGTCCTAAAAATAAACAATACAATAGGGTACGTCACCGAACAAAGCAATGGCTGAGTCAACCCCTCCAACTTTTGTAATCCTACCGATTTCACATTTGCAAAACTATTTTTCATTGGGCGGTTAAACATACCTATCACATTCAACATTCCAGGTGCAGCGTTATCGAACGTTACAGATTTCCAATATTTCTCCCAATCTTTGTAAATATCTTCAGACTTCTCTAGGGCGAGATTGGACGCGTCTTCGTGCTGACAGCTGGACATTTTTACATCGGTTTCAGATTGTGTTTCCGCACCTGCAAACTAGTTTTTTATTTGGGGGGAACGATGCGACCCCCCCTACGCGGGCCAAGCAGGTTTAATAAACAAATGACCACCGCGACACTCTTACATCCATCTCGTTTGCTCCCATTATTACAACACACGTCTCTTTCAAACAATGAAATGTTTGTTACATTTGAAAAAAAAAATACTCACTATTGTAATTTAGTAGGCTATCTTTATTTGAAGCTACAGTTAAAACCACACGATTTACAATTAGAATATACAATGCGATGTTTATAAACGGAACGGCCGACATATTAATAATACAAAAACAACACTACTGACACTGGCTATGTTAAATCATTACACTTCAGAGAACGAATAAACTGTTTTGTTTCATTATATATGAAACACCAAGTCACTACATTCACAATCCGTTAATAACAATAGATTTAAAACATGCACTGCAATATGATCAACTATAACAATATTATCTTATTCATTGAATGTTTGCTTACCTAAATTATTCCCTAGCGTTATCGCGCGGTGCAACGTCCATGCGTCTGACTCGGCCGTACGTTGCGTACACACAGCCGGTAAGTAGCCACTCACGCCTGAAACATACCAAATTTTATTATAATCAGTTCAATGTAAACACAGATGATATTTAAGCATATATAATGTATACTTTTATTTTAACTTATAAGGACAATCCTTTATTGATGAGACATATAAGCATAAGTTTTAACTTGTACGAGCCATTCATTACAGCAAAGTTCAAGGTCATACGTCATATGTATTTTGTTTGAAGATTGCGTAGTCCTTCATGTAAGTGTAAACATTGCCTACCTCAGTTCTTGACTATGACAATTGACAATGTTTGACATATTTTATAGGTTAATTAATAGTTTAGATATTTCTTTTATAAATGTATCTTTTGCTTAACGCGGACTAAAGTAGTTCACTTCAGAATAATTTCACACGTAAGTTAACAGTTTATGCGCGCCTTAAAAATTTTGTACGAATACAATTATCTGAATACCTTCAAGGTTATATCTTATACCGATACGATAACATTCAAATAATTTGCGGTCAATTTAAATAATATCACTCACTCTCACCTTTGACTGAATGCACATGGAAATACTATTAAAAGATGATATATAATAAAAAAAAAACAAAATAACAACTAACCAAAAAGCCGACTGCGCACAAAAAACATCTCATTACAAAGCGAATTATGCACAGATAAAAAATATTACCTGTGAGCCAAGACGTGCCATGAACCCAGCCGTCTGGACTACTGTCAAATTGTTTCTCCTCAATAAAAATATAATCGCCTATTACTAGTTCCAATTCATCATTCGCTACTGGAACGTAACTTTGTGTCACTTTATATACCTAGTAAATAATATTGTTCGTTTGTCATATGATATTATTCATGCTTCGTCGTGCGTTTGCAAACTTTAGCTCTAGGAACAACGGATTGTCACGCTCCTAAGGGAGGCTGACTAAAACTGGTATATTTTTGCTTAAACAACTTTTTCTTTTCTAAAGTGTCAAACAGGCTCATTTCCGTTTAGATTTTAAACATACCTACACTTATATAGAGAAATCTCTATATCTTAATCCTAATCTCTCGATTTTAGACCTATATGGTGACAATAAGGAGATTTACAATGAACTTCAGAGATTTTCACTTTTAAAAACTCTTGTCAAATGAAAAACAACATATCATATGCTATTCTGTCACCCTAGAGTTCAAGTTGAGGCAAATGTTAACCTCTATCCTATTAATAAATAAACTATTTCAAAAAAAGTCTCTTATGCAAGTGCTTAAATTTCATTGAAGAATTTCTTCGACTTACCTGATGATTAGCAAAACAAGGGTCCCGGGAGTATAATCTTAACTCCCAACTAGTTAGTGTCTCAGGTCTCAATTCCTCAACAAGCTTTTTCAATGCATCATATGCAGACGACTCAAAGTGGTATGCTAAAGTTATGTGTAATGATTTTACGTGAGCCTCAAGATTTGTAGCTAAAACAAATTATATAGCTTATTTTACATTACATAAACCAATAAATAATTACTTTATGTTAGTTCCAAATATTTATATCATGCTATACAAATGCTTAACTGAAAGAAAAGTAATTTCACCAAGCTTGGTGTAAGAAAAATGTATTAACCAATCATAAAAAAAAACAATTTACCTGAAAAAGTCATCCATATAGCAAGGAAATCAAACTACATTCTGATATTAAAAAGCAGACTACATTACTACTACATGCATCCTTCACTATGCAGCTAGTTCTTACATATATCTTTCTCTTGAGCCATAGTACACCATGGAAAACAAGCACCCAGGGCATCCAAATGTTCATATGTATCCACTTTAACACCCACTGTACAAACAGATATCATGTTAGTAAGAAGTTTTTGCATACATAACATATTATTCATATGATATAAGAAATAAATGTTTATATGGTTAGTGAATACATATGTTGCATGAAAAGAAGTATTATTTGTTTTTTTTATTAAATATTGCTAGATTTTAGAATTTTTTATCTGAATGATTAATATCTCTGTAGCTAATAAATAACCAGTTTAATAGTAACTTAAATGTGATTCTTAGTGGATTCTAATCAGCACTTACATATAGAAGAGACTTCCTTTACAAATTGCACAGCAATTTTTTTCAGATACTCGGCATGCTCCTCAGATAAAAACAGACCCATGAAGTTATGTGACACGTATGGTTCCAGATTTAACTGACTTGTCGGAGGATCACCAACCATTTCCACCACTTGTTTGACTGCTTTTGCTAATGGAAGAGACGCTTCATCTGCAGCCTGCATTTTTTAAAAGGAATGATTTAAGACCTAATATTAATTTTATGATGAACAATTTCAAACTGTGATAATATTTACTTTAAAAAAGGAAACAAGTGTTATGTGTGGTGGAAAGTTGTGGGCTCTATTCCAACTGGAAACAGTTTTGGATTTTTCCCAAAAGTCTTTTAACTGGTTAAGCAGTGGCCCAGTAGGGCTGGAATAGAAAATGTATTCTCTTGGCTGCTCAACATCTATATAAGCATCATTAACATGTGTTAAAAGCCAATCCGATGCTAGTTGGACACTACGATTCCCTGTAGCAGCTAATGCTTTCAGTCTGCAAAGAATTTATACACAATATAAACTCATTTATAAAAGAAAATCATATTGAAGATAAATAATTACTCTTACACTCTATTCTTTGGAAATCCCATTTGTAAAAGTATTTGTAATGGTGTAGAATCCTGTTTAGATATTTTGCTAGATGTAGAAAATTTTCGAGGTGGGAGATTTGTCATTTTAAGCAGATATTTGAATAGCAAGATTAAGGACTGTTTTATTGGTCAATATAATTCTGAAATGAGAATAAAGTGAAGCTTGAGATTTTAAAAAAAATATCTATCTATTAATAAAAATATAATATGTCGGTTGTTGATCGAAAATTCGAACCAGGGAAAAATTTGAATGTGAAATATTTATTTGAAATGTTTATAAACAAATATACACAGTACACACCAAAAAATTCTTTATTTTACAATAATATAATTAGGAATTTCATTCGTATGTTAATTCTTTGAAATACCTATTAGTCAAAAACATTATCTCAAATCAATTTTTTACACCTTATTTAATCATGCGCCCTCTTAACATCAGCTCCTTTTTTGTTTAAATGTTGAACTATACAACGCAATTATATCTTCTTCTTATGTCACCCATCTGGTGCTCCCACTGCTTCCTGGATCTTTTTAAAAAAAATCTGTTTTAAAACACTTAAAAATGTTTAGCGAGTTAAGGGAATAGTCAATTAACGTGGTTAATACTTAACAGTTCGCACATTAATAGTGTAGCTATATTATGTTTTTGTATACACCTGTTGTTACTTGATTGTATACCACTAATAGGTAATCTAATCTGAGCAACGTATCGTTCTATGTAGCCTTATACTAATCTGTGTTCATAATATACAAATACAAGTAATATGTATGGATTTTGAGGTTTGTAGTTTGTACTGTATAGTGTATAATGTACTATACATTGTAATTACTAATTTGTAATTTGTATTGTTATTTAAAATGAATCAGTGAAATCCATCATCTCTTATTCCACTTAGGAAAGTGTAAAAGTTACCATTTTTTGTTCTTTAGTCTTACGTTTTTAATTTTTATTACTATACGTAATTATCAAAAAAAATGTCTCAAACAAATGATGAGCTAAAAATTTATTGGAACAAAATTAAATATTCCTTTCCTATTTTAAATAACTCTCTTTCTACTGATTGCACTGATCAAGAGTATGAAGAGATAATACAAATTCTTATTGGGCTAGGAATCCAAGTAAAAATAAGAGACTTGGTCTTGGTTCATATTGAGAAATATTTAAGAGTTCATCTTGCTCCATCATTTTGGTCTAAATTCACAAAAGTAGAAGAGGATATCAAAGCATTTCAACTTTTTAAATCAGCTGTGAATGATCTTTACGATTCAGTAAATCAATTTTCTGACATGCTAGGAAGATTAACAAAACTTAATAATGAATGCGGTGATAATAAACCAATATTTGGAGAGAAAGATGTAATTCTTGGATTCAAACAGCTTTTAAGGGCTACTTTGTTATCTCAGTTGCCCACCACATATCATATTATTATAACTCATTTCTATGAGTTGTCATTTAATGTCTTCGACTACAGAAAATCCACTGATATGGATGAAGATATCTGTTTAGGTTGTTGGAATGAGTATTCAGAATGTAACTGTGCCTATATTGTTAAAGTTTTTTATGACACAAACAAGAAGTTGGTGGAGTTGCAATTGCTGGAAAGACTTGCAGGACAGGTGTTGACCACTTTTATTCAGGCAAAAATTGAGGTTCATATTCGCAAACTGTGCACTGGTGCTTTTGATGTTTCCCACATGTCTCATTTGGAGTACTGGCTTGATACCACAGTCATGACTTGGTTGACAAGAATCTATTCAGCTGGCTCATCACAACCACCACCTGGCAATAAGACTATTAAACATGCGATAAAAAAATTTAAACAAAAACTACGTTTTTTCTTATACCAGACCTACACAAAAGTGCGAATAGATCAGTTATTTAATATTATTATTGAGTATCCAGATTCACAGCCAGCTATTGATGACATCAAAGCATGTCGACTAAAGACAAATCTATGTTCTTTGTTATGTAAAAAGCTGCAAACTGCTTTTGAAACTAGATTACTGCATCCTGGTGTAAATACACCTGATATATTAACTGCCTATATATCTACGATAAGGGCACTACGGTATTTAGATCCTTCTGGTATTATTTTGGAGACAGTAACAAAGCCTGTTCGCAATTACTTAAGAAATAGAGAAGACACAGTAAGAAGTGTTGTTAGTAGTTTAACAGAAGAAGGGACCGGCAGTGAGCTTGCAGAAGAGCTTGCTAAGTTTGCAGCTGAAAATGATGAAGATGATGAAAAAGAAGAAGCATGGGATGAGTGGTATCCTGATCCAGTGGATGCAGATCCAAGACTTACTCAGGGCCCTAAAGGCAGTGATATTATTTCTATGCTTGTTAATGTTTACGGCAGTAAAGAATTATTTGTAAATGAATACAGGACATTGCTAGCAGACAGATTACTCGCCCAAGGTGACATCAACACAGAAAAAGAAATTCGCTACTTAGAGCTGTTGAAACTCAGATTTGGGGAATCTCAGTTGCACTTTTGTGAAGTTATGTTAAAGGATATTTCAGATTCTAAAAGAATTAATGCATTAATTGGTCAAGACAAAAATTTCACCGAGATAAATGCTAAATTTTCATCAAATGCAATGATCCTATCTGCTCAGTTTTGGCCCCCATTTAAGGATGAAAGCTTAGAATTACCTGAACAAATTAAACAACACTTAGCTGAATACACAAAAGCTTATGAAGCATTAAAAGGTAACAGAACATTAAGTTGGAAGCCTCACTTGGGAAATGTCAATATTGTAATTGAAATAGGTGAAAAGAAATTAGATTTGACTGTTTCACCATTTAATGCAACTTTAATTATGCACTTTGAAAACAAACCAGAGTGGTCACTTGAGGAGTTGCATGATATTATGAAAGTACCTATGACTGTATTGAGGAGAAAGATTACTTACTGGCAAAGCTTAGGTCTTATTACTGAAAAAAGTACAGATTACTATGTATTGGTGGATGGATCCGAGGCAAATAAAGCAAATGTACCTTCAAATCAAGTCCAAGAAATGATTTGTGAAGATGAAGAAACTGAGAGTGTAATGGCGTCTGCACACGATCAAAGAGAAGGCGAACTTCAAGTGTTTTGGTCTTATATAGTTGGAATGTTAACAAACTTGGATTCATTACCACTTGAGAGAATACATCAAATGCTGAAAATGTTTGCATCTCAAGCTCCTGGCACCGAGTGCAGCTTGAACGAGTTGAGGCAGTTTTTGGACACCAAAGTGCGAACACATCAATTAGTGTTACAAGGTGGCATGTATAAATTGCCTAAACCATAAATTTACAAATAAAACATTATAGTTATAACAGGATTTTATTTTCGACATTTTAATATAGAAAACTAGGATATATTACTTATCTGTGGTTTATAAAATGTGTTATTAATACAATATTGTTAAACATTGAAGAAGTAATGAATTGAAACAAGCGGCACACACCGCAAATTACATTTTCTGTAAAGTTAATACTTTGCAATTTCACATTACTGTATCAGTCTTAGCATAATGTTAAAATATACTGTCTATGTTAAATAATGATAGATACTGAAAAAAAATACTGATAAATTAGTTGGAATGCATTAATACACAACATGGATGCAATATCACGTGACCCACACCTTTTAATAAATATCATCAAAATGCTTTTTATCCAACCATCCATCCAGATTCCTGGAGTGTGCTACACCGATGGGTGGATAAATTGGATAAAACAAAGGCAAGTGAATTATTTGTCAAACATAACATGATTTTTGGAAATGTTTCATAAATACATCAATGCAGAAAACTTATTATTGTGTTAACAAATAAACAGATCTAAAAAGCGTAAAAGTATACATTAACAAATAAGAGTAGAGCCGCTGAGAGAAAATAACAATTAAAATTAGTGCCATATAGAAATATCAATCTATACAAAAATAAATAGTACATTATTGTAAACACTACAACAGTTAAAGCTCTACATATAGTTTACATATGTACATTAATCAGACAATACATACTGAATTTGGTTACTGCATAAACAAGTCTTCATTGTTTCACTTCATACAATAAAATTGTGTAAATTGAATCCAGATCAGTTCCTCTTCATAGAGTTATCTCATCCAAGAATGTTAAGTCTTTACAGACCTAAAGAAGTACACTTAAAGCCCGAATGCTATATATAAAAGGCTTGTCTATGCGCTACAATTATATTTAAATGCACAATGTTACTTATAAATTATTAAGTACATACATTATCATTAAGTCAGCTTTAGTACTAGTACTAAGAATCTCTTTTTGGACGACTTTTTGTTGGCTGAAGTTGATACACAAATTAAGTGTAAACTCGAGCCATAAGAAAACTTAACTGAAATAAATAAAGCTATGCTATAATAAATAATATTTTTATCATCATCTGATCACTGTTATACCTTATAAAATGGAGATTTTAGTGAGCACTCCACGTCAAACATTAAGAAAAATGTGTTTTGAAAGCACTTAAGTCTCAGTTATTTTTAGTCTCATTCATAAAATTCCAAAATCATTAGGTTTTTATAATTGCCTTTTTTATATACATTTGTATTTTTTTTCAAATGTGTATAAGTTATGTTAACAATGTTTCTGGCGTTTCTAGGTGCAATAAAGTTAGACACAAAAGTTTTCTCCTATCCTTCTGATATGAGAAACAAGATTCAGACCCTAAATTTTCAAGTAGTTTAACAATGATATCTTAGGCATTGATTATGATATATTTTTAGCTTAAGGGCCAAGTCCTTAACAAAATCTAAAAGGGCAACACTTACATAATACCTTGTGTGCGAGTGTACTATTGTCCTCATTATGAGATAACGGAAAAAGGCTAAAGCTGGCTTTATGGGCCACTTCAAAACTTTTAAGAACAAGAAGTCGCAGAATTGTTAGTGTCAAAAGTAAGTTCACCGATTACGCCTTGGCGCCGGCGCCGGGACCGATGGTGGGGCCGTATGTGGGGCTGGGGTGGGCTGCAAGGGTCGCTTGAAGGGCCCCAGTCGTTTGACAGGCCGTGGTGACACCGTATGCGGCTCTGAGTTGGACCAACTGCTAGCGCCATGGTCCAGTAATGCGTTCGCGAGACGACCGCTGCTCTGTTCTGTAATTTAAATTAAACCGTTGTATTGAAAGCAAATAAAAGTAGAATAAATAAATTAAATTTCTTTTTTTAAAGCTTTTCTAACTTACACGGTTAAATTACTGTATAGTCTGTTTCTTTAAAACTGTGTCAGTTAGTTTCTCAACCGGAGTTTGGTTAATTAGGTTAAAAAAGGTCTTTAGTCAAAACAATAAAAATTAAACTCCGCAAATATTTATTTATCTAAGGAGGTAAAATAACAAAAATAAAATATTATTCAAAATATTTAAGACTGCTAAGTAAGAATACAAGAACAATTTACATTCCTTGCATAGTTATAACGCAATAGTGCCTGTCATACCTGTCTGTTGGTGCGTGTGAAGCGGGGCGCGAATCCTCGTGACAAAGTGCTCGAAGGGCGTGGCGTGCGTGTGCGTCGCGACAAGTGCGTCCAAGTCACGTCCGCGTTCGCTGCACGCGTGCTGATATAAGGGCATCGTAGCACGAACGGCTCGACCGCCGGCGAACGCCGCGCCTCGGACCAGCGCCGCACAACAACTTACGCGCACTATACATTCCTCCCACAGTGGACCGAACACGCCCACCTAGATAAAATATATATTTTAAGGTTTGACATTACAATTATTTTGTTCAATGTCGACATTTATATTAAACTAGTAGTTATTGCCCGCGACTTCGTCCGCGTTGTTTAAATACAAAAGGAATTTCGAAAATCGGTTTACATATCTCAGAGTTTTGGTGAAACGTTCATATTTCAACCCTGTTTTCGCGATAAAAACCTATGTTTTTCCTTTACGTAACACACATACATACTTTTGCTCTTATAATATTAGGATGGATAAACAAAAAATGTACAAAATATAGTCTCAAAAAAGGTGGAACGAATCGTACGTCAGGTTTCCGAGACACGGTGCATCGCAGTAAGCCCCCGGGCAGTGGATACAAGACGATGAGGACATCGCAGAACTGAGTGGGCAGCGTGTCTCGCTTGTAAGGCCGCCAGTGCTCGCTCCACACTACGTGCACCTCGTCGTTGCCCAGGTGACGAGTCTGAAAGTCGCATTATTACACTTGTTAAAACTAGCTTGTGTTTTTTTTTTAATAAACTTTTATATAAATAAGTAAAATTTTAAATTAGGCATCTCGAATAATTTAAATCTGGATTCGCTCAAAGAACTGATATGACTACAATGATCAGGGAGAATCTGACATATTTGTCTTACAAGAGAAGTATTATTAAAAATCATACTACAAATAAATTCGCTTACCTTGTGAAGTATCGCGTCGGGCGTGTCCGCCGGCATACGCGTGGCGACGTGAAAGAGGGCTTCAAGCGTGAGAGTGGCCAAGTAGGGAGCGCTGGTGCCTCCGCCACCACTTCGGAGACCTCCCGCGAAGCCCACGTGGCTCTCCAACTCCACCTGGAGATAGATCAAACGGTATAGTGACGACACAAAACAAGTGTCGAATATGTAAAATCTGCAGACCAGAGCGCTCCTGTACGTTTTGATTGTTAAAACGTTATATCCTTATTCCTATCATTTATCATCAATAAATAACTACTTCGTTGAAAAACTTAACTGTATCGATATATGTAAATGTGTAGCCATATGAAAATTATTATCAAAGATTTATATATAGATTATTTGTATTAATTAAGGAATTACCTCCCAAGCGAGTGCAGCCAAAAAGGCCTCGTAGGCCGCACTCCCGCACCGATTCGACAGGATCTCGTTTCGCGACTCCTGCCCCTTGCCCACGTATATCACCGCCACCTTGTGCGTCTCTCGGCACCTGTCAACATTGGAAATCAATCATTCTCATCATTATTATGAAATTTATATACCATTTCGTTTACAATATCCCATAACAGCAAGTGCAATTTTGCAAGTGGCAAACAAAGTTATAAATGAATTCAAAATTTTAATTATATGAAATTTCTGTCTACGAAATGTCAAGCGATACTATCTAATGTTTAATTGGTGCCAGCCAGGACTCGAAGGATGACGTGGTTGAGAGTAGCACCAGGAAGCTTACCTCTGCGCATCGAGATTCCTCAACTCCCGCAACAGCCTGTCGGTGCGTTTCAGCAGATGCGCGTGCGCACGCCTCGCAGGCGCCAAAGTGCCCAACTGCGATACGAGCTGACTCGACGCAGCGAAAACGTTCTCACTCGAACCACTCATCGATGAAACCTCTACGGATTCTATATCTTCCTCACTGAAAGCATATTTTTTTTTGTGTGTCTGTTAATGGATCCCGACTAATCAGTGCTACATTCGTAGGAACACAGTTCTTATTCAGTGTCAGAGATATTATTTATAACCACTTTATTTGGACCCTCGTGTATCTAGAAAATTTTAACGTTCATTATTATCACTAAGGCTGGAATATTCAACACATTAGACTTCGGTCTAGATATAAGGAAAAAAGTTGATTTTGATATACAAGTGAACGCCGGTCAGCGTAACTATCACATGAGTTGAACTTTGCCCGGGGCTAGAACCCGGGACTAATTACTCTTACGTAACCAACCTGTCTCTATTCTGTAAATAGTATCGTTCAGCGTTTCTATGCGCAACGAGCGCGCAAACCAGTTCATCTTCAAGGCCTGAGGGTAACGGTGAAGGCCCTGCTTCGTCCAGCCTCCGACCGCATGTTACCTCAGGTGACGTATGCCCAATGTAGGCTAAAACCTGTAAATTTATATTTTAAACTAGCTGATGCACCTTACTTTGCCTGCGTTACTCCGTCTATTTTGTTTTATTTAATTAAGCATTGATGTATAGTATCCCTATTACATTGTAAAGGACTATTTAAACGATACAAAAGCTTGGCAATGCATCGCCCTTAATGCTGAGATACGGACATTTGTCAAACAGTGATCACGCTTATAGCAATAAAAAATACAATATATTTATTGGTTTTTAGTTCGATTTAACAATATCAGAATAGTGTCTCTATTTAAGTAACAAAATACTTGTTTTTGGAGAACACGCTCTCTCTTCTTAATCTTAAAGCATACACAAAATACCATACCAGTCACTATTGTGTGAAATTGTGTGTGTGTGTGTGTATATGTACATAAACAAAGCGTATTTAATTGTCGATTCTCAGACGATTTATTTTTGTAGGCTATTATTGGCATACAAGTATTCTAAATGGAAAACATATGAGAGTTATAGAATTGTCACTGACATGATCCAGTTGATGTTTGTCCGGTGGTGAGTTTCTGTAATCCGGCAGCAAATCTGGTGGCAACGGAGACGGTAACGACGACAGAGTGTTGTCTCTCGGCGTCTCTACACTGGAATAGGTTAAAAACACATATGACAACATTCCAATTAGAATAATTAACACCAAAGCTGCGAAGCTCTCAAAACGAAATAGAAATAATGTTACATATAGAAATTTTGCAGATCTGTGAATAGGTCAATATCTATTTTTTCGTACCCGTACATGTTAAGCTTAAAATACATGTGTTTTGCAAAGAATCCTATTATTTAATTTAATATTTATAAACAATCATAGGAGGTGGGACTTTTTTTTTATCTTGATTTATATACAAAACATTCAACTCTCATTTTATTCCCATTCAACGATCAGCCCCTCAATTTATATATATTTTGCCAAATCAGCTTACTAGCTGATTCGGTTAATAATTTTTTGTACATTTTCCCTAAATTAAAGACGAAACGATAGTTTTACATTGTAGCCCCGCACAGGTTCAAGTACATACACTTTTGGTATCGGCAGGGATTCAATAACTTCAGCAGATGTCACTGATGGGTCGTAGTACAAGGCAGACGCGTCCCAACAGGATTTGCCCGTGATGTCACGCAATAGCACGCGCACTTGGCGGTCTGATGTAACCAGCCCTGAAGGGGAAAAAATCATTACTCAAACGAAATTCTTAGTAAGTTAGTGTAGATTAAGATTCATTTTGGCACCAATTGAAAAACTCCAAAATAATTTTACAAAAAACCGAGACAAGAACATACTTGACGATTTAAGGGCGGAGACTTTCAAGTTCTTCCAGTCCGATCAACGCCCTGATTTGTTGTAACCTTGACAGTCCCAAAACCTTTGAGTCTCACCTGGAGTTGTTAATCCTTGAGGCAAATCCAACGCTGGCAGCTCAATAAACGACGCTAAAGTGGAGTCACTCAGTCTCATCAGTTGTATATGCGGTGCGTTCAGCACTGGTGGGCCCAGTTCGGCACCAAGAGAGGGAATGCTGTCATGCTGCTCACAAACCGTGGAGGACAACTGACAGCCGGTCCATAATGGCCAATGACCCAGATAGAGAACCAGCTGAGAGCATATCTATAGAAAAAGTATGCCTTTAAACCTTTTAAGTAATAAACTTATTTCTGTATCGTATTATTTTGATATTTCCTATTCAAAGGCAAGATGTGAGAGCCATTTCAGCCATTAAAGCTTTGCTGCAAAACAACAACTTACATACCAAATTGCATCTTTACTCATAATATCAATAAATATCTTTGAAACAGAATCCCATGCACAATGAAGCTTTATGAACTACTTGCTAAACTTCACCATAAAGCGAACTACCATTAAAGCGAGATTACGTACTATATTTATGTACTTGTCTTATTAAAAAAGCTTTCCACGCTTAGCGGGCAAACATTTTAAAAAGCATTTTTAAGTTATCAAACTCTTTGGCCGTAGATGTAATGTAATAATTTTAATAATAAGAATACAGACATCCCAAAGTCTCGTTTTTTTCACACATAGATAGAAAACATATTGATTCACAGCCGGGATTCAAACACATGTCACAATTTGATAATAAAAACCAATGCTCACCGTCTGTGCCCATAATTTGACATCAATGCTTGAAGCTGGAACTGTCTTAGGCCCAAGATTATCAAGCTGGATATTGGGATCAAAATCTTCATCCACGGGTAGACTCAACCCATCAATGTCAGTTCCATTCGTGCCTCTCATAACGGCGTATAAAACCTAAAAATAAGGACATCTTGACGACTCGGTTTTCGCAATTGTAAGCACACCGGACAGGCAAACAGAGTCCCGAGTTTCGATGCCCGGTACGGTCAACATACACGTGATGTGCGTATTTGTTATTATTATATATGAGTTGTATCGGCTATATATATATATATATATATATATATATATATATATATATATATATATAAAATGTCCCGAATTGCGTTTTAGTGTTTTGTATAAAAGCTATATAAACAATTTAAGATATTACAATTAAAGCTTAAAACCTAAAATAATAATTAAAAAAAATAGAACTAAAAGGTCATGTCGAAATGGAAAATGCAAAAATAAAGCCAAGGATTTTCTCGGTACACCGATAAAATTCGTGTATTGTGCAAAACGATATAATTTAGCACTGAATGTTAGAAATCCCATCTCTCTATTAATTAGCACCATGTTACGTTGTTTGCGACGCTCAAGCGGTTTTGTCATATGTTAGAGCTTGTGCTTATAATGCGATAGGAGAAAGGATTATTCACAGTCAACAGCCGACTTCACTGGAAGTACATTGTTCGGGAATCCACCAAAAAAAAAACAGTCAAATCGGACATCATGCAAAAATTCGTAAGTTACCTTTAAGCTTTTTGAATTGATTAATATTTTATTGCACTAAAATGTATGTTCCTTTCTGACAGTTCAATTCTAGAGTAGCCTTACAATGCTTTGTTATTTCAATTGTCAGTAGCACAATTTTGTACTAATTGTTTATTTTAAAAGAGCCGCTATGGAGTTTCTTGCCGGTTCTTCTCGGTAGATGACTGCCTTCCGAACCGGTGGTAGTTTAAAAAATGACGATTCAAAAGTGTACTTGAATAAAGATATTTTGTGTTTGAGTTTGACAAATTGTATTTACTTTGTGATGAAAAGAGACTTGTATACTTTCTTTTTTAACAGTTGATTCTGTTTTGTCGTTAAAAAAAAACCTTTCTCCTAATATATCCCGTAAAATTATTAACTTAAATTATTTAATATAAAACTATTGGAGTTAGAGAGTAAATCCCTAAAAGGCCGGCAACGCACTCATGAGCTCCCAGCCACTTGAGTGTCCATGGGCGGCGACTTCACCTTTATGGTGGGCCTCCTGCTCGTTTGCCCCCTCTTCTATAAAAAAAAAAAGTTAGAGAGTGTGCTTGTTTGGATCGATCTTTGTTGTAATAAAACATTTACTTGTATACTGTTCAAAATCATTATTTAAAAGCAAATGTACTTGATAATTGTCACCGAGGGACGATTTTTACAATTTATATTGTTTCAGGTGTTGGTAGCACTCGCACTTATCGCGATATCGGCCGCTGCACCTCAACAGCAAGTTGCACCAGAACCGATTTACATCCTCAAACACGACTCAATTGTTAACCCTGATGGCTACAACTTCGAGTGAGTTCTACCTCTTATATTTTTAGTTAGAATCGCTAAGGAATGAGCAACACGGCATACACACGGCCCCTTAAACATGTTTTCACCAATCTTTACCATTTTTTAAATTTAATTCACAAATTTTATACATTTATTAATAATATACTTATGCAGCCTGTCAAAAACATTAAAATTGTCTCGTTGATGAAAAAGGTTGCTCACCCCTCACCCTAAACTGTAAAAAGGCTTTATTCAATCTACCATATAGTCAACTTGTGCAATAATCTAGTGGCGCTCGTGTGCCCATAAATGCATATTTATTTTGGGTCATAATAACAGTGTCGTAACCATGGTTACCACCATTGTACCACCAACAAAAATACAAACGAAATTCTATCTAAAGGTTCGAGACAAGTGACGGCACTCAGCGTCAGGAGTCCGGTACGCTTAAGCAAATCTCTGATGACGTGAAGGCGCTTGAAGTACAGGGCAGCTACAGATACGCAGCACCCGACGGCCTAATTTACACCGTGACCTACGTGGCTGATGAACACGGCTTCCAACCTCAGGAGCGCGTAGAACATCCAGGCCATTAAATCCCTCAATTTACATACTGATGTCGGGAAAATTTCAAAGAAAACTTCATGCATAAGTGAAAGTTGCCAGAGTCCACAATACTTCTCCATCACATTATTGGTATTGTTATTTTTGTATTCGTTTCTATTTTTTTTATACTGTTTTGATTCTTTAATAAACGTTTTGTTTTATGTAAATGTATTTTTAATAGATTTATCATAATTTTAATATTCCAATATATAAAATATATTATATCGAACTAAACTTTAAAAAAGTTATGTTATGGAAATAAATATCTACCTACGAATATATTAAACAACAATTAACATAATTGTTATTGTCTCTCAAGCTAAGGTGTCAATTGGCAACACTTAGCACAGTAATGCATGAAAATAATTTTAATTTTTACTTTGTTAGAAACTTTTCTTTATAATTAAATATTTTATGTGTATATGAGTAAAGGTATAAAGGAGCAGGCCACTTGGATAGGCTGATCGCCGGCCACACGACACTGGGGGCCATAAATGAGTAAAAAAATTAGTCAATTACATCACGTGACCTCTTCTATACAGATTCCTTATCCGACTGTGGAAAAGCGATATTGTCTCAGGCCCCATATTTAGTATCAACTCACCCTGAATATCATGAGCAGCAGTGTTTGCCCATCCTGCTCATGCTGCATGAGAAGCGAGGGTCCGCAGCGAACAGCGAACTCAGCGAGACATAGAAGTAGGGAGCCAGCGAGCGGACGCACGTTGTCCCTACCACCATTGTGCGATATTTGAGCGAGACACGCGCAGATGCATTTAATTATTTTCTCTGTAGACAATATAAATTGTTTCATAAAACACTAAATTTCACCTTAACCTTTATAATCTTACAATTATTTCAGTTTAAAGCAGAGAGTTTTACCAGCGAGTCCCGGATACAGTTCGACGATTCTATCTGTGTAGTCGGCTAGCACGAGCACAGCATCGCTGACCACTTTGGCTATGGTTTTGTTTTTCATCTAAAACAAGGTATACGGATATTTAACATGATCATAAGCTAATTTCGTTATACAAAAGTTATATCAGCTTATTCAAGCTTTATAAGCATTGCTTACCATCAACATCTGCAGTAAACAAGTGACATAGGCCGGTAAACGTTCGCAGTGCGTACGCGTCGCGAGCAAGTGGCTCACGTGTGCGACGAGCGCGCACGCGCCCGCACATCGCGCTGCTGCCGCGCCCTCGCGACGACAAACGCGCACCACTATGTTAAGTACGTGCTCCTGCACGAGTTAATTAATTATTAATAAGGAGTTTAAAAAGAAAATCGCCATACTTTATCGAGCCACACACAAATATAAAGTAGTTGAAAAATTAAATTTATGAACGAACTTAGAGAAAAATAGAGCATTGCATCCCTTGAAAGGCCGGCAACGCACTTTGCTTTTGACGTATCAGTATTTAATTGTTTTGAAATGATTTTTCGTATATAACACAGTTGCTGTGTCATTTAATTGGTTTTCGTATTTAAATCTTTTTTGCAAGCAATCTATTATTACCTTTAAGTCGGGACATGACACAGTATTGTACTGATGAGGGTATGGCTGCAGCATTGGTGCACTCATCAGACCGTCTGGTAAAGACAACAGCGAGCCCAAAAACGTCACAGCGGCTGTTCGAGGACACTGTCGCAAAAAAATAAAATTCTTCAACAAAGATCTTATTCAGAACGCAAAAACCATTTTAGCTCCATATGAGATAGCCACGGTAATTACTAAGGGTTTCTTACCGATGCTCCCATATCCGAAGAGTTGAGAACGACAGTCGACGCATGAACAAAGTCGAGAAGTAATAATGAATAGCCATCGAGAGCCAGCGACAGGTAACGCGGTGCAGCAAACTCGACCAACACGTCCACAACGGAACGATCCTCTCCCGTCAGACCTAAAGAAAATTTATGGAACATATTTCACACTAGAAGCTTTGGTCCGCGTGGCTTAAATACACAAGGAATTTGGAAAATCGGTTCACGAATGTCAATGATC
The DNA here is from genome assembly GCA_951799465.1 of Leptophobia aripa. Classification (NCBI taxonomy): domain Eukaryota; kingdom Metazoa; phylum Arthropoda; class Insecta; order Lepidoptera; family Pieridae; genus Leptophobia; species Leptophobia aripa. Next base: position 9,364,455 of record OX637260.1, read on the forward strand.
TGGTGAATTTTTTATACATTTTATCCCCTTCAACCCGTAGTCTGACTAAACTTTCCCTAAAGTTTAGTCTCCATACCAAATTTCGATCGACATCAGTTCAACAGTTTAAGCGTGTAAGCGTAACATACATTCGTATGTATAAAACCTTTGTATTTGAACTTCAAAGAACATTGTTATAAAATATATGAGAGTACGAGGATCTTATGATGTCATATTTACCATGGTGCAGTGCTCTTTGGTATAAATTGAGGTGTGCCAAATGCAGCCTGTTGTTGCACGTTGACGGCGCACCCGGGCCTTGCGCCTGCGTTGACTCGCATAACAATCGCAACGCCAATAACTTGCCCGCCCTAAAATATGGTCTTAATGAATAATACCACACCTCTGACGTCACAGACCTTATAAAAAAGAAACGACTCAAACACCAGAGTCTTTTGATAGTTAAACTCACATCGGTCCGGATATACTCATATTTTAATTAAAGTTTTTAATCAATCTTGACTTTCTTGAGATTCATCGCATCAAAAATTAGATTTATAGCGTCTAAAATAATTAATATTAATAATATTTAATAATTATGTTCAAAGCAGTAGAAGCGTCTTTAGTTAAATAAATTTTATTTTAAATAGACCATTTACCATCTGCAAACTATAACTAGCATTAATATCTCTATCTATAATTTAATAGGTACATTTTAAAAAGTGCAAGTCGATGGACATAAATATAAGCTTATAAGTGCGCTAAAAAGAGAATAATTGAAATTTTGAATAGACTAAAATTTGTTTAGTTTTTCTGCTTTACTTTTGCATTTGAAAGTTTTAACTTAATAACATATTCCAAGTGGTAACTCCGTATCTACTTATAAGAAAGCTTAAATAGTTATTGGTTTAGCAAGTTTTAGATGCGATTTAAAAATTATATAATTAGTGGGTGTATATTAAATAAATTCGAGGCTAGCATACCGAGTAACACACATGCAAGTTTCTTAATTACCTGTGTGATGATGGTAACGCCTCCGCCTCCAGACACCATCCAGCCACCAAGTTGAACGGCACGTGAATTTCCGTATTCCCATTGAGGGTCTGATTAGCACTTATCTGTCGATAAATACATGTTCACGATAACTTTAAGATATCACAAAAATAGAACAAATCTTATGAAAAAACACCTTCACATATTCATCAGAATATATCTCCACGATTACGGAACGATGATTGACATTAAATAATATATCTAAAATATTGAACGCCATTATCCCAACGATAGGTATTTTTTTTGTAAACTACCCTTCATATTTGCAAAATATACCTCTCTCCTTCGCAAACGTCTCAACAGGCGTCTTTTTCCTCCTCTTTCGCATTGACAATGTTTGAATAGTTTGTTATTTGACAACAGTTCGCACAACCTCAACAGAACCATACGCGATCAGTGCGCGTCCAGTTATAAGATAAACAGACGGCACACGAGAAAAACGTAAATATTATATTTCAACATCTGTCGAGATATCGTGATTAGCAATGGACAATTTGACGTAAGCGGCAATGTGCGAGGCTAACCACCTACTGTACTCGTGTATATAGAAATAAAGAAAATATGTTTATTTGGACACACACACACACACAACATCACAATATAATAGTATTTTTAAAACTAAAATGGACACATTGCTTTGTTGCAACTGGCGCGGGGGTGCTGCTCAGGATTTGTGTGGAATATAATATTGCACACCACTGATTTTCAGCAGCCCCCACTTGTCGCAAACCGCTGCACGGCGTCAAATGTTAAACAATTTATATGAAAGGTAAAAGTAATAAAAAAATAATAAAATGAAGTGAGAAAATATATGTAAACAAACATCAATTATTGTGACACGGTTAATTTTGTCAAGTGTAATAACGAACGTTTAAGAACCTTCGAAACAAAATGGAAAACTTATTAGAAATGTAATATAATAACAACTTGTAATTCACCGTGAATTTCGACACGGTCAAAGCTGATTGTTTCTACGTATAATTGTCACGTAATGTCCGCGATTTTATTTAATTTTTGTCGATAAATCTTGTGTCAACTCATTGAGATGGAATTCGAATCGATAAATCGAACGTAAATTTTATTATGAATAATAGTTGAACATTACTTCTTTTTTACAATGGATAAATTTTTGTAGATTTGTCTCTTTATGCAGACCAAGTCGCGGCATACACCTTGTGGAAGTAACTTAGATTATCACGCATCAACGCACGATTGGACATAGGCAATCAATGTGTTTTATTGATTGAGAGTGCACGTTCCATTACAAGACTTTCAGTAAATAATATGTAAAATCAAAAGATATTTTGAAAAAAAAACCATGATTATTTTGACTTATTCGATGTGTCCAAGGATGATAGAACTTTAATAGAGCTATCTCCTTCTGTCTCATAAAGAATACTACAATTACAATAAACTATCTAGCCCAGTATAAATCTATTATAAAGTGGTGACCATGCACAATACTGACCTTAATAAGCGTAGCATTGAGATGTATCAAGTAGTTGAAGAGATGATGGTGAGCATGAGGGTCCTTCAAAGCGTTGGGGTCACCCAGAGCGGCCAACATCCTCCTCCACATGACCCAGGCCACGTCTGGCAACCACCCCCTCGCCCTACCACCCATCACTACACCCACTCCACCCGCAACCCTCACATCTCCCTCCATACTCTCCCCCCCATCGCCAGCGTCCGCTTCCGACCATTCTATACGAGGGGGTAAAGATGTGTTCAAACACAAATTTTGTTTATTTATGGCATCAAACGTGAGACTGTTATGCCGATTAGATTGCAAGTAGGGAGAAATTCAATTCGCGCTATCGAATATAATTTAATATCAATTTCTCAAAGGTTATATTTCAAAGTATCTGACATGATGTTTTGTTGTATTTTACAAAAAAAAAACAATATAACTTCAGAAGACAGTTTAAATGTTTTAAACAGTTGGTTATATCCTTCGCCATATTTAATGTTGGCTTTTTAAACAAAAAATAAACGTAAGACTTACCAACGTTACCACCATCAGAAGCGAGATCTATTTGCAGGGGCGAGTCTTTGATAGAACTGCTTTCGACGCCGCTAGATGGCGCAGGAGACGGCGATCTTGACCCTTAATAGTTCAAATATAAATGACTCACACCAAAGCCAGCATACATCAAACAAATGTTATGCCGGTCAATGAGCCATGTCGGTTTTATACTCAGATAAGTCTAAAGGTCTCGCCTCTTTACAACCATTCTCAATAACTTGGAGAGTTTGTTGCCAGTTCTTCTCGTTCGCTCTACTCACATGATACTTTTTTTTTTTTTTATAGAAGAGGGGGCAAACGAGCAGGAGGCCCACCATAAAGGTGAAGTCGCCGCCCATGGACACTCAAGTGGCTGGGAGCTCATGAGTGCGTTACTGACAGTAAATTGTTATTTTAGAGTATTTTTTAAGAAATTTTCACGATATACGAAGGCGGGTCAATAAGTCCGTGTGTTTTGGAATGAAACACAGATTTTTCGTTAAAAAAATAATTTTATTTTTCAACGTAGTCTCCCTTGAGCTCTATACACTTTGGCCAACGCTTCTCCAATTTTTTTATCGCTTCCAAAAAAAAATGATTTGTCGAGGTCCTCAAAATAGGCCCTTGTTTGCGAGATGACTTCATCATTGGAGTCAAATCCTTTTCCACCAAGCCATTTCTTCAGGTTTGGGAACAAGAGGTAGTCGCTCGGAGCCAAATCTGGAGAATAGGGCGGATGAGGGAGCAATTCATGGATTTTTGCCATGGCACCTGCACATGGGTGCACCCTTGCATTGTCTTGGTGAAAAAGAACGATTTTCTTGGACAAATGAGGTCGATTTTTTTTCAAATCGTCATTGAATCGGTCCAATAAGTTGGCATAATATTCCCCATTGATTGTTCTTCCCTTTTGAAGGTACTCAATGTGGATTATACCGCGTGCATCCCAAAAAACAGTCGTGTAACTTTATTGGCTGACAAACCCATCTTGGCCTTCTTTGGCGCTGATTCACCCTTAGAAACCCACTGTTTTCACTGTTGTTTGGTCTATGGTGTGTTGTGATGGATCCATGTTTCGTCCACGGTAACAAAACGGCGCAAAAACTCCTCCAATCCATACTCCACGATTGCGTTTGTGGTCGACTGTGAGCAAACGCGGCACCCATCTTGCAGAAAGCTTCTTCATGCCCAAGTGATCATTCAAAATTGAAACCGCTGAGCCGTGCGAGATCCCTACAGCTTTGAAAATCTCTTGCACTTTCAATCTTCGGTCGGCCAACACCATATCGTGAATTGTTTCGGGTGACCTCAACTGGGCGTCCAGGACGTTCGGCATCTTCAGTGCTTCGGTATTGGTTTTTCATCGCAAGAAATAATGCTTAATAAGCACGCTAAATCCATTTTCTCCTCAAATTAGTATTAGTGAGTAGTCTGATAAAAATAGCTGTCAAACACAAACTACCTGACGCAGCAAGTTCAAATTTTGACAGAAGTAAACTGACAGATGCCTGTTGACAGGAGCAGTGTTGTAGTTTCAATAAAGATGTCAGAAATTCAAAAAGTGACGGACTTATTGACCCGCCCTCGTATGTAAGAAAGTATATAAATAAAGTGATTGATATTCTATTAATGTTACAAATGAAATAAAGCTTACCGCTAGCGGAATCCCTCTCCTCATTGTGTGAAGAGTGTCGGAGCGAGTCCAAGGAGTACCAACGCCGCGTCTTTCCGTCAATCTTTTCTGTGGTGTCATCTGTGTTATTTTAACAACAATTTTATAAAACAAACGCAATACGTGGCGAACATTGTCAACATTTAAGTCGTTAAATGAAATGTCAACTTGACGTTGACAGTCCCTGTCAAGGATCACAGAGCGTCCAGTGACGTAGACATCGCATTAAATACAGGTTTCTATCCGTCATAATTTGGATAATTATGAGAAACATGGGAAAATCCAACTGAATTATAATCTATACAATTTATTATAAACATGTTCGACTGACGTATTTATGTCTGTGTACTGGATTTGGAACAGAATTTAATTTGAAAAAAAAATTAAAAGTTCAATTTGACTAAATATTATATAAGAGCAAAATATATACCTTGTGAGTTTTGCGGCGTGTGCGCATGTCTGTTCAAATGGGGGTCACTTCGACAACGTGCCAATGGTCTTCGTGATGAAGCGTCTTTTCGAGGGTGCGATTCGTGACCTACTCGTGGCGATTTACCTACAAAACGGTTAAAAATGTTTAAGTGATATAAATTGCCAGGTGTCCCAATACTTCAGTGGAAATAATAAATCCGTAGGACCTATGAGTAATTATATCTTTGTCTAATTTTTTTTTATAGTTTCATAGTTTATAATTTCTATGTGGGATATGCAGTAAGAGAAGAGTCAGGTCATGATTAAAGGGAGGTAATTGTTGTATAGTAATACAATAATCTTGTTGTTAGAACAAACCGGGTGTCCTAGTGTCGGTGGGTTGTAAAGCAGCCCTCCGCAGGGGCGGCGGTCGGCTCGCGTTCGCAACGGGCGCGGGGCGACGTCCGCGCGTGCGCATCTCCCCTCCCCCGCCACTCTCCGACAGCTCCAGTGCGTACACGTGACGCGCCAACACACGCGTCAGTGTCTCCATTGTTTTCTACAATATTTACGATTAATTTTCTAGTTTATTTATAGCATCAGGACTGGAATGTCCCTAACAGACATTTCTCTTGCCTTAGTACAAATAAAGGTTCAGCTGGCAAATAAAAGTTGAATGCTAGTAATGCTGTAAATGTATTAAATTTTTGTAGAAGAGGGGGCAAACGAAACGAGACACACCATACATGTGAAGCCGCCCACGGGGCTGGAAGATCGTGCATTGCCGGCCCTTTTAGGAAGTGCTACGCTCTTGTAACTGGAAGATCGTCACAAAGTTTTATAGACAAGAAAACTTACGGCCCACTCCTTAATTAAATCCTCCCAGTGCGTGAGCCTCGTCAAGAGTTCCATGAAGCTTTGCCACAAGTCCGCTTTCACAGCCACATTCAGATTAGCTTTAATCCACGTCACAATTAATGTTTGAAACAACGCCGGCGCTAAATATCCACCTGAAAAGAAATACATAAATAAATGAAAGAAAAGAAGATCTATGCAAGTAGGAGCAGCCTTCAATGGATCAAAATCAATAGCTAACTGACTCTCAAAGACATCAATCAGCTTAAAGTTTCATATCTGATTGTAGATTATATATATTTAATAATACATATAAATATAGACAGAAAGATATATAATGTTTTTTTTTCAGTATTAAGTCTTATTAAGTTATATCTTTTCTAAATATAATCGTATCAGCGATCGATTATGTATATTATATTATATTGTATATATAGCAGACACCCACAACAAACTCAGCTACTTAATACTGTTAAATTCGCTTATGACACGCGTTTTTTATAAGCGCGTTCTCTGCTAGTTATCAACGCGTTTTTAGCGCGTTTCCATTTGCATTCTACAGAAGTCAACGCCCCGGAAACCTTTGAAAAAATTAAACTCACCTAGTGATTCCTGCTTCTTTTTGGGTGGAACTTTTGTTAAAACGATAGAAGTAATTTGAAGCAGTACCAGAAGAAGTTGTTCCCTGGAATTAATTAAATAAGCGTTATCATTTCATAGTTCTTCAACATCGGGTTTTCTGTAATTGATCAAATTAAAAACGCAGCCTGTTAGGTGCCAAGGTTAGTGTTGTTGCCATGGTAACCAGGGTAACGGGTACATCATAAAAAATATTAAAAACCTCACCAAGAGCGGTCGTCCATACCGACATGCATCACCATATATCTATATATATTGAGCACTCTCTTGCACGTGTCGGTCTGCTCCTCCAACAGTTGGTGCGAGGGCGGTCCACCAGGTGGCAGCGCACTCGCACTCGACACGAACACATTCGCGGCTTGCGTCATGAAAATTTGCAAAATATTCTGAAAATTCAAGTACATCCTCAGATTTTTCAAAACAAAAGTACATGAGTTTTGATCATTTTTTGCCCCCATAACACTTAAAATATTCACAATTAACAAATTCTATCAACACCGTAACGTCAATGCAATATGATTTATCAAAATCAAACTGACCTGTAAACCAGCCCTGACCATCACATTATCTCTTCCCACTGCTCCCAAATAGGAATCGTTCCTCAACCGTCGCGGAGGCACTTGCGGCTCACCACCCGCCTGCTGGTCGTAAATGTTCTCCAACAGGAATGGAGGTATCTCCACCACCTGCAAATTATTAATTGGCTAACAGAAGTATCAAACAAAAATTAGATTTAAAATATTTTCTCTTAATTGCAACCTTGATGCTATTTTACGACGTGACATAGACATTTTGTTAACAAGTGCAAAAACAAAATTTAAACTTGGGGTAGAGACTTTTGGACCATGGGGTGCAAGTGCACAGGCGCTTATTAAAGAATTAAGTAGGCGCGTACCATGCTCAGCATATAAGCATCGCGATACAGTGAGGAAATGTCGCCAGCATTGTGGGTACTCTCCCACAGGGACCAAACTTTTTAAATTTGTTTTATTTAAAGTTAATTATTTTAGTAAGGTTAATATTAAGAATATTTTGTGTTTATTTAATAAATGTTTTCAAACTATCTACGGTATAAATTAAAAAAAAAATTTAACATCAATAGTTTTTTATTTTATTATATCTCTCCCCAAACATCTTATGTGCTAAAAATGTTTAAAAAACAATAAACTTATGAGATAATAAAACTAGGTTTACACATAAAACAATTAAATGGGAACTTGAAACTGATATGTTTTATGTGTGATAAAATATTAAGTTGCCCGTTTGTAAGTAACTCAAATACTATTTGACAAGTATCCATATTAAAGCAGGCCTTCGCAGGCTCAACGACTTCTAAAGCTCATAGTTTAGTGCGAGCTTTTCAATATCATCAATTTGCAAGCACAAGGATCTTACGTTCATCTGTATCCAATCCTTGTACAGAGCAATCACTCTCCGTACAGCAGCCGCATGAGAGTACGGCAAGAGAAAGGCCTGCCTCAAGATTTCGATCGTAAAGTCGACGTGCTCCCTCGAGGAACAGCACAGCACGTCGCGCACCACTTGCTCTGATGACAGCTCCTCATACATTCCGGAACCTGTATGAATTGTCAACATTTGACTTTTTTTTTTTAAAGCATATTAATTTACTTTTACATGTCAAAATCAAAATATCTTTATTCATATAGGCAACCACGGTACACTTAATAGTCAACAAACAAAACGTTATAAAACAATTTCGACTCTACATTTAGTGCCAGTTCCCAAATCAAGGGCGTAGAAGGGAGGAGAAGAACTGGCCAGAAACTATCCGCCAGTCTTTTAAGCCGTGTAATGGTTGTAGATGATGAGAGATGTGATGTAGAGATGCGTCAGTCACTATCTAATATATAGAATTCTCGTATCACAGTTTTCGTTACTCCTCCGAGCCGGTTGACCGATTGTCCTGAAGTTTTCTCAGCATATTCAGTAGGTCTGAGAATCGGCCAACATCTATTTTTAGAGACATTTTTTTTTTGGCAAAACGACGTTTGTCGGGATCAGCTAGTGTTAAATAAAAACATACCTGAAGTTATACCTGATTCTAAGCTGGGATGGGGTGTGTTAGCTGATGAATCGTGTGAAGAGGCTCTACTGGAGTCTGATGGATGACCAACGGTGAATGAAGTCTCTTCCTCGTGATGCAACGACGTGGCCGGCGTGGGTGTGTTCGAATGTATGTGGGATCCTGTGCTCGTCATAGATGACGGTTGGCCACCCTCACTGCCCTGCCTCTTCATGAAATGAGCAAAATTCGCAACCCATTTTATCAATATTACTCTGCATAGCGCAAAGTCATCTTCCAGTATATTGTGTTGAACAGGCAAATCTGAAAAAAATAATAACAAATAAATAAAGCTCATGAAAAGCTAACAAAATTAATATTTTGAATCACTCACCAAGATTAGGTTTGTATAATGAGTTCTTATAATTATATTGCGGACATATCACTGGTAAATAATACATTTTAAATCTCTCTAGCAAAAATGCAAAACACCTCATCGCTTTGGTATGTGATCTGTCCTTCCATTGCACTTTGGTGACAGACGTTGCCATGCAATCGAGTAGAATTTCAAAAAAATGTCTCGTTTCATTTTCCACAACTTTCTCGCTTGCACTTGGAGGTAGGAGCGGCTGTATGTCAACACTTTGGACTGGATTCAATGCGTTTGTGTCGTGAAATATTGATGCGGAGACATTTGCCAATTTGCCAATGAACCCGGTGGGTGTTTGTTCGACCACAACTTTCTTTGCACTCTCCGTTGAGTTAAAGTTTGGATGTTGCAATATATCGTCAACTTTAAATTCGTTCGATTCTTGTGATACCTTTGCCACTAGATCAAACAGTTTTGGTTTGAACGGTGAGCCAATAGGTGGCAGACAAGAATCAGGTAAACCAGGTACGAGGGATGCAAACATTCTATGTACTTCAGGTGGAGCATTATCACCGAGGGCTTGATACCATAATAGGAAAAATCTAAAAATAAAAAAGCTATGATAAAATATATTCAATTTTATCTTTATATGATGGTGTAAAATACCAACCTTATTGCATCTGCCCTCAGCTTATGTGAATTTCCTCCGTGGAGGAGCTTTGAAAATATTCTTGTCAATGAATGTAGTTGCCATCTTTTGCCTATTAACTCTGGCAGGAGACATAAAACCTTTTCTAAAAGTGACAATGCACCCTCTAACTCTTCTTTACCAGCCTTGTGTACTAAAATAAATGAATATTCAAAAGTCGCAATTCACTGCAGTGATAATAAATGTATAAGCTTAGCACTTCAGTAGTGGGGAATGAGCTAACATTTGTCTCAAAATAAATGAGTCACATTTCTTAAGCACACAAAGACATTTTAAGCTGTGTACTATAGCTACTACAGCACTTGCAATAACCTTGACCTTCATAACATCACAAAGTAAACACATACTAATATGTATATTATGGATATATTGATAAATACTTTAATTACTTTTCTGGTTACATATATTTAATCTCTGTACCATTAAAAGTGAATGCTGTTACAATATATTTGATATATTTTTTGGACATTATGTTTTTAATTAAATATTAAAAAGAAGCATGTGAAAAAGAACTTTATTGAATTAATACAAACAATATGCAAAAGGTTATAATGTATATATCAAATAGATCTTTTAACATATTTGTAAGGTGATTTGCAAGGTGTTTTGATTATATTGATGATAGACAATTACATCCCATGCTTAATGATGATATCGGTCTATGAAGTGCAAATGTCGTTGAAAAGTGATTGTAAAGAATGATTTAACAAGCACCAAAACTCACCAAGATGGAACGGTAGTTCTGTATGGCAAAACAGAAGAAAGTAAGTAGGAGTCTATCATACAAGGATAATACAAATTTCAAATCTATACATAATGTAGTGAAAGTATCTAGTATTTTGTTTACATTAAAGAAACTTGAAAAAAATACATTCAATCCAAAGTTTATAAAAACTAAATTAGATTTTTAATAAACAATATCTGTTGGTAGTGTCAATATTGGATAATAAAATCTAGTGATTATCATACTAATATACTAGATACAATAAATAATATTACACATTGAAGTAAAAAATAACATAAACTTACCTCTTTGTCTCAAATTATTTTCAGCTAAAATAAAGTTATCATAGAGAATGAAGTAAACATGACTAAAATTGGCCTCAAAGTATGTTTTAGCTTCATCCGTTTCAAAGTGCTCTGAAAATTTCAATTATTTTGTACTATTTATATAAAAGAGTCTTATTTTATAGAAAGAGTTTTATTTTATAAAAGAGTCTAATAACAGTGTAATAATGTTAATGGAAGTAATAAAATAAATAAACCATTGGGCAAAAATGGTTACTAATGTATTTAAACACGATATTATAACAATAAGAACAAAAATAACAGTTATTCTCATCTAATTAGCATGTAGAACGGAATAGAGACGCTATGTGTTGTGGTGAGAAAGTCGAATATAAGATAATCACTAATTATCTATGTTGTAAAATGTCTTACCTAAAACTATTCTCAAATGTTTTAATCGGGTTGTAGAGTCCTTTTTAGAATCCTGAATTTTAACTGTTGATTTCTTGACATCTTGGTGTGATTTTTTTGTAAACATTGTAGTCAGGTGAATAAAATTTTAAAACGTTTTATTCATTGTAGGTGCGGATATATTAAATTTCACATGTTTTAAAACACTTTTATACTGCACTGTATAAAAAATGTTATTAATAATTTCCTAAGTTCTCGTTTTTTCATTATCCAGTTTTCACTTTGTGTCACTAATACTGATGATTGTGATTGATCATTGGAAAATGGAAAACCTGGACTATATTCCGATTGTCAAAAGCACGTCAAATGACAAAATCAGAATGAAAGCTGACGTCGGCACATGGAACGTCATTTGTAAATGACGTCGACACTTCAATATGACTACGGTAAATATAGTCTAGACTGTTTCATATTTTACCAGATTAACAGTACTGCTTCACAATATATGCATATTGTGTTAAAGATAGCATAAGCAAACATTCCTAATAATGTTTACTACAATTTCTTTATATTGAAGTATACTTTTACACTTTGACGTTGAAAACCCAGTCATATTAGTTAAATATTAGACTAGTATATTTCAAAATACTCGACTCTCTTTCGAACCTTTTAAATCGCGCAGGTCAAAAAGTGCAATAGGTATCTATACTACGTCAACAAAGAGAAATGAATGGTATAATATGGTAGGTTGGACTAATTTTTATAAAAATTATATTTATATATGTTGCAAACGTAAAATGTCCAATTAATTAATTATCTAAACCTACGAGTATTGAAGATGTACTCATTTCAATTTGTAAAGCTAAATTGGAAGCTTATAAATATGTAAAACATACCCATTTAGTAAACAAACATTATAAAATTCATAGACAAAACACGCTCTTTGGGTTTTTCAAAGTCGCTAATTTATTTCTTTTGTTACTTGTAATATATTTTTCGTCGTAAAAGACTTCTGACCGGCGAAACAAGATTTCTATTATCTATACTTATAATAAGACAGTAAAAATCGAATGTCTGTACATTAAATATTTTTCCAAAAAACTGAAAGGAGGCAATTAGAGTCATAGAAACCAAAAAAACAATTTTTGGAATTCTTGTCTGTCTGTCTGTTTGGTACGTTATAACTTCAAAACTACTGAACGGATTTGAACGCGGTTTTCACAGTTGGATTGCATATAATTAGGAGCGTTGTCAATACTATTGTCAGAACTAAACTAACTGATTTCGTCAAAATCGGTTAATGGAAAAAGAAGTTATGGTCAATTGAAAATTTCCTTCAACCACTGCTTCAAAATTTTTAAACACTTATATTGATTGATTCGTTATATATTGTTGAATATGTTCTCATATAAGTGAATCTTAATATTAAAACTTATGATAGGTAACAAAAATAACAAATAACGCAACGCGCGGGTCGCGGTTGAAGTGTTGAACAATATGCTCGATAGATGGCGTTGATAAAATTCGTCATCAACCTACATCGCGGTATTAAGATGCTCCATTGTGTAATGACTACCATGTAGTTCAAACTTTTATTGACGTTATATTCTATGATTATTTTGAGTTAATACTTTCCATACAAACAAGTATAAGGAAACGATTCCACCTACATCCTTAAAGTTAATAAGGTTTACCTTATATTATTTGGTCAAGCCTAAATAAGTAATAACCTCACAAGTACGTATTTCGTACTCATAACTTCGTAAGAATTTTCCAGCTCATCCACAGAAGAAGATGACTATAAGAATATAAAATTGTCAGAATAGATACCTGTACGTTAATTTGAAAGTTGCCCTCGATTTCCCTGAATCATCGGATCCCTGATTCACAGGCTATATATTTCCAATTGTAAGATTTTAGCCTGTGAAAGAAAGCCCTGTCGAGATCATTAAAAAGCGCTATATACTTAACCAAATTACACGTGGGCGAAGCCGCGGGCGGAAAGCTAGTACAAGATAAAAATCATTGTAAAAAATATTTACTTTTGATTGTAGCTAATATTATGTCACTCTGTAATACATAGAAATCGTGAGTTTTTCATGAGTAAACCTGATTATGACATCATTTTCTTTCTCGCTAAATCTAAAAACGTAAGAGGTATTTTTTAACTAATTTCCACTCACAAAGCTTCGATTTGACCTCAGGAGTGAACTTAATTCGTAAATAAACGTACTATCTTATTTCCGTAACTGGTTTATTCATACTAAGCAATAGTTAGTTTATTTCGATTATTGTATGACCGCGAGTTCATCGTAGAGATTATTTACGATCATTCCGATCCCAGCATCCTTAGCAATTAGCCGTTCAATGAATAAACAAAACATACAATTTTATTATTACAATTGGTAAATATGTTTACTTGCAATGTATTTATTTTAATATTTGTGATTAGTGTGAAGTCATCGAGAATTTCAAAAGATAGCATCGGTTTTCCTGAATCGGAAGAGAACATTAATTTAGTGAATAAAGAGGTAAGAATGATATATTTATAAATTTAGATTAAGGGTATTTACACATAGGTAGTTTAAGGCGATGTAATAAAATGTTTTTTTAAAGATTCTGACACACAATTAATGATTGAAAATAGTTATAGGTGAATTTTTTTTTATATAGAATCGTCGTCCGATTTATTTGCCATCTGTTTGCGGTGAGAACGAACTATATTATCCTGGAGATCAGAAGGATGACTGGATCTGTGATTGCAGACCTGGTAAGTTTATCATTTCTATTTATGTTGTATTGCGTTCATTATATGAGTGTTAAAACTCCGTGTGATAAGGCAGTGGTTTCCTTACAATTTCACTCGCCCAGACGGGGTTTGAATGCATGACCTTAGGGTAAAGGGTCGCACGCATAACCTTTAAGCAGTGACATGTAACAAATTTTATCTTAAAATATGTCACATAAGACTTATCTTACGTATGAATGAAATAAAGTTGGATAAATCAGTAACTGTTTCGATATACAATTATAAAAATAAATATTTTTTTTATTGTCCAATAATATGTGGCCCAAACACAATGTTTTCTGCTAATAACATAAAAACTCCCACGCAATTGTGGAGTTATTTTAACTGTACGCCTTCGGCTGGTTTAATTACATGAAAACAAAAAACGTGTTTCAAAGATCGTTTGTAGCGAATTATTAATGTTAACCCGACTTAAAGACTCGACGGAGAATGTTACTAATTCCAATAGGTGTAAAACGTTAGAACTTTAAAGAAACATAAAACTTTACTAAATAAAAATTTACTAATCTAACTCAAAATATATATTTGAGTAGGTCTTTATAAAGACACTTTGAACAGTATTTTTCTACATTAAATTGACAATATTCATTTAATTATTCGGAACGCAGTTTTATCTATCGATCTACGAAAAAGAAACTCGATAGCTGCTCTTTCATAATAAATTAATTCAAATTTCAAAGCATTAGGCTACTCAAGAATTAAACAGTCCCGATGCTGAGCTATTGCTGACGCATTCCAATGATTTTTGCCCTCTAAATATTCTTTAACTGTATACATTTCAATCCAGCCTAGTATTTATAAGCGTTTAAAGTAAGTCTTAAAGTTACATGTGTTTTTAAAACTGTATTTTTTTAAGCTTACTCAATACAAATAAATGTCTTCATCATATTATTTAACATTTGAGAGATAATTCAGTAACTATACGTCACCGGGTTGGCTCATTACCACGTCAAGATATTTCTAAATCCCATTATCCAATTTGTTTCTATTTCAGGTTACCTATACTACCCAGAAAAGAACTCCTGTTGGCCTGCATTTAGACGTGGGCCATGCTCGATTGGCGAACACTTAATTTTGGGTTACAACTCTGTGATACCAAAATGTGTCCCTAATCCCTGCAACGATGGTTTTGTCAAGTTTGAGGGTACATGTGAGCGTCTTGGATCAACAAAAACTTGTCCGAATGAGTTCCCTCCGGCTGTTTTATGGGTGAATGCCTCAACAATTACAATTGAATGTGTAGCGATAAATTTCGGCTCTAGATTTAATGAGATTGCGTCCATAAAAATGTGCCCACCAGGCTGTAAGAGGCATATGCAAAACTTGTGTGTCATGTAAATACAATGTATTATTAATAAGTGTAATATAATAAGTCTTTTGAGTGGGAGTGCCATGCTGTTACTTAAGAGTTTCAGCCGAATGGGCAGGCACGGCCGGAGAAATACCACTCTCTCACAGAAAACCGGCGTGAAGTGATGCAATTGGACTTTGTTCATTTTGTACTCGCGTTTCGTTCGGTGAGTGAGATCTTCCAGTGCCCATCCTTTCCCCTCCCCGGCCCCTTAAAGGCCGGCAACGCACTCACGAGCTCCCAGCCGCGTGAGTGTCTATGGGCGGCGGCTTCACCTTTTTGGTGGGCCTCCTGCTCGTTTGCCTCCTCTTCTATAAAAAAAAGGAAATAAACTATTATTTATTATGGTGTACGCACAATACACAGTTGACTAATAATTTATTGCGTATTTTAACCTTATACAGCCGCGTGCAATATGTGGGCGTTTGTTGTCATGGCAACCGGCATTTTGTATACTTCTATCGAGCTTTGTTGTTCTCTGTGAATTTATTACGTTCATAATTAATGAATTACACATGTGAAAGAAATTAGTGGCTTTTAAGTAATACCATGCTATGGAGATTATTATATTGGTAAGGTTTTAATTGATAATTTATAGATTCTGTATTATTTTCTCTTTATCCCTAAATATTGTCAGATTTATGAGTATTAAATAAATTTAAATACGAAAGATTTCTTTGTTTGTTTAGTCGGTCTAAGCCGTTACTCTAATATTTAATAAAAATAGAAAAAAAAACCTTAACTGGTAAATATAACATTAAAATCGTACCCCATCCGTAAGTTAACTTAATGGCTAATGTAAATTAGCCAATGTTAATTTACATTAGCCATTAAGTTTTTTTGTTAAAACTCATTTGGGTCATTTAAACTAGGACATGGTCCGGTGGTCTTACATCAAGAAAGCCAGAATCGTTCAATTAATTTCCATATAATCGCAAGCTTGCTATCGCAATTGATCGGTGACCCACATTTACAAGTTCCCCAGTTCACCACTGCCCATCAGCCCTGATTAGCGACCTTCGAAAATGTTTTTACGTCTTAAGATTGATGGAATATTAAATACATATACAAAACAAAACGGTTTTTTTAATATTGTATTATTAAGATTAACCATAATTACATTTTTATTTCGAAAAGGTTAAATTTGAATTTATACAAAGGCAATTTCAATTAGAAACTTCTTTACCGACTCTATGTCTAGAAATAAACATTTGCTCTATGTTTGAATTTTCTCTATGAATACAATTTTAATTGCATGCCTGCTCTCTTTGTTAACATTAACGTTTTAATTATTATATCCCCATATTTCTTTACGCATCAGGATGTTGACGTGGACATGGTACACACGAGAGGCAAATATCGTGAGACAAGGTAGGTCAGGGGGCTTGATACGTAACCTACTTTTGATATAAAATCGGTTTCCTCATAAATTATTTACTACTATAAAAATAGCGAATTACTTTTAAGTGCCACAGCCATAAAATATAACTCAGCATTCGTACTGGACACTTTCAAAGATCGCAACTTTGGTTACGAAAATATTATTGAGTTGGAGTAATTATTTTTATTTCTTTATAACTTTTCCTCATAAAATTGTATTAGTGATCACTTAAGTACGTCATTTTTCTTCTTGTTTCTAAAGGCTACGAGGTTGCCAAAGCCGGTCTTCCTACTTAAGTACTTAGTACAATAGGATAATGTATAGTCCTAGTATGGACATCAGCGAAAGCGTAGAAAATAATAATAAAGCTAACCACTCCTAAAAGGCCGGCAACGCACTCACGAGCTCCCGTGGGTGTATGGGCGGCGACTTAACCTTTATGGTAGGCATCCTGCTTGTTGCCTCCTAAAAAGCATTTGTTTTATGCTGATTTTCTTAACAGCCTTTTCTCTCGAGTTGCAAGAACTAGGGTAGGGATTGATGAGGCAAAAAAAAGACAGGAGCCCAAACTGGAACACCGGGTTTTTGAGTATAATTTTAAATTAAAAACTATCGACCGATATATTTACTGTAAATTAAATTTATATTACCTAACCTGGTGGTAAACAAAATTCGTTACCCTTTTTAATTATGTGCTCGTTTTATAAATACAAATGAAGTTGTGTATGTACCACATACATAATTACAGGCTATAAGCTACACAAATTCATCTGATAGAAAACAAGTTACGTGAACGATTACCATCTAAGGGGGTTGGAGGGTGACGTCACGCACGCCCCTGCTACCGTTGCCTGCTAGCAAAACCAATCCAACAGCACTTTCATATAACGACTTATAATAGATATACTTTCCCCATAATTTTCATGATTTAACCTTGGATAAGGAAAGCGAATTTCGAAGGATTGAGAAATATTGAATAACATACGATTTACATATACATTTTATTCAGTTTTTTTAAATACGACGGTCAGATAATAATACTAGCGTGCGAAACTACTTAATTTAAGAAAAAAATTCATGAATTATGTTATATCAAAGGTAAATCTAGTAAAGACGTCAGAATCGAGCTTTATTCGTTCCACAATAAATTCATGGTGACCTGGTTTTGTACATTAAGATTAGGTAGGTTGTTGCGTGCCGCCCAAAGCCATTTTAGTCCGAATGGGCAGTGGGTGGCCACAGGCTGCGAGGTTCCACGGTCAGCATTCAGTCGACGCTTCGCGCCCTCCGCGCCCGCTCGCCGAGGCTCACATGCCTTCATATCTACGTGTTGCCGTATGGCGATCGACATTTAACACTTATGGACAAATTCAGACCGGGAAGTCGGGGCGAACCCACCATCCCCAGTATTCTTAAGAAACCGAAAGTCCAGAGCAAGAGTGATCTCCTCGATAAAAGCTCAAAAATAAAACGTGAAAATGTTACGAATAGAAATGACGTGAACCTTCCGCTCACCCAAGGTTGTACGCCTTTGATGTATGCCTGTCAACAGGCTGACTATAAGACCGTGGTCGATACACTTAACAGAGATGTAAGTTTTAAGCGCATACACTTTCGAATTGGCTAATTTTTGTAGAGCAATTCGTATTTAATGTGTTGTTAAATGAAAAATGCACAATGCAGAGGTTGCACTTAAAACAAACTGTTACCAGAGCACGCGATGTAACGCGGCCCGGGTTGCAAGTACCTACTTGTCTTGTAAACAACCTATCAACCTGTCCTGTTTCCATGTTTCCAGTTCCACGTTTCCCCTCGTCAAAATAGTTGCGAATATTGTTAAAAAACATAAATCCGAAAACTGTTTCTCTTGATAAAACACACGTTTGGTTATAATGCCAATACGACATGGTAAAAGTGTGATTCAAGTATACCTTCAGGACAAGTTGGCTGTAGGTATCAATCAATACAAAGCCTTTATAACAATACCTGTCATTGTTCCCATAAACAGACGGTACGGTAAGAATCGTTTACATGTTATTTTCGGTTTATCAATGGTGAGTTGAACGTTTTACGACTTGTTTGGACTATCGGAATTATTTTATTACGTATGCGTTGTTTTCGATAATGATTTTCCAAAACAAACAAAAAATATCTTATAAATCACTTCTTCGTAAGCGTTTCTTGCCTACAATATAATTATTTATAATTCTAGATTTAAATTAGCATATTTTTCGGTTTTTCTTATTTTAATGTATGTTGTGTTTTGTTTCTGTATTATTATTATTATTTTTTGTATACTTCGCACCCTTTGCACCTGTCTTCTTATATTTTAAGTATTCTTTTATCGTGTGGGTTGTCTGGAAGAGATCGCTTATTAGCGATAAGGCCGCCCGTTGCTCTTATATGTACTAACATCTGTTAACGTCATTTGCTTCTAGTGTTTAAGTGAAATAAAGTGTAAAATAAAAAAATAAATATACAGTTGTGATATATAGTATCAGATTTGATCCGTATCTCTATATAATTTTATATATAAAATATCCGTGTCACAATGTCAGTTACCGTAGTCCTCCGAAACGGCTTGATCAATTTTTACCAAGTTTTATATGCGTATTCAGTAGGTCTGAGAATCGGCTACTATATTTTCAAACTCCTAAGTGATAAGGGTTGTTCACCCTTAAATATTTTTTTTTATATTTATCACCAACGCCTATTTTTTAGTAATTTTATACCAAAACAACGTTTGCCGGGTCCGCTAGTTATTTTATATAAAGACTACGGTGCCCCGACACGTCGACTTCACCGTGGCAAGAAAAATCCTTCAAGACCATTCTACATTTACAGCACTATTTTTTTAAACATTTGATTTAATATATGTTTCAGCCATCATCTGTTCGAAAGCGTGATCGTGGATTAAGGTGCGCACTGCACTACTGCGCATCAAGTGGGCAAGCGAATCAAAGTGCGCGCGCGGCGTGTGCTGACCGTGTTCTTATGGCTGCACCGACTTTGGCCAATGCCCGTGACGCAGATGGTCTCACACCACTACACCTCGCAGTGGTGCATGGCAATGTACCCCTTGTCCAAACTCTCCTGGCAGCAGGAGCTGATGTTAATGCTAAAGATGATGAGCATCACACCGTTGTTCATTGGGCTACGGGTATGTTTTGTTCAATAAACAATCTCAAATCTCAAACAAAGGGACAAAACTTATAAAAATGATGCGACACTTCTCGCAGGTATTTCTAGAGTTATACCCGAATATAATCTCTATGAAATGAATTGTACTTATTAATTATTGTTATGATTATTAATTGTAACTTTTAAAATGTTAAGAAGAAAATAATTTACAATATAACACTTCAACTGTAAAAAAAATATAAGACATAAAATGAAAGTATGAATGCATTAAGAAACCGAACACTTAGCTAATGATAAGATCTCTCAACACAGTTGTCGTGATTAAGAACATCAGCGGTCTCGCCAACTTGTGCAGTTAACTTGTTATCTGCGGTGTCATGCCGACATTCTGAATTGACTTCCCATCATTTATCACACAAGCAAATGGCTTCTTTATCTTGAAATGAAAATTCAAATCTTTATACATTTCTATCAATATTCTGTTAATATGTTGCTATTCGATTAAATCTAAGTATAAAAGTTAGAAATAACTACTATCATACTTAAACTCCACGATTGAAACATTTGAATTGATTCTAGCTTGGCTAACATGGGCGATTTGGTATTATGGGAATGTCCAACAGTATTGAGCGGTGTTTGTACACAAGGTCAGGTCCTTGAACTCGAGCCTAGGTATCGGCTAGGACTAACTTTGTGCGAAGAACGAAAGAGGTCATTAATGATAAACGAAGAACATTTGAAATAATGATTCGTACGACCTTGTAATGTCGTTTGGGCAGTGTTGACCTATGTAATAAAATGAAAAAAGAAATATGTATAACAATTTGTTAATTTGGTAGGCACTGCAAAATAAAACTATACTCACTTGTGTGGATCAATAAGTCGTCGTTACTATTTTTACATAATACAATTTAATTTCACGATTTATTGCGTCAATTGTATGACAAATCTAATTTATTTATTTTCAATACTTATATTTTGTTAATCCCTATAAAACTAAGTATATTTTATATGTAGTTTGTGGAGAAGTAGGAGCATTAAGAGCGGTATTAGCCGCGGGGGCGGACGCGGCAACTCCTGATCAACACGGAGGCTACCCTCTACACTACGCTGCTCAAATGTGTGGAGCTCCAGCAGCCATTGACCATCAGGTAAACTTTATTTCAACTAAGATTTTTTTTTCATTTTATGTGTAAAAATCGGATGTATTGTAAAATATTATATTTTATTATCTTAAGAGCCGTGGAGCAGCTCTCGAAGTTTTACGAGCTCTAGTAAAAGAAGGCGATGCCAGGGTGGATGTTAGAGATGCAGATGGACGCACACCAATGTTATGGGCCGCTTCTGCGGGCTCCGCCGCTGCTGTACTGGGTCTCCATCAAGCTGGCGCGAGAATTGATGATTCTGATAGGTGAATATTCGTAGTAAACAGTACTTACATGAATAATTCCAGTATTTCATGATATACGATTGGAAATTAAGTTTATTGTAAGTAAAATACCAAACAAATTTCAGGGATGGTTTAACTGCATTACATTGTGCAGCTGCAAGAGGGCATACAGAGGCATTAGAGACTTTAGTAGGTCTTTGTGGTGCAAGGGTAGATGTAGCAGACTCACATGGCTGCACACCTTTACATTACGCCGCAGCTCTGGGTCATGCTGATGCAACAGTTGCCTTACTTGAACACGGGGCTGATGCACATCGACAGGATCGAAGAGGCCGTAGCCCAGCGCATACAGCTGCTGCTAAAGGCCAAATAGAGACTGTGCGGATACTAGGTATGTATATTCGGATGTATCAACAGTGTATGTAACAATTCAAGATTGTTTTCATTTAACCCTTTTAGGAGCTAGGGGCGCTAACTTATGGCTACGTAACTCAAAAGGAGACTTGCCTTTACATGAAGCGGTGGCATCTGGTCGTAGAGAACTCGTTAAATGGCTTTTAGACGGTCGTCCGTCACAAGTTAATGCTACAAATCATGAGGGCAGATCGCCTCTACATATTGCAGCTGCGACTGATAACGCTGATCTTTGTAGGCTGTTGTTAGACCGCGGCGCAGAAGTTAATTTTGTCGCGAGGTCTTCAAAAAATGAGCCTATCACTCCCTTAGATTGTGCAACTACACGTGGTCATCGGTCTACTGCCAAATATATACAAATGCACGGTGGCCTTCCTGCATTAAAATTGCCGAGTACTCAAATTATCATCGATAACACTCCAATTGCCAGTTTACCTACCCGGCGTGTGACAAGTACAAAAATTGATTTACGCGACAAAATACGAATCGAGAAACGCGAAGTCGTAGAGGTGTCTAGTCCATTGCAAGAAACACGAAGATTTAGGAACGATGTTGATTTAAACTCTGATAGTTCATTAGACAATCGTTATAGAAGGAACAAATATGGCCGCAGATATTCTGAACGAAAACATAAGTTTGCTGAAAATAATCAAAAGAGTTTTAGTGATGGATATGATACTGAAATAGAAGCATGTTGTCATCGTGGTCATCGGATACAAAAAGAAACCAAAAGAACTAGATCTCGTAAAAGCAGATCGAAAAGTGAGCCTTCGAAACGCAGTCGATCTACTTCTAGATATCATCGAAGGTATAGATCCAGCTCGGCCGAGTCTTCAGAAGTATCTAGTCAAGAAGAGAAAAAGAAAAATAAACGGCATAAAAAACGTTATAAAAAACGAATTCAATCTACTTCCGAAAGTAGCACAGAATCAAGTGAACGTCGCAGTACAAAGCGAAAAGGTAAAAAAACTTCAATTCACATCGAAAATGACGAGGAGAAACAGAGTGTAAATATTGTAAAATATAAAGTGAAAGAAAATGAACAAAGTGTTCAATCGCCAGATAACATAGAACCGAGCGTTTCATTTGACGTTCCTTTAGAATCAACTGATATTCAGAATAACAAATCTTTACAAAATGTCAAAAATAAGACACACAGTGAAACTGAAACCGATACAGTATCGTTAAAAACGAATATGGTCACAACCGAAGCACAAATACATATGGAAAGAGAATCAAGCCATCATGGGAGTTCGGAATTGACGTTAACTCTAGACTCATTTAATAACGTTTCTATTGAAACTTCTAACATAAATGTGTCACATACTGATCTGAAAGAAAAAGATAAAAATGAAACAGAAAACCAAGAAAATAAAAATGTAGAAGATAAGACAAATCAAGAAATTAAAGATACAGCTTTATCTGAAGAAAATAAAATTGAAAATACGTCTGAACAAAACGATATTACTCCGGAAACGTTAAGAAATGAAACTGAAAGCATCCCTGAAAGCACCGAAAATTTACCCGTAGAGGATATAAGAGATAGTGTGAAGACACCATTGGTTGACACAACAAATGACGCATCAAAAGAAATAACTCGTAGAAAATCTTTCCAAGTATTGTCTGGACCAGCAGTTCATAGCAAATCTATGAGCGAGGACACATCTCAAGATAATCCTCTCTTAGATACAACAAATGAACAACCAGAATCTGAAGAAAAAAGCTCGCCAAGTGTTTCGTTTTCAAATAAGGATGAAATAATTAAAATAAATGTTGATGGCAGGTTGAATGAAAACCACGAGTCATCTAAAGATCAAACATCTATTGATCAGACAGATTTGCCTACAGACGTTGCTGAAAACGAAAAGAGTATTGAATTGAAACATAAAAGTAGCGCTGAGGATAATCCAATCTCCGATAAAGGCATAATCTCAATTATTGAAGAAGTTCCTAATACTGAAAAGCATACTTTGACGCCATGTGGCTCTGAAGAAATAGATATGAGTTTATCTCTTTCCGGAAAACTCAAAATACATGACTCTCCGAAGAAAGACGACACCGGAAGTAGAAAAAGCAGTATTTATGAAACAGAAAGTTATAAAGTATTATCAGAAACTGCTGGTGCAGTCGAAGCGACACCGGGAATATTAAAAAAATCTTTTGCTATCGACGAGACATTTTTTGATGACGATGATGAAATACAAGAAAAACTGTTGCAAGGCTCATTTGCAAGAATACCGAGCATAAGCGACAATGAAATATATTGTAGCCAATCAGAGGCTAACGGTAAGCGAAAACGGTTTCGGAAAAAAGGCAGATCTCGGAGTCGTATTACTATACGATCTAAAAGCGAAAATTCTGAAAGAGGTTACGAATCCAGCGGTGTGATGGATTCCGGATTTGAGCCAAGTCCGAGACCAATCCAACGTTGCATAATTAGTCCGAGACTGAACGCTTATTACCAGCAGAGAAAGTCTGCGGGAAAAATGCCAGCAAAATCCGACAGCAAAATCCCTGTAAGAAAACCCGGGGATAAAAATGCAGTCGACATGCGTTCAGTTACTCAGAGAATACAAACCAACATGCGGAGGTTAGCTATTGCAGTTTGTATAGAATATTATTTGTGTTTCTTTATATAAAGGTTTATTATATTCTTTCAGGTACTACTGTGAGAGAAAAATATTTCAGCATTTGTTAGAGTTAAAACGTTTACAGATAAGAACGAGTAAAGCAAACGAAGCTGTATTACTTAAACGAGCTATAGATGAATACAATAAAACAAGTTTAGCGCAAGTTGGCTTAGGTAGCTACAGCAGTACGGACTACTCGTTTAGTAGTTTTGAAAAATTTCTATATCAAAACCTAAGAAAATTACAAAAAAGCGGAAAGAAGCATTTGGATAATCTACCTGAGAAACCGATCGATTTTGATTACGGTGAAAGTGAGCTATATAAGATGAGCGCTATACCTGATAATCCATGCCTGTGCACTAGCAAGACGCATCGATGCTTTCACGCCGTCCATGCCTACACCGGTATACCATGTTCCGCTTATAGTAAGTACTAATACGATTTTATAATCACTTCAATATCTTTGTATTAAAAAAAAACTCGCAGTTCCTTACAGGTGGAATCACCACACCATGCCCAAGCCTGCCACTATGAATGCAACAAAGTCAAAAGGTTTTTTACCAAAAATTAATACAAAACCATCCACAAGCTCTGGCAAAGCACACGTAACACTAGAAGTGTCACATGGAACTGAGAAACAGCTAATCGCGTTGCCAGCAGAAAAGTTGGATAAAAATAAGAGATACTACGTAACATTTACAGTTAAAGGATCTGAACCACCTTCAGACAATGACAACGCGTCTCCGAAGTCCGCTAAACTGAAGACTGCTCAAAGTGGCTAACTATTACCGGATTAATATGATTACCCTTAAGAAAGCAATTAATACATAGAACTGTGATTGTTTTATGAATCAAGCTCAAAATACTGCCTTCTTAATTGACACAACTGAGACATTTTTGACTGGCAAGTGACCACAAGCATATTTTTCTAATTGCTTAAATTAAAACATATTTATAAATATTGTATGGCGTTGCGAAAGGTATGATTCTGGATATACATGTCTTCCTGTGATACTCTTTAAATTGGCACGAAGTTGTATCGTTGTCAATATCAAGAAATGCAAGTGTTTATCATTTATTAATAACTATTAATTACCGGAAATGTATATAGTTTATATGCGATTCTCGATATTGTGAACATTTTCAAGGGAAATAAGTATTATTAACTGCAATATTTCTGACGGACAATTATAGGGCCGGGGAAATCCAAAAATCTTTGAGGTAATTAAATCCCGATTTCCTCAATCATTATATACATTTGTTTGTAAATTCTTATCGAGAACAATGATTCAAAAGATCGTTTCAGTTTCCTGTTTTAACAATTTTTGCATTGATAACGTATATTAGTTGTTAGCACCAGAGTAATAAATACTCATCTAGTTAAATAAATGATGTATTTTGATCAGTGTTTTTCAATTGACCTTGAGTTGTTGACCTTGTAAAGACAATAAAACATTGCAAGAACCTAAATTACAATAATAATTTAAACATAAATTTAATAGAGAAATACTTCTAATAAATTTAAAATGCGCATAAAGAGTATTTGGGTTGAAAAGGCATAAGATCCCTTTAATGTGTCGGCAATTGGCTCAGCATCGGGACAGTTCAATTCTTCAGTAGCCTTACAATGCTTTGTTATTTTAATTGTCAGTAGCACAATTTTGTATTAATTGTTTATTTTAAAAGAGCAGCTATCGAGTTTCTTGCCGGTTCTTCTCGGTAGATGACTGCCTTCCGAACCGGTGGTAGTTTAAAAAATGACGATTCAAAAGTGTCTTTATAAAGACCTACTCGAATAAAGATATTTTGAGTTTGAGTTTAAATATGTACAACTGTAAATGGTATGCAAATGACCTCGACATAACTGTTGTTCTTATCAGCATTAGGTAAGATAAAGGCGTTCTCTACACTGACCAATCTTTATTAAAATAGTAACACAAATATAGAATTTATTTTTGTTTATCAATGTTTCTAATAATTACATGATAAAAAATCAATAAATTTCTAAACTCCCAGTAAGAGGGCCACTCCGGCCAGTGTCCATCGGGTGGGTTTGTCTTTGGTCTTCAAGTTGAAGGTCCACACGAATGTTGGACCGCGCATTCTGGAATGTATGATCATACGCTTCACATTATTTTAATAATTAGGTATATAAAACTTATTTTTCAAGAGAGTACATAAAAATGTGTAATAAAAGAAAAATAGAATTCTACAATTAGCAGACTGTGTTATCCATATAAAAACATATTTACAAAAAATAACGAAATTCGATAATTGATACTTACCGGATCTTATACACAGGACACTCATACACATTCTTGGTGTCCTGTTTGTCCTGCGTCACAGCCTTTACGTATATCACCGGTACTATTGGGAACAGCTCCATCATACGGGACTCCACGATGCCACCGGTCGCGGTGTCCCAACGAGCACCCTCCATGAACAAGCCATGGATGTTTGCGCCTTCGCGAGGTGGTGCACTAAAACAAATCACGTGACTTATTCCAAGTATTTTTGTTTAAATTACCAATACAAGTTATCTTAGAATTAACCTTTCCAGTTTAAAGAACGTATTGAGGTAAGCCATTAACTTAATATGATAAGATTTCAGTTTATTTTTAAGGTCGTATAAATATGTTAAAAATACATTGAATTTACCATAGTTAGACTTCGTACTTAATAACTAGAATCTTTTTGAATAATTATTAAAAATATTTATATTAATTTGATTATAAATTATCTAGGCATATTTAAATCCGTTGAAGCTCCGTTATTTGCGACACGACATTAGAGGCTTGATGTAGATTGTAGACAGGTGAAAACACATAGACTAAATAACTGCGGCAATTTTTTTTTTATTAAACGCCTGCGCAGAATTACAAACATATGTTTCGTGTTTTTAGTTTCTTCGTAGTAACTGAATGTTTTGTATATATATATATATATATTCTGAATATTCTAATTGCAAGAAATATAACCATATTTATAAATCATAACCCATATTTATATGAAAATGCACACGGGAATAACCCATACTAAATAGAATAAACATACCGTGTTACTTAAGGCAAAATTATATTCAATAGCGTTGACATGTTAAAATAAAATAAACCTATAATTAGTTAAATCAAGTCACTGATAACTCACTCACTATATTTTATTGACAAACCACTAACATTTTAAATGTTTTGATTCGCAGTTTTTAAACTCGATCGTTGATAACACTATCTTTTGTTTTGCATACCTACACTTAATATTGATAATAATGCACAATTATATATTATATTATATATAAAAGAAAAGCAAAGTTGAAGGCTAACAAATAAATAATATCGTATTATGCTTGCGTCTTGGAATTGTTCCCTATCGACAATTTTATTATTATTAAGTAAATACAAGTAACCAGTCAGTTTTATTACTGTTCTGTGTTTAGTGTGTAGTTTATTCGAAAAAGACTGATCACTTTTGATAAAACCTTCAGCGTCCTGACCTTTCGAGTGTGTCTGGGCTGCCATTAGCACTTTACTAAAAGTGATCCCCGCCAGCTCGTTTGCCATATTAAAAAAAAAACACTTTTCTTATAAATAAATCTTATTTAATCTATTCTCCTGAAAGAAAAGCCTGATAAGCTTACTTGAAATCACCCCTGTACTTCTTGGTGACGTCACAGTTGAGACACATCTTGTCGAGGGGCCACTCGTTCTTTCGCGCCGTCTGCTGCATGATCGCAGTCAGGAAAGACTGCGGGTTGAAGAAGCCAGCCAACCATACCGCTGGTGGTAACTGCAATAAATATATTTTTCTTTACAATGAAATATTTGTTCGTGACTGAAGACCTGTGTCTTGCTGACCACGATTGATGCAAAGCACTCTAAATGGACTGTTAAGTAGATAATATAATTTACTCGTATGAATATTATTTATTTACAGCAAAAAACCAAACATTAATTAATTACACACACAGAAAACACAAATTATTTAAAACAATAGTCGTTTGACTATTATTTTTTAAAATATCGATGTTATGTTATTTTTAAAATTGAATTCTAATTGGCCTAAACTAATAGTATTAATTTTAAATTCACGTTCATGAGATGCCTAACTGCTATTGGCATTATGAGGATACAAATCAGACATCCGTTTGGTCCACGTGTCAACTCACATTGAAATCTCCAGACCAGTTCTCAAGCTCGACAAGGCGCAGGCACAAATCAGAGAACCAAGCAGCGAGTCCGAGAAGGCTCGGGTAAGCCAGTTTCGTCCACGAATCCGGCACTTTGTCCATGAACAGTGACTCCATGAGATTCTCCATGTCACTACTGATTGTCAGCTCACCCTGTGTTATTATTATTATTATTTTTACATGTTCTAAACTAACCGTACAGCAGCTTCAGCACATCTTCTTGGATATAACATCTTTATCATAGTGAAAAATACGATACTAACTTTGACTCTCTTATAATGGATCCGTATATTTCCGTGCCAAGATATAACAGAGAAAAGCTAAGACTCGTAGCCTAGCCTAGCCCAGCCATTGGCCATCAAAGACTCACCTTTAATCCCAGCTCGACTTCCTTCAGAGACCTTCGTATCTCCCCCATAAGCTTGTTCATCCGTTCGCACTCTTGCAAGGCCACGATCGTGTACGGAGTTAACTCCTCCACTTTACCCATCAGCTCTTGTAAATTAAATGGCTCTGGAACTCTGTCCAAAATGTCGTCTAGAATGTAACGCACCTAAAACAATAAACAATTAAATAAACATTGAGAAAAGCGAAAAGTTGACAAAAACAAAATTCTAAATGTTATTTCTTTTTAAGATAATTTGATCTCACCATTTCCTCCTTAGTAGCTCCACCGCCGGCTTGTGCCCCGGCGTCTCTCGGTTGCATTTCAAACACAACCTATTGACATAATTTCTTGTAATTATCATGAATAAATTGTAAAAGGATGTACAAAAACTAATTAGTACATTAGACTTCATATTGCAGTCAGCCACTGTGGGTATTCATCAAAGTGAAGATACATACAAAACTATGAGAGAAATAGGCTGTATGCTTGCAAGGTAAAATTCTTTCATACCTTGAACAATCTTTCCGAAACTGTGGTCAAATATCCAATCTCGGCATTGGGATGCAGCCCGTATAAATATGGCGTCTCGTCTGGTAGAAAATCATCAATATACTGATGGTAGCTCACATAGTCCGAGTTTGGTGGAGATATGAAACCTGGAGCCAACTGGCATTCTCCATCAACCTAGCCATATTAATAAAACAATGTGTTCAATTAAGTTCCAAGTACAAGAACAACATAAAAAGGACTAGAGGCTACTATAAATTAGACTAGAATTGGCACAGTACACCCAAAGAATACTAAAAAAAGGAACAGTTGCAAATAAGATAGACATACCAACTCCGGCTGCATATATTCAAGTAAGAATGTCCTACAAAGCCGTCTGTCCCAGTCATCGGTAATATGTCCACCGTACATTATCTCTCCAAAAAGATATCGTAGGTCCTCCCATGGAACTCGGGGATTAGCCTCAAGATAATTATAAAGCACATACACACAGATCGTCAGATCACCAAAGTTGAATGGATACACTCTGAAATATTGAAACAATATATTTATTAAAAAGTATTTTAAGTAGTTTTTTGAGTGGGAGTGGCATGCTGTTACTTAGAGTTTCAGCCGAATGGGCAGGCACGGCCGGAGAAATACCACTCTCTCACAGAAAACCGGCGTGAAGTGATGCAATTGGACTTTGTTCATTTTGTATTCGCGTTTCGTTCGGTGAGTGAGGTCTTCCGGTGCCCATCCTTCCCCCACCCCTCCATTTCCTAATTTCCCTTAAAAGGCCGGCAACGCACTCACGAGCTACCAGCCGCGTGAGTGTCTATAGGCGGCGGCTTCACCCTTATGGTGGGCCGCCTGCTCGTTTGCAGGGGGCAAATTCTATAAAAAAAAATAAAAAAAGTATTAAATTTAACGCAAATTGTGTTATAATACCTGTTCCATCCTTGCGGTCCGAACTTTCTCCTTTCAGCGACGACGGCGTGGAAGTAACACAGAGCAAACAGAACTGATTTGAATTCCGCCTCTTTGCTGCACATTTCTAATGTCTCTTGGCTGAAATTATCCAGTGCCTGAAAATTATATTATAAATATACAAATATTCAATATTTTTTTATTAAACTGGTTAATATTAAGAGAAGAAAGAAGAGAAACGCACCTTGTGCAAGTTAGCCCACATTCCGATCGGTGGTTCATTTGTTATTTTTATAGCAGACTCCAATATACCCTGAGGTATTATGTGGTATGCTGGATCTCCAGCTGGTTCCGCGCTCAAATATAACCTTAAATACAATGTGTTCACAATAACCGTGAAATGCCGGTTTGAGCTTCTCACAAAAATATTACGAAGATTTGAAAAGATAGTAAATGCTCTAGTACTTTTAGCAAAAACTAAACAGAAACATATTTTCAGTTGAATAGTCTTTTACCTGTACTCCGGCAATGGATTTTCAAACGTCTCCTCCATTTTCTTCTCAAGCGTCGCAAGCCATTTGGCTACCAAGTGAATGTTTTGGAGAATCACCCAATCGCCATTAACAGAGGCCACGCCCATAGCCTCTTCGGCAACCACTTCCTGCCCCTGACCTAACGATACGATATGGAAGTTCTTCTTATCAGTTGAGAAACCGAGCTTTCTCCCCAATTTTTCAAGATCCTAAAACATGTACCAATACATACAACTAGAAATTAAAAAAAACTAACGGCTATCAATAAAGTGGAGATGAAAAAATTAATTTTACCTTAAGAGGATCGACTCCCGGCGACAAGATAAAGAACATGGCGGTAGTGGATGTACTTTCTTGATAAGATTTATCTAAGGGAGGCGTTCTAGCCTCAACATATTTTGTCCCGAGGTTCTCTTCGCAAAATGCCCTGAAACAGTGTAAATTTCATTATTGAAAGTGTGATTTTAACATAATATAGACTAAGGTTAAAAGTTAAGCAACAATCAAGCCGACTTTTTTGTCTGCTTCTTCTCTTGCTTGCTTCCAAATAGGTGAAATTGCTTCATAAAGATTTAAGACGATTCAAAGTAGTCCTATTTACGTTACTGAATAAAAGGATTTGACTTTATTAATGCGACCAGTTTAGTTTTGATTAAATGGAAGAATGCTGTCCCACAGACCACGATTATTTTCAAAAAATGACAATAATTTTCTTTATACACTTTAAAAAGGAGTTATAAAGCGAATGCAATTTCCAATAGATATGCGCTTATGTTACCCAGAAGCGTACGACATCCTATCAGGTCTAAGAGCCCGAAGGATGCAAAGTCTTTGTAACGACGTCTTATTTTTCCATTCTCCTGGCAGTTTATCTCGTTCAGGTGCTTCTCCATCGGTATATTTTTGCCATCTAAAAAGATAACACTCAATTGGTACGTATTTATCGGCGCAACTACAACAATTAGTCTTAAATTAACTAGAATAATTAAGTTCAACATCATTTAATTGTCCTAAAATAAGTTTAAACACATAAGTTGAATACTTTACGTTTGTTACTCTGTGAAATGTCATCTTTATTATTTCAATACGACGTCTTTGTAAACAAGTGCTTGATCACTATAAATAGGGTCGCATTGTAACCGCACGACACAGTCGCGCTCAGGCCGTTGTACGAACGGACCTCTCTTCAAATAGTGAAATATAAGCCTTGGAAAATATCAGTGAAGTGTTTGTTTAAATAAGTGGTTATTATGACCGACTCAATCGTGATGTTGGCAATGCTACCTACCTGCCTTTCAAAAATAACCCTACAGAGTAGTGAGGTTGGCGGTAGCCCTATAGAGGAGCTCTCTCTCTCTCCTCGTTATATTTTTTCTATTAAAAATCGATTAAAGAGACAACCGAGGGTAAACGAAACAAAATACCTTTTTGAAGCTCCTTCGATGTCTTTGTCGAGGTTCTCAAACGCGTCCATCTTAGAAAGTGCAATGATGCCACCCCACGAGTTATTTGAAAGCCAGTTGTATGGCGATACTTCTGGCGCGACGGCATACTTAAGTAAAAAGTCTAACTCACGTGGATCCACTTTTCCTTCGCTTTGCAATACCTAAAGTTTAAATGAACGAAATGGATAAAAATCAGAAGTTACATAAAAAGTAAAAACTCCTCATTACTATTTTGATATATAAACCAACCTGTAAGGTTATAAGGAAAAGGAAGACAAGCTTATCCCTTTCAAAGAGCCCCCGACTCGTATACACGAAGACAGCGAATGTAATGCTGTCGAGCAAGTTGCGCACGCGAACCTCTAAATCTTCAGCTTCCTCTGCACGGGCCAACGCGTCTTTAAAAACTACGCTGTAGGCTTTCAAGGAGAATTGGTACATTGGATTGATTTTGTATATATCGTTTAGAATGAAATATAAGAGAGATGCACGAGCGGCTGCACGTCTGCAATAAATGAAAAATACATTGACAATAACTAATATAGAAAAGTATGAAGAAAATTTGGCTGCGAAGATTCGTTTTATATTTAATTTTAACGATGGGAGTAGGTGTTGTATGTGAATTCTTAAACACGTAATGATTTTTAATACTATCAACATCATACCGATATCTTTCACGAGCTTCGTCAATTTTCACGGCTGTCACCTTTCCTTCTTCCACTTTTATTTCTATATCAGCAGCAGTTTTCTTTGTAGTTTCCAAATTAATAACCAGCGCTGAATCACTCAAAATATCCGGACCAGCAGAAGAGAGACGCTTCAATAGATCGTCTTCGAGACTCTTAAGTGTGATCTTAAAGTCGTTCTGTTGTTTCGTAAGCCCTGCGCGAAGTTTTTCCAAGTCGGGTCTTTCCGCTTTGACCACTTCGCCTAGTAGCTGCTCTTCTAAACTGAAGGTGAATTTCACGTTAGTCTATATAACAATATAAGGATGGAAATGAAAGTTGACTGTTAAAAACTGATTAACTATTTTTAAAATCTACTTTAAGAACGTCTTTATAACCTTATTTTCTTTTATTAGATAAGGTCCGCAAACATGTTGTAAAAAGTATGAAATTGACGACTCGATTGGCGCAATAGCTACCATGTCTAGATCCGTGTTTGATCCCAGTTAGATAATTATCAGTTGCGCGATCATCCAAGCTTCACCCTTTCATAACTGAGTCCCATATATCAAAGAAATCGTTAAACTCACCCGTCCTTAGTTACAGTAAAATTGATGAGCGTACATTGCGCCTGCATCTCCGGCTGGTAATGTGGATTCGCGAGCTTCGTCTGTAGGATAAGACGGAAGTTGGCATGGTAATCGATTTCTCGGTCACCAATCTGTAAAAATATTAACTTAGAACCTTGAACGCTTGAAGAATATTATCTGTAATATGTATTCTTTCGTTCTTTATTTGATAATAATACATTGAAGAATTGACGAGTATTTTTTGTGACGTTTTCATTTACCTTAAGCACACGCCCCTTTCTTATAAGTACTCGTCCCAATAAGGGATCCAGAACAGCATCCACATTCTCTCCTATATTCTCTAAAAGAACCACATCTCCGTTAGTAACTGCCCGTTCTATACGGTCAAGGTAATTTCTTTGAGTCAGACGTATCACAACCAATGCGTCGCCGTATCTTGATTTAATCCATTTTATACCCTGTCTGAATTAAAATAATTTTCATTTGTAGGCCACTGAAATTATTCTTTAATCATTGTTTTGAAACTTACAATTGGGGATCAATCATCAAAGGCCACCTGGCTGAGTTTGTAAGAATGGTAGCGTTCTCAGTACTCATGGAGTCTGTCGGTAGACCCTCATTGTTCCAAGACGCCACTTGGGCATCGTCAGTTAACATTGACAAGGGATCTAGTCCTTCTGTTGTTTCTATTCTTGGCTGCAGAATGGAATAATTTCGGTAATAAATACGATAAGGTTCTTCATAACTTTCAATGTCTTCTAATAAACGAGAAAGTAAATTAGTCTGTTACGCAATCATGTCTAAACAAATCTAAAAGGATTTCAACTATATTTCTTACAGACCTATGAAACAGAAAAAGTTACTAAACTTACATTGGTCTTAGCGAGGGTATGTACCCAGTCGTCATTCATCAGCATCAAGCGATATCGTCGCATGAAACAACCAACGTAGGAGATAAATGCCGTCACAATTAAAACATCACCCGGCAACATTACACCGGATTCCTTTAGATTCACAACCGTTGCTGACCATCTAAAAAACAAACACAAATTGGCAATTTAAAGGTTGGTTAGCCCTAAGGCAAGCTATTTATAATCTATATTAGGGATGCTAACACCACTGGTACAAAATACATTCACAGAGAACAGCCAATCAATGCTAATCACATAACTGTTGGCCGTACCGGACCCGGGATCTTCTGTTTCAATCGGGCATGGTAACCAGTACGCTAACGTCAATAATTGAGTACAACATAATAAAATGAAATTTCTAAATGTTTTCTTTATCCTCTATATATTATTGAATGATTGCTGCTCAAATCTTTTTTCATCGGCATGCACAATAAACTAAATTCAAATTCCAAACGAACCTAATTTTTTCAGAAGCCAAACCGTTAACAAGACGATTGGCCAGATCAATAGTCGCATTGGTGGCATCGGCCTCGGCCTGACATTTCATCTTTTCATTGACAGCTTCTTGGAAAGCTTTCATTAGTTCAGCTAACTTTTCTTCCAATTCCTGAACAAAGTTTGTCATTTAAGCATAGAAACAATTATTTGCTTCTAAGGTGCTTACACTTATGAGAGTCAAGACTACAATGACTGTTAGTTCTGTTAGAAAAGTACCTAACTCAACTAAATGGTGGAGCTGCAACCATTACACCATTCAATGCCATCAAACATTACGAACTAATGCCAATATTGGAATATGTTTTTTTTTTACTTCAATGTCAACTCTTGGTAGTCAAAAACTTATAGCAATAATTTACAAAATTCGACAGTCGTCGTCAAGCAAGCATATATCAATCAGCTCACACATATCTGTTCAGTTAGAAAGGCGAGCTTGTCCCTCGCGGCTTGCAATTCGGCATTGGCGGCGTTGAGAGCTCGTCTCTTGGGTTCCACCACCACATACACATCGTAGAACTTCACGATATTAATCACCCACGCACACAAACCCGCGGCCGCGGCCGACTTTGACATTATGAACTCCGGGTTAAAGTCTGGATTTTTTATGTACGGTTGAACTGCCTATAATTTGATATAATTCTGGTGAATATTTGATTACAGTATGTATATTATAAATAAAAACATAAATATTTAAAAAAAAACTTACCTTAATAACGTCTGGATGTATATTCTCCTTATCATAGTACACAAGGTCGTATAGAAATTGATCAACTTTGTTCATCATTAACTGTAACAAAAAACCCAGTTTGCTGCAAAAGTAACTCTAAAGGACCAGTTATGAAAATAATTTAATTGAAATATTTCGCATTGAGCCAAAAGTTACTTTTACCAAGTAAACTAAAGTTAAACTACATTTAAGCTTAATCTGTTTCACTATATGACATCTTAAGAAATTGTTGACCCTTTGTAAATTTTTCCACTTTCACAGCATAAAAAGTCAACCAAAAAATCGATAATTCAGAAAACAATATTTTACATGTCGGCCATAGAAAGCTTCAATAAGAATGTTGCACGTCCTTTATCAACCTAATACATTATAATAACCCCCGCCATACCTTACAACCTTTCCACGATCTGTCCTTTGGTAATTTGCCCTTCTTCGAGAAAAGCACGAGCACCGCAGCCGTAACAGTGACGACGGCGTCTGGAGGTGAGCCGAATGCCTTCAGCTCAGTGAGATTGTTCTTGTTCAAAGTGTTCAGGGCCTCTTGAGCGGCCATCAGTGCCGGCTCGGCCTTGGCCAGATCATCCGCACATATTTTCGCTTTTATTGTCACGTCTTCTTCTATCACTTTTACTTTCTTTTCTTCTTCTGCCGCTGTATGGGAAATTGATGGTTAAACTCAAAATATCTTTAATCAAGTATGTGACACTTTTGACTCTTTTAAAATTAATATTTCATATAAAATTATGTTACTCACATGACTAATTCAAATAACAGAAGCATTCTAAGGCTACTCAAGAAAAGCTTTTAAGTTTCCAATACAGAGCTGTGCAAAATAAAGAACCTACCGAATGCCTTCTCTTTAGAGACCTTCTCACTTTCAGCCCCAACAACATCAATCAACTGTTCCGCTGCTTTATTTTTTATTTTTAATACTATTTCTTGTTCCGCAAGCGTCACCTATAAAAAGCACAAGACATTGGTCTGTATTTGCCTTTTATAGCTACCCAATACTTGAGACTTTGTAATGTTACCTTCAATACAGCCACGTCGGCAGCACACGACGCAAGCTTCTCCAATCCATTTTCAAGTCTTTCTATCATCATCTTCAAGTTGGTGGTCTTTTCCGTCAACAGTTTGCTGTACAAGGATATCTGTTCCAAAAATGTCTTTGGCGTCGTGTAATTGTATCGCTTTTCGTTTTGGAAGTAAACAGCAGACATTGTGTTCACGCTTTGATGTACGTGTGACATGAAATTAGCAACTGGCTCAACGAGATCACGCTGTAAAATATAGGTTAAAAATATAGGCATACAAGATATTAAAAAGAAACATTATTATAAGATAAAGTGACTTACGGGTAAGGCTTCCACTTCATTCAAAAATCTAGTAGAGACAGAGCGCAGCGCCTCTCTCGGCCATTCGTGGAACCAATTGATAGCTGTACAGTTTACTATGGACGGAAACTTACGCGCACGTATGCGCAATGTAGCGCCAACAGGCGAGAAACATAACACTACCTGTTAATAAATATGTCAGTTAGTAAAAAGAGCGAAATCCAGATTGGTATACCATAAGGACTGGACTTTTTTCAGATATCAATAAAATTGATAAAAATAATTCTAGTTGCTAGAATTCGGCAAAAATAACTTTCAGTAGACAAATTGAAATAAAGTAATTATTGTGTTTGGATGCCTTCACGAGTTATGGGTTTAATAAATTTCATAAAGAAAAGAAAATGCCTACCTTCAACATAGTTCTGACACGGTTAATGAAGAATTTCCAACAATTCTCCCGAGTGTCTTGTACGCCCGATGCCTTTGTCTGTAATCATTAAGCTCAACATAAAAAATGCATATTTTTTTTTTTTAATTTTTTTTTATTGTACCTTCTGTACAATTGATGCATGTTATGATTTTTCATTTGATTTACCGTGTATTGGTATATTTGTTGTTTAAATAACACACTTTTTTTAATCTAAAGAATCAATATATACCTCTCCCCTGACTCCGTTAATGATATTCTCGATTTCATCATCAGCTAACAATTCCGGTATCTCCCCAGACGCCAACAGGTCATTGATCAAAACCAAGAAACGTTCTTCGGCCACTTGAGCGTCCGTCATCAGAAATACATTGCCGATATTCTTTAAGCCAGCCTTGATGTACAGACCAGCTAAAAAAATTAAATAATCAAGAAACTCTACTATAATATCGATAGCCTTGGTATCCCTGTAAAGCGGACAAAAAATGTACTAAAAGTGCAATAAATTTGAACTTTAACAGAAATAGTATTAGTTAATTGCCACGTGCTTTACCTGAGCCCAATCATAACAGCTGTTAAATTTTAACCGCAAAAATCAATTTAAATTTATAAATCCTTACCAAGATCCACTTTCAAGTCATTAATGCTATACCCTTTGCGGAGTTGTATTTGAAATACTTCAAGTGATGATATAAAAGCAGACAGTCTGGACAAAGATTGTTTCCCAGAACCACCGACACCGACTAACAGTGCGTTACCCCGGGGTGCTTCCAGGATGCGATTGATTCTATTACAGATAGGCATAACATAAATGTATGTTAGTTTTTTAAGTACCATGGGACACTAAAGTCATACGGCTCGGAGATTTTGTATTAAATTTCATAAATACAACATAACAAATGAGAACAGGTGTTCCTATAACTTAATGTCTTTCTAATAAAGCCTTTTCAAAATAATATTATTGTTTTAATTACACAAACAAACCATAGACAAACATTAAAGCGAGACAAAAACGTATTAAAATAGAAACATTAACAATCGATAATATATAATAAACCTGCATATATGGTACATGGCGTCTTCAAAGAGCACAAGATTCATCGTCGCTACGAGATCATTGTAAGACGACAGCGACTCGTCTAGTAATTTTTTAATCTGTGCCCAGTCTCTGATTGGGAAATATTTCGGGTCCCCAACGCCCTCAGCGAAGTGACAATATATCAATGGCTTCTCAAATACGACATTCTCGTCATAGTCCTACGAAATAAATAAACATACACATTCAACAAGGTCGGTTAGCCCCAAGATAATGGATTTACAGCTTAGTGTTATGAGTGTCAACAGAGCTGGTAAACTACGTAATATAAATTAATACATATTATAATACCCAGACGATAACATCTAATACGCCTATCACGCAATTGTTGACCGACAGAAATCGAACCCGGAACCCAGTTCATCAGAATAGTTACCATTATCGCCGTCCGAATACATTATAGTTAAAATAATAAAACTTTTATTTAGAGGACAAAGATCCCTTTAATGTGTCGGCAATTGGCTCAGCATTGGGACCGTTTAATTCTTGAGTAGCCTTACGATGCTTTGTTATTTTAATGGTCAGTTGCACAATTTTGTATTAATTGTTTATTTTAAAAGAGCAGCTATCGAGTTTCTTGCCGGTTCTTCTCTGTAGACGACTGCCCTCCGAACCGGTGGTAGAGTAAAAATGGACGATTCAAAAGTGTCTTTGTAAAGACCTACTTGAATAAAGATATTTTGAGTTTGAGTTTATCCAATTATTTTGACTTGTATAGAATTGACAAACCATCAGCATATTTTGAACTGACTTCAATTTTACCAAATGGTTTATAGTCTACTAAAATTTACTTAGCAGTAGTAGTAAGCAGAAAATGTTATCAAACTTCAGATAACCTCGCAATTCTTCTTAATAACTTCCACGATGAGTTTGTTAAATGTATCATTGTCGCTTGAATCCACCAATTTGTCGGAGTACACTCTGGTCGCCTCGTGCATCCACAGCCTTATTAATTCCGATTGGAACTTCACTGCATCCCCAGTTGTGAATAATATTCCCTTAAAATAGTATAGAGTATGCAAATTGAAATAGACTTGGTTTCAAAAATAATTATATTGTAGCGTGTGACGTTTTGTGTTTAGTCTGTGGGTCTTGGTTTTTCCGCCAATTCTGAATATCATACGATTGAGCTACAATCTTATTATTATAAATATGAAGTCGACATACAGTTTATATAATTATTTCATTGTCCACAACATCTTTGTAGTCATTACTTAAGTATATACCTCCCTCTATATACACAAATATTATTTAATAGCGAAATGTTTCGTAAGGCGAAAGTTCTTTATTAGGCCGGAATTCGAAGGACCAAAATATCAATTTAACAATCCCTGTAATTTGTTACCTGGAATATATTGGAAAGATCCCGAAGATTAAATATGTAATGAAACTTTATGGCCGTGGGTAAGAAAGTGGATGCGAGTTTGTTGTGAAGCGCCAAGGCAGCATTAACAAGGTTCTCGCTGTACTTCTGAACGACGATTCCGAATTTGTTAAGGGGATTTGCCATATGCTGGGACAAGATTTGCTTGTAGATGTGGAAGCATGCATCCAAACCGGGAAAACTAAAATAATTTTAATTAGGCAAAAAGTATTAAAATTTAAGATAATATAGGCCTATTTAATTAGTCTTGGGTCCTTGGTTTGGGGCGAGAGCGACCTGAGGGAGCTTTAAACTCGGGTCTTGTACCTGAGGCGACACTAAAAACTGGGTATTGCCCGACTTGTGTTGGTGTCTCTGCTTCTGCCCACAACTAATGCAAATGCGTTTCTACCTCGAAAAAAGTGTAATTTAATTTAAAATTAGGTAACAAATAAATAATAAATATATATAATAATAAAATTAATTAACTTACCTGACTGCAAATGTACAGAAGTGCCTTTGCAAACGTGGATCTATTGTAAAGGAACCCGCGGTGGGGTTCATACAAGAGACAAACATACAATTCGATATGTCTTTAAGAGACAACTTCTGTCGGTCGTACCTGAAATTAAGCTATATTAATTTCAAACTTCAAAAGAAATATAAAAAAAAAATTTAAAATAGGTTAGAACTCAACTTTTTTTAATTGATTTTTTAAATGTTCTCGGAAGAGAAACCACTACAGAAGTTCAAGGAGAAACAGAGCCCAGTAGAAAAGGTTTAATTACAGCTGTATTATTATTAAATGCATGCATTCACAAGTGATTCTCTACCGTTACATTTAAATA